>PVLA01001180.1:0-270864 GCA_004027455.1 Hydrochoerus hydrochaeris
GAAATGAGGCAGAGAAGGATGGCTAGAATCTCTAACATAGATGGCCTTGATACACTATATTGTTAATAGTGTACCAGGATTTAAAACCCACATTACTCACACCACTCTGCTTAGATGTATTATATTCTGTTCCAGTCATTCTACCTGTACTAGATTTGAGGGCACAGACAGTTATCCTAAAAAATAGCAGGATATAGTACGGTAATCATCCTTAATTTCCTATTAACTTAATCTAAAGCTCTGTAAAACCTACACTGTGTTACCATGACTGATCGTAATTGAATCTGGTCTGTTAGATCACTGTTCTATATTGATAGATTTTATTCAAAGTTGTTATGATTGATAGTATCAAGTCTGAGAGTATAGGCAACTGCATTGAAGATGACAAGATTCACTAGAATATCCACTCTGGTTTGATTATTACCTACCTTTGAAGTTTTATACTGTCTACAATGTTTTATTTTTACTAATATTGTTATGTAATGCTATACTCAATTATACTGCTATATTCATTTATGCCTCATGATATAGACAATTCTATTGAAGATAATAAGAAACAACACAGCAATCATTGTAGATCACCTTGTACTGTGGTTTTATATGACTTTTTGGTTTCATGTTTTTATAGGAATTTGTTTTGTTTTCTCTTGCTAAGTTTTGTTTTTCCCTCTAATACAGAAAGGATAGAAATACATGCAGAGACTCATGCATGTGTAGCTGTTTGCAGTCTCACTGTTTGAATATCTACTTTGTATGCTTTAATTTTGTAACTTGAACTATTTCTAAGAGGACAATATGTAATGTATCAACTGGTGATTTCCTATTATCTTTTTTTTGAAATTCTGTATTATCTCTACCCTTTACATGCTTTTGTTACTCTTTAAATAAAAAAATTAAAAATTAAATTAAAAAAAATCTTTCCAAGAATGGCATAAAACTAATAAAATTCTACATGTATAGGATACACAGAAAAGGTGTCCTAAGGTACTAGAATTTGATTTGCTCAATTACCATCATATTGACTCAAGAGAAAATTCCTTTATTACTCTAATATTCTTACTTTATATTAAAGTAGATTCATATATATCCAAATTCTCTTTATCTGCTAACAACATAGCTCAGAAGTATTCATTAATTCCCATCTTTTTCATAGTTCCAGTCATATTTTTACTGCAGTGAGGTAGAGCTAGTAACCAACCATGAATAATAATAAATGTAAAACTCTAATAAAATACTAGAAATTTTCTAATTTAAATATTTCAATAATTACTTTACAGCATGTGGATAGCAACTTTTGTTCAGTATTACATTGCTATTTTACTTGCTTAGTCTGATTTAATCCCAAAAAGTAGTAAATATGGTTTTGTTTCACTGATTGTTATTTTTAAGCACACAGTACAGGAGTTAGAAAAGTTTTTTGGTAAACGACTAAATAAAGTAACTACAGTAAGATCTTGGATTGTAACTTGTTCTGTGAGTTCTCCCAAAGATGAGTAACATTTCTAATAAATTTTAACTTTATGAGCCAGTGATGTCTTGCAATAATAGTACACGATGGCAAACATCACATGTTCACAACTGAACCAATGGTCCTTCTCCCTCTCTCTGCAGGACTGTGGGTGATTGTATCCTGACAGCCGGAGGTTATGGAGATCTCATCTGTAGAAGAGGAGGAGAAAAAAGTAGAGGAACCCTTTACTGCAAATGAGATATAGGAGAGGTGTAAAATGTGGGAAGCAGTGCAAAATTTTTTAGAAAAACACCACCTGAATAAAGCTGTAGCAGTGTGAGTGATGACAACAATGCAATTGGAAATTCTACAAAATCTTCAAAAAGAGGATTGTTAAAGTTACTTGAAAAGAAAAAGATCCATTGAGTCAACAGAAAGTAGTGATTCCCTTACTGATACTAAGTTGTCCTACACAATAACCCTCCTCTTCTCCCTCAACCAACCACAAGTTTTCAAAGGGAAGTGCAGCTTAATTTGTTTTTCTCTATATTTTGTATTTTCTATGTTATTTTGTATTATATTACAATAGCATAATAACTTTTACATGAATTTTTTAGATATGGAGTAAATCATCTGAGTTTCCATTATTTCTTAGTGGGTAATTCACTTTAACATATGAGTGCTTTGGATTACAAGCATGTTTCTGGAATTCTGGAATGAATTATACTTGGAAATGAAGATTTTACCGTATTTTGAGTTTTGCCAGCCATTTAGTTTCTGTTGTAATCATTCAATTTTGCTGTCATAGCCTCAAATAAGATACAACACATAAAGAAACTGGCACAAAAGGATGTGGTTCCTTTTCAAAAAAAGGTATGGATAGTAATTTGCTGACTTCTGATTTCAAGTTTAATATTATATATTAGCAGATGATTAGTTCAATGAAGTTTTTTCCCCTTAAAACTATTAAAATAATCTCTTACAATCTATTGGAGCATAGTGGAATGAAACTAAATATAGCAAGGGAAACCACAGAAACTTTGAAGACACATGGAGATTAAATAATATACTCTTCAATTGAGTCCAGAAAAAAAATCAGGAAAAAATTTAAAAACTTCTTAGAATTAAATAATAATGGAAACACAACACACCAAAGTCTATGGGACACATGAAAGCAGTTCTAAAACAGAAGTTTATAGCTGTGAATATGACCATAAAAAAAAAAATAGAGCAATCCCAAAATAAACAACACAGTGGTGCATTTCAAAATCCTAGCAAAACAAGAACAGTCTAAATCCAAACGATGCAGAAGGAAAGAAATAATAAAGATCAGAGCAGAAACTAATCAAACTGAAACAAAAAAAAAATACAAAGGTTCAATAAATCAAAAAGCTGGTTCTTTGAAAGAATGGACATGACTGATAAACCCTTAAGCTAAATTTACCAAAAGAAGTAAAGATTTGTATCAATGTACTTAGAAATGTAAAACACAAAATCACAATGGACACTGCCAAAATCCAGAGCATTTTAAGAAACTATTTTGAAAATTTATAGTCTAATAAGTTAGAGAATCTAGAAATGGATAAACTCCCAGACATATATGAATTAATAAAACTGAACAAAGAAGATATAAAGTCTACAAGAGATCTATAAAAAACTATGAAATAGAGGCAGTAACAAAAACCCTACAACTAATGGATCACTGATGGACTACTGCTCTATTTTATTAGAACTTTAGAGCTAGTACTCAGACTTCTCCATGAAACTGAAGGGGAAGAATGCCCAGTGCCAAAGCCAAAGTGATTTCTTGAAGCTAACACAACCTACAAAATCAGACAAAGACTCAACAAAAACAAAAAAGAAAACTATATTCCAATTTCTTTAATGTACATAAAAGCAGAAATATTCAACAAGATACTTTCAAACAGAGCACAAGAAATCATTAAAAAGATCATACATTATTTCCAAGTTGGCTTTATTGCAGGGATGTGAGGATAGTCCAATATACATATATCAATTAATTTAACACATAACATAAACAGAAGGATAAAATTCACATAATCACCTGTATAGATGTAGAGAAATCCTTTGATAAGATTCAATATCCATTCATGATAAAACCCTCCTACAAACAGATAGATATAGAAGCTTCTTTCCTTGAACTGATATAAGCCATTTAAAACAAACCCACTGTCAACATCAGAACCTAAAATTAGGAACCAGCAAGATTGCCCAATTTCACCACTCTTGTTCAATACACAATGGTACCTCAGTACAAGAACTTAATTTGTTCCACGATTCTGGAAGAGATGGCCACATTCTTGTTTGTGCAGGAAAGATGTTTGTGGTTATGTTCACCATCTCATGCGGAGTTGACAAAAAAAGATTTTGTGAACCAAACTGTTCACAAACAACAGTGTTCATGAACTGAGGTATCAATGTGATACTTAAAACTTGAACTACAGCAATCAGTCAAGAGAAAGAAATAAAAGGGATATACTGTGCAGTAAACAGGAAAAAAGTCAAATTATCACTAATATAGATGTTGTGATTCTTTACATACAACATCCAAAACCTCCAACAGTAGACTCATAACTAATAAATTTCGCAAACTCTCAGGGTACAAATTAACATAAAAATCAAGAGGGTTCCTGTAAACCAACATTCAACCCCAAGAAAGAAATCAGGAAAACCCCATTAATTTCAAAAAAACCAAAACAAAAAATTCTAGGAATTAACCAAACCATAGAAGCAGGAAAAGTATAGTACTCTGTAAAGAGATTAAAGAGAACATTACAAAGACATTCTTGTTCCTCAATAAGTAAAATCAATATTGTCAAAAGGCTCATACAGTAAGTCCCTGTCTTACAAACATTCCAGTTCTGAATGTTCACAGATACGAATGAACTTTGTGTTATGAACATTTGTAATTGCCAATAAATGATGGAAGTAGTTTATGGGGAAGCAGTGCCACAGTTGTGCTGCTGTGTGCTTACTGTACAGTGTGATAGTGTACAGCAGGACAGTCCTCAATCAGAGCCCAAGATGTCCAGAAGCAGGAAGAAAAGCAGCAGTGATGTGGAGGGGACTGCTAAGAAGTGCAAAGCAATACGCGTTATATGTGTGTGTCCTGGGTGCGTAAGACTCACTTTGTCAGACTTATGAACAAGTCAAACTTACAAACAAACCAGATTCATGAACATTCTCCCAGAACAGAACTAGTTCATAAATCAGGGACTTACTGTATTACAAAAATGATATAGATTTAAAGCAATTTCAGTAAAAGTACCAACCACAAACTCCACAGAACTTGAAAAAACAATCCTAAAATATATAAAACCAGAAAAGACCCAGAATAGTGAAAGCAATGCTCAACAAAAAGAGCAAAGCAGGAGGCATTACAATCCTGGATTCCAAATTATACTACAAAGCTGCAGAAATAAAAACATCACAGTACTGGCTCAAAAATCGACATGTTGACCAACAGAATAAAACTGAAGGTGCAGAAATAAACACACTGTACTATAACTGCACACAAAATAATACCAAAAATCAACAAATAGAATATATCAAATTACAAAGCTTCTATGCAGAACAGGAAACATCCAAGAAAATGAAGAGAAACCTACAGAATGGGAAAACTTTTTTGCCAGCTACTCCTCAGAAAGAGTAGCTAGCAATTTCTAGAATTTGTAAATAATTTGAAAAAATAGATCCAAAAAACAAAAGACCAAATTAAAAAATGGGCAACTGAAATGAATAGACACTTCTCAAAAAAATTAATATAAATGGTCAATTAGTACATGAAAAGTTTCAATATCTTTGGCCATTAGAGAAATGTAAATCAAAACAACACTGAGATTCCATCTAACTCAAGTAAGAATGATTGTCATCAAGAACTCAAAAACCAACAAACATTGGGAAGGTTATGGAGAAGAAAGAACCCTTTTGGATATCTTTCTAAAAGACTTAAAGTCATCATATCACAGCGATAAGCACATACTCATGTTTATAGTAACAGAATTCATAATAGCTAAATTATGGAAGTTGAACTCGACAGATGAATGGATAAAGGAAAATGTATTATGTAATACTCATAGAAAAGAATAATTTTTAGTCATTTGCAGGAAAATGGATGGCTCTTAAGACCATAATGTTAAGTGAAATAGACACAAAATAAATATCACATGGTTTCTCGTATTTGAGAAACCAAACTATAAGTAATTTAAAGAGCAAATTAAAAGACAGTTGGTAGGAAATTGGGAGGGAGACTTTGTGCAGATGAAAAGAGGTCTTGGGAGAAGGGTAGAGGGCAGGGAAGGGGGAAAAGGGAATTAAAAATGATCCAGATTCAATACGTATATGTAAAAGTTCCACAAGATTAATCTAATTACTATGTATCCTAAATATATACTGACAATAAAATGAAAAAGAAGGAAGAAACTGACCTGTGCTGGTAAAGATAGTTCTACAACAAAATATTTTTAGTATCTAGTAGTACTATGGTTAGATTTTGGTTTCTGTAAGTATAAAAGAGTATAGTTCTATATTTATCTAAATTGTATCCATGTATAAGTGATAATTCTAAAAATAAGCAAAAGGCAGAATAAATACAATTCTTTTCTGATCATTTTATTAAGTAAAACAGGAATGCTGATGGCTGACATATATACACAGTAAATGAGAACACAGAATTACATATCCTTTTCATTACTCATTTATTACCAGTTAGTTCATCCTTATCCAATACTTATCAACCAACAGCAATTAAAATACGAGACATCAAACAGCATGTAGTCATTAGTTTCTAAATAAGATGTGAATTAGAATCATGTGAGAGAGGATTTTTTAAAAAATCTCTACTTAAAAACAAACCTACTAAAGCAGAATCTCACTTTTTGGGGCCCAGGATAAAAATTTGGAAAAGATTCCTTTGTAATCCTGGCACCTCTGGTTAAGAATCACTGCTAAAAGTTTAAGAAAAAAAAAGTTAAACTCTAAACATTTTCTAATCTATAGTAAGTAATTTGGTTATTATACTTTTGGTGCATATGGTTTGGAATCAAACACACTTGAGTTCAAATCCCATTTGTAGCACTGATAGCTGTGTAAATCTGGGAGATGTCTGTGTACCCAAATTTTTTAATTTGTAAAATGGACATAACAACAGCATTCCACTTAAAACACTGATAGATTTCAATATTCAAAAAAATATTTGGAAGAGTGTCTGATTCACCTCAAGCATGTGACAAACTGAACTATTTATTATACATTTAAAAAAATAAAATATCCTTTTTTGTGGGGTGGTACCAGAAATCGAACTCATGACCTTGTGCTTGTCAGGCAGGTGCTTTACCATTAAGCTATATCCCGAGTCCTACATTTTTAAAATTAACAAGAATGTATCAAGTATTTTAAAATTTAAAGACCTCATTCAAGGTACAGAATCTCTTTAAAAACTGTGAGGGAGGTGATGGGACCTCCCTCACCAGTGGTCTTATACTAACCAGCAGAACAGATGCCCTTTTCCACAGTCCACAGCAGGAGCACTCAGCAGCGGGAAACTGAGGCTATCGGATCCAGATGCACTTGACCCTTGTTTTGTTAGTCTGACTGCTCTTTCACAGCCTGCAGTAGGACACCATTTAATGGCAGGATTATTTTCAACAAAGGCCTGTGTGAACAGTAATAACAACAACAAAAAAAGAAACTATTTAACTGTAAATTATAATACAGAGTGCACTCCCCCATAATTAAAAGCAAAACAAACAAAACAAAACAAAACAAAACAAAAATAAAGTAGAAAGAGTTGTCAGTCTCAAATATACTTAAAATGCTATTCTAAAAACTTGGAAGTGGGAATTATTTTAGAAATTAAATGTTAAATAATTCTTTAAACTACATATTCTTTAATTTAAAAATCAGGTAAGTAATGATAATATAAAAATATAATTCTTCTTGCACAGAAAACATGTAACTTAAACATGTTTTTTTCATACAACATGCTACTTTTCTGATGAAATATGATTATAAGTAGAGTATTTACTATCAAAACCTTGTATGTAATTATTAGTTTTGTCAGGATAGCAAATTCCTAAATAGCATCTTAATACATAAAAATTAACATTATGATATTGTTTTCTATATTAAAGCAGGACTTCTTTTTTAAACATACATAGGACAGTTCAGAATAAGAAAATCTACATAAAGCAATTATAATGTAACTGTTATAATACATAAAAGATAGCAATTTACATATGCTTTTAAAAAATGCAATGAAAATAAAGTACAAAAAATGAAATATATAACGTTATATAACACTATTAGTTAGGATAAAAAAATAGTATTTCCAGTTTAAATTTTTAATTTCTATGTTTATTTTTGGAGTATAAAATATTTTTGTCTTGAAAAAAAAAAATTTTTTTTGAGACAGGGTCTTATTATGTAGTTCAGGTTGGCCCTGAACTAACTACACAGCCCAAATTGACCTGGAATTCATGGCTACCCTACTGCCTCAACCTCCTGAGTGCTGGGATCACAGGCATGTACCACCAGGCCTGGTTTGATGTATAAAATATTTTGGAAACCTTTAAGTACTGTATAGTTTGAACATTATTGTGGTCAATTAGCTATAAAATGTGACAGGTAAATTCGAGTTTTGAGTGGTAACTACTTTTTGGGAGAAACTACAATACAGTCTTTTATTTCTATTTTAAGATAAAATAAAGCCTTAGTTTAAGACTTTCATGTCACCATTACTTAACGCAAATTTTCCTGAGAAACAAAAGAAACCATCACAAACTACTTATGATGGTTAATCTTTTTCTTTCTCTTTCAGACAGGGTCTTGTTATGTAGTTCAGGTTGGCAATGAAATCAGTGTAGCCCAGACTGGCTTTGAACTCAAGGTAATCGTCCTGTCTCAGCCTCCCAAGTGCTGGGATTATAGGTGTGCACCAATACACCTGGCTTGTGATTATTAATGACTGTCAACTTGCCTCGTTTGAGAGATACCTAGTTCTGGATATGTTAGGTGAGTATTGGTGGTGTGACCTTGGGGACAACATCTAATCTCTCGCCTTCTTCCCTGACTGCTCCTTCTTGGTCACTATGAATTGAGTAGCCTTGCTCCATTATACTCTTCCACCACGCCCTTCTTACCTTGGAGTCAGTCCACCAAAGACTGAGATCTCTGCAACTGTGAGCTCAGAAAACTTTCTCATTGAAATTGCAAGCATTAGGTACTTTCCCCAAGCAATGGTGAAACTAACTATTATACCATCATTTTATGTTTTCAAAAATAAAAACATTTAAATTGAAAGTATTAGGTACTTTCCCCAAGCAATGGTGAAGCTATTACACCATTATTTTATGTTTTCAAAAATAAAAACAGCATCTGTTATACAGAGCTAGTAAAATTAAAATTATGGCTACCAGATAGGTTTTGGATACATACCTTAATATCAAACTGCAGGTATCGTTTGTCCATCTCCTTAGAAACCACACTTTCTATGATATCCACAGGCACAAGTTGAAAGCACTCATAAGCAGGGCAGAAAATGTTGTGAGCTTCACCTTCTTGAATTTTGAGATTTAAAAATCTATTGAAATTATCAATTGATAGAAAAAAAGGAATGAGCATAAGTTATTTGTCCATCCTAAGAATTTTTAAAAAATCTCAATTTTCCATTAGAGTTAAATTAAAAGAATAGCAACAAATACTGGGAGTGGTGGAGCTGTGCACTTAGCATGCACCAGCCCTTGGGTTTAATCCCGAGCATGTTCGTGTGCACACACACACATGCACACACAGTCAGTAAATTATGGGATATTAATGATAATAGTACCTGCTCAGCCATCCATTTTCTGTTTTCTATCTGCATCCCTCTTCTTTCTTTCTTTCTTTTCTTTTTTTTTGAAGGGGTGACTGGGCATCAAACTCATGACCTCGCACTTACCAGGCAAGCACTTGTGTCACTGAGCTAAATCCCACCCCCCATTCATTTTCTATGTATATATGTATTTATTTATGTATATACACATATGAATATATATATATATATATATACATGTATTAGTCTATTTTATATTTTTATGTTGCTTCACCTTTAAAATCTGAAACAATGCTATAATTTTATGTAACATTAAATACTCTGAAATGAGTGGCTCAGTAGGTTGTATTCAACTGGTAATAATCTATACATTTAAATAAATAAGGGCTATAGTACAAAGTTTTCTTTATATTTCATTTTGAGAATATGATAATGAACTCTATGACATACTCTAGGTAGACCATTGAGATAATAAGGAAAAGACATAAAGTGGCAGGAATCTAACCCAAGGCAAAGTAAGTCATTAAGAACAAGTTTTTCTAGCTGGTTTTGGGGGCTTATGCCAGTAATCCTAGCTTCCTGGGAAGGTGAGGCACGAGGACTGAAAGTTCAAGCCCAGCCTGGGCAATTTAGAGACTCAGCAAAATCCTGTCCTATGAGGGGGTGTGGGAGAGCTGGGGATGCAGCTCAGTGTGAAAGCCAAGGGTTTAGTTTGGTGAAACAAAAAACAAATGGAACCCCAACAAACAAATACCACACACACAGAATTTTGAGTTAGAAAATTCTAGGTCTTAAACTTAACAATCTTATTATTAAACTATTCTGAGCCTTCCTTTCACCAAATGTAAAATAGGATAATCATATCCATTTTTCAAGGTGTATGGGAATCACACACCATACATGTAAAAAAATCTGCATGGTGCCTGACTTTGAATAAAAGTTTATAAATTTTAGCAAGGTTTATTATTTTTATTTTTTAATTCTGCCTGTGGAAAAGCAAGAAACAAACTTTTGAAGTCTGCATTATATTGAATTTCACTTAAACCTAGAGAAAATAAATGGCAAACAGGTGAATTGAATCACAACTCTAGCTATCACAATCAACATTTTGATTATTTCACTGACTACAATTTCCTTTTCTCTGGTTCTCTCACGTTCTTTTCTCCATGCACTTTGAAGAAAGAAAAGCAGCCGGAGGCCTCACTGGACCTGATCCCTTCTCTCCATCTCCTTCTGCAGCAGCACCTTTGCTTGGCACTTCATAAGAAACAGTTCCCATCAGGTAGCCTCTCTTAAAGTTCTCACATCCCAAACCTGGCAAATCTTCAACTGTCTTTGATTTCTTTTTCACCAATTTCAGCAAAAAGGGATTCTTCTCCAGCTGGGACCTACACTATCCTTTAATCTTCCCTTGCTTTCTCTCTCACTAATGGCTCTTACTTTGGGCACAACAAAAAAGCTCAAGTTTTCCCAACTTGAAAACTTTCTAAACAATTGATTCCACTTTTCCTTTTATATAAAAGTCACTTCACACAACAGTTGTTGATCTGTCATCCCTTCAACTTGCAGCACTGTCTTTTGTCATCTCTTCACTAAACAGCTAGCTCTCAAGGAGCCATGACGATTATTAGGCCATTCACTCAAGACTTCTCAGTCTTTACCTTTCGTGACTTCTCTGGGGTATGAGATACAGCTCAAGGTTTCAAACTCTCTCTTCCCCTTAGCTTCAGGACTTACTTTAAATTTATATTTTGTATTCTTTTTACCTGCGATAGTTCCTTGTGCATTTTTACACTAATGCCTTTTTGCTCCTAATCTCATATTTTTTTCCCCTAGATTTTTACCACAAAATTCTCCTCTTTCTATTCCATACAATCTCTTTCGGTGATCTAAACATACCTGACATCCTAACTACAGCAATGCATTGGTACTTGTTATGGCTTGTATCTAGATTTCCCCCCAAAACCTCATGCAGTCACAGGTGGGGCTTTTTAGAGGTGGCTGGATCTAGGGTGTGTGCGCTACCTGCCCTAAGGGTGAGTAGCCTGGATAAGATATAAGGGACAGAAAGGGTCATTGCTTGTTACTCACTATTGCTTACAACCTTCTGCCTGCTATGAACTGTTTCTGTGTGGTACTCAGTTGGTGATCTAGAACTTCTGGGTGTTGATTGCCTTGGGACTCATTACCCTGGTCTAGACAAAACAATTCATTTGGTACTTGTTGTGCCACCCGGAACCAACTAATGATGAGCACTAAGGTAGCTGTATATTGTAATTTCTTCAGTTAAAAACTACACTGTCTCCACAAAACTCTGAAATATCCCAACAGAAGGGAGTTCAGTATCCCAGTTCCCAATTAAAAATTACTTGCATTACTCTGGATGTTAGGACATATGAAGTACTCTGGAAATGCTGGGAGAACAGCAGTTCTCAAAGTATGATTTGTGGAGTTTTGAGGTACCTATCACCTTTCAGGAGATTTATGAGGTCAAAACAATTTTCATAATGCTAATGCTTTTGTATATTTTGGTTAAAACTACCAGTGCCTTAGTACAAATCATAGCAATGGTACAAAAACTACTAGTAGTGATTTTGTATTTTTCACTAGGTCCCACTTATAGTTAAAAAAAAAAAAGCAGCTTCATTTAAGGATGTCATTCTTAATAGTAAGAATAATTACTCAGAATAATAAGAATTATTACTTTTATTAAAATCTAAACCTCTCAGTACACATCTTTTGGGTATTTTGTTAAAAAAGCAGGGAGTGGGGCAGTGTTATGCAGAATAAATGGCTGATGTGTGCCCAAATATGATGGTTGTCTCAAAGAAAATTCTTTAGCTGGTTGTTAGCTTGTTGTTACAGTATATAACAGCATGAAAAAGCTCCTTGGAGTCCTCAATAATTTTTAAGATTGTAAAGGGGTTTTATGACTAAAAGTTACAGACTAGCTACTTGAAGACTTTCCTTTTTCATAACATAAGAATTTGTTCCTTTTAGCTATGAATGGGTTTCCTGGAAAGCTGGATACAGTTTAGTATTTCTAGTCTCTGTCAACATGCACAGTTTGCTTAAATACACTCTCTCTCTGAAAGTGAGACCTAGTTGAAAAATAATCAGCACTAAAAACTAGAGGTCAAAAATGCCAGCCCCACTCAGCCTATGTTTGCCTTTCTGCCATCACTGTTCTCTTGCTCAGTGGCTTCTCTATAAGGTAGGTAAGGCAAGGACAGGCTGATTGGGGTTGGCACTTTGGTCTCTATTCTGATTATTTTCCAGGAAGTCTTATTTGTAGGGAAACACAGTGGTTACTAAATGATGTTTTAAATTTTATGTATTCTCAATACAACAGAGCAGACTTTATTATTTCTAGGGAGTTAAATGAATGAACTGAAAAGGCCTCATTCAAGATAGGATCAGTTCCCTGTGAGCTTTGTTATTCACACTCATGATACAATTTTCACTAAATTTATAAGTAGAAGATAGAGCTAATGAATGTCAATGAAAGAAGTAAACTGGGGGCAAATTTTACCTATATTTTAATCTTGTAGACAAACCTCATAGATTATGTTATAGATAGGGTCTCTGCTTATTATAAAGTTTAAGAAGATGACTAAAATATTCACAGAGTGATTACTCTGTGCCCAGTAAATATTCCTATGAAGTATTAACTATTGCTACCATTTTAAAACTCAGGAAACTGAAAGTCACAGAGATTACTACTTGCCTAAATCAACATAATTCAGAATTCTACTCTATCTAGAACCTGAATTCTTATCCTTAATATTAGAAGAATAGTCTAGTCTGGGTAGAAAATAATACCTTTATTTAAGCCCTTAGCATAAATGTTTCAAAGCATCTCACTAGACTGCTAAAATAGAAGAGTTGGGAAGTAAAACAGAGGCTTTCAAACTATTTGAAGGCCTTTAAAAATTCTTCCTCATTTTTAGACATGAGTTTCTTTATATATGACTATGTAATGACTATAATTAATTTAAAAATGATTTCATAAAATATGAATTGCTCAATATAGAACCTGTTTTACAGTTGTTTGAATTGACAAGAACTGGCAGGGGAAAGGTAGAGAATCCTAGGTGGGCCGTTAAGATATCAAGAAAAAATAATTAGATCCCTCAAATTTAAACTTTACCACACACATCTGATAGCAAAAATGGTGATAGGTGGGGAAGATGGTTCCTTATGATCTGAGTCAAGTGAGGAAGGTCAAGGAAGTTAAAAAAATTTAAGTAATTCCAGGATGAGTTCAGTTTTCACATACAAACTAAGGGCAATGTCTACAAACTAAGGTCAACTTCTGCAAACTTGGGAAAACCCAGGTAACACTTTCTAAAACAATAAAGTCAATCATTTTAAGCTAAATAAAGTACTGCATATTGGGAAATTTTTCTGCTTCTACAACTGGGCCAAGAATTGCTTTCAATTGTAATCTTTGATCTTTGCCAATTTACTTGCATCATCTCCACTGATCTGATCCTACCTAACAGACTCAGAGTAAAGTTCAGTCTATGATGCACTAGAAAAAAAGACCAAGTTGCCTATAGATTTTGGGGTCAGGGAATGAGTGTGGGAGGATAAGAAGGCAGTGAATAAACAGAAGGGATTCAAGGGGAAATAAGACTTGAGGGTGATGAATATTATCTTCATTGTGGTGATGGTTTCACATGTGCACAAATGTTAAAGTTATCAAATCATTTATTTTAAATGTGTGGTTTTTGATATATGTCAACTGAATCCCCAACAATGCTCTTAAAAACCACAAACAAAAAGAAGAATATTTGCTCAGGTTCTTTCACATTCTTATCACATTCTTATACCAAGCTACCTATGCTTGGTAACCATGAAAATATAACCAGAAACTGCTTTGTAAAAGATTTCCTTAAACACTAATGCCATACTTTAAGTCATCAAACAACAGCTTTGTGTGTCTGTAGAGATGACAAGATTTCAGACTGCTCATTATTATACTTAATCTTTATGTATTTTACAAACTTGTCTCAAAGATGCCAAGTTAATGAGAAACTATAATTCTTGGCAAGATAATAAGAAACAAAATAGAGATAAACATGAGAAGCAAAATAAAATTTGCATTTGGAACACATATCCAACCATGCCTAGCAGAAACATTTAACTTTGTATTGAATAGAAATTTTAAATATCCATTTTTACAGATTTTCATGGATATCTGCTTGTCACACAAAATTCAGATAAAGTACAAAAACATGCTTAAAATTTGTGGGACAAAAGACATCAACTGATTCTTGAAATTTAGGTGTAGGATTAAAATTTACATTAGATGTTACATAAATTAAAATAACAAGAAAAATCATATATACCTCCTGTGTTCCCACAAGTACCTTATATTAAGCTAAACTGCATTAAATAAAGTAGCTGGGAAGAAGAAAAAATATTCATCTTTAGTAGTAAAGTGGAGTACATTTCAGTGTTAACTCTTAAATCAGTATAAATTATCCACATCATTAAATATTGAAAGCAAACAACTTTACTATCAAATCAGAGTTCTATCATGCAGTAAGAGAGACTAAATTGCTCATATACTCACGATTCCCAACATCCTCTACAAAAGTCATGTCCACAGGGCATATCCACCGGATCCTCAAATACAGAAATACTGCACATACATATGTCACACTGGAGATAAAAAAGAATGACTTAAAGCAGAGTCATACTTTGAAGACAATAAGACATTCATTTTGTTCACTGGTTTAACAGCAAAAGTATTAGTAATTACAAATTTTAAAAGTGTTTCAAAATTATAGGGGCAATTATTACCCTTTAAGTAACAAATATGATGACTACCTAATCATAAACTATTATGGGTTATTTTGTTTTGAAATTCTGTATCATTGTGTTTATTCCTTTTCTTTAAAAAAAAACTATTATGGGAATTTTTAAATGTTTTAGTGCAAAAGTAAAACTCCTGCATTCCAAATTTACATATTAATCAGCATATTTGCATTAGGGAAGTACAAAAAACAAATTAATACAATCTATTCAAGTCAAGATCAAATTCTATGCTGCATCATGGAAAAAAAAAGTTTCCATGATGCAAAAGAATCACTTCAGCATCATGTCCTTCACCCTACACTTTTCCTGGGAAATCTACAAAATCAGGATAACTGTGTTTTTAACACAGTAACTGAGTATATTAATAGTAGCAATTTGAGGTTTTCCTAGAAAGAAACTGTGCTATAAAATGTATCTCTCAAGAATGCCTTTCTAGAAGCAAACTCAAGTCAGACTTGTGAGTTGGTGAAGTAGGACTGCTTTTCAAAATGGCCTAAAATAAGGACTACTTTTGTATTTATCACAGCTTTTGAACGTCTGAACCATTTCAAGAAACAACACAATTTGCTACAAGTATACCAATAGCATACCAATTTAAAATCCACATTTCCCTACAGAGGAAATATTTTATTATGGAAAGGCAGCTGGGAAACAAACTAAAGAAACTTTACTGAACAAATATATGATCACCATTATATTGTAGATCTTTAAAAATCAGTAGCTTTTATGAAACTATTAAAAAGTTTTTGTATTTTCAGCTTAAAAGTGTATCACAAACTTAATTTTTAATATTTTAATGTTTTTAAACATACTGAAGCTTTTAAGTAAAAATACAGTAAATAGATGGTTTTCCCAAACCATCATTTTGAAATGACAAAAGAGAATTTCTTATTTTTTAATTTAGTTCAAAGATTACAAAAATAATCTGTAATAAGGACCTATCAGAACAGGAAAGTAACTGAATCTTTAGAGGACAATAAAGGATTCAACTACAAGAACAAAACCAGGCACTGCATGTAATATTAAACATTTTAAAATCTAAAAGACTAAAAATGAAGCTATGTGGAATACATCAAATACTAAGCCATACCAAACTGGTATCTAAATCCCCAGGAGATAAACTGATTTCATCTGGAGAGGTGACAGAAGAACGTGTAGTCCTTGGAGTTCTTGGAGAAGGGAGTGTGTCCCAGGCATTATACCCACTTGGTGGTGGAGTTGGCATTTGAACACCTGATCGTTGGCAGCAGTTCTCTGGGTTGGACATCCAAGCTTCAAGTAATTTCTCCCTGTCCCAGTCTTTAAGAAAAATGGAATAGATACTTCTCAAAAACTAGAAATTATGATGTTTTCAAAACTACATAATAACAAAAGACATAGTGATAAATTAAAAAGATATGTCATCTGATGAGAAATGTATGGTATTTATATAGAATTAGTAACTGTAGCCAGGCATGGTGGTGCATGCCTGTGATCCTAGCACTCCGGAGACAGAGGCAGGAGGATTGTTGTAAGTTTCAGGCCAACATGGGGTACAGAGTGAGTTCAAGGTCAGACTGAAATACATAGTGAGATCCTGCCTCAAAAAGACCAAAAAGTATTAACTGCAAATGAATATATTTTAATACAGAATTTAAACTGTTTTCAAAAATATGCAGTAGCTTACAACTGTGTCAGTAGCTAATGATATCTCAAAATTCCCAGCAATTCCTAATAATCAAACAAGTGACTCATAATACTTTTAGAATTTCCTAAAATATTTGATTGTAGGTTTCACTCAGCCTCTTAACTCTTTCAATATGTAATTTTGCAATTGGCCTCCATGGTGTCAAGTTGTGAGAGGATTATATAGTCACTGTAAACATGTAAAAATGCCAGTCTCAGGTCTCAAAATTCATTTGAAAAACAGCTTGAAAGTAGAAAGAGTGCCATAAGGGTTTTGGGTTATAAATATTTATAGTGAATCAGGCATTGATTCTGTATTATGTGAGCCCAAATCTGGCATAACTAAGAAAAGATTGTCTTCCCACTTTGAATGCTTATAAATTAGCCATGTATAATACGTTATTATAATTCCTAGAGGCTTAAAAATGCAACCTGTTAGAAACAATGAACTAATATACCCAATTCTGTGCTTGCTAAGTGTTTTACACTCATTATTTAATGTATTCATTCCAACAATCATCTCACTTATTATTTAAGTAAAGAAATTAAGACATAAGGAAGTAATTTGACTTAGATAAAGACTTGAGACTTTTCCTATGACCCCAAAGTTGTTTTCTTTTCATTATTGCACACTACCTCTTGAGTATGTTAAAAGGATAAATTAAAATTCTTCACCACAGATCATTCTATAACATTTTATAGCTGAAATACAAATAGCTAAGAAAACTTTCTATACAAGATTTTTTGTATCATATTATGGCACTGTACTTAACAGGAGAAAGTATGACATGTAATAAAGATTAAGGAAGTGTATTTCCAGTTCAGGAAACCATAGTACTTGAAAGGCACAGAAGTGTAATTGAAGACTTACTTAGGTCTCTGAAGTTGTAGTACAGAATGTTGTGGTTTGGGGAGATGGAAAGTACAATAAACTAAGAAGACAGGGTTAGATTACAAAGGGGAAGAAAAACCTAACTGAAAAACACTGTATATTAGTGGGTTTCAGATACTGATGGGTCATTACCTTGACTAAGACCATGGGCTATATGCAATATTTCACATCCTTCTAGTCTTGTAGTTTGTCTTTTAAATTTTATGTTCTTCAAATATGCATCAGAGACCTAAATTTTCTATCTGAATGGAAGGTTTGTATGTACATACAAAACAGTCATTTACATTTCTCAGAAAGTGTGAAGTGTAACTTTTGCTTCTAAAATGCATTGCATTAAAATTTAGCAAACCTACTGATATTATCAGTTGAAATCCATTTTAATATATAAAAACAATTCTTTATTTGAAGACATTTGTGGAAGAATTAGAGATGAGTACTAAAATGTTTTCTATGATTTCTCATAAAAAAGTTTTTTTTACCTGAATATTCTTAGTTATTATGGCATCTAAATGTATCTTATGATACCTAAAATGTGATACTGACTGATAGGAAGATAGGTGAAGAAATCCTTTATTGCTTTTGGGCAGCTACTGGGATTTGTGGTTATGTTAAGAAAAATTAATCTGCCATGTTCCTTTTTATAATGTCATAATTTCTTAAAGCAAATTACTTAACCTCTTTGTGTTTCAGTATCTTTTCGGGGATAATTAATCTACTATACTGGTGTCATGTGAATATGTAGCTATGTTTGAAGTAGTGTCTGGCAGATGGAAATACCAATACAGTGGTATCTTGGAACTCATTAATTGGTTCCAGGTGGTGTGCTGAGTAACAAATATAAGCACCTGGAAAGGCCATGGAGTCATGAGGTAACAGACACTGAAAAGTTCTAACTTGCTTGCTGAGGACCACATAAACCATGAGTACCTAGAAAAATTTTCTTGTCAAGTACCAAATTTAAAGAGTTTCAAAGCAGGTGATTACCAATATATGACCATAAATATAGGTTAGAATCAGCTGTTAGTATTGTCTGAGGACTTATCAAATGACAAGAGACAGAAATGAGAGTTTTTACCTAGGAAATTATGCTGAGGAAACACTAATTTATTTTAGGAACTTAAAAAAAACAGAATAAATATATTATGCTTAGGAGTATACAATTTACCTACATTAACCTTAACCTTAACATATTTCTTAAAATAAGGCTTCTGAAGGATGTGATAAAAATGAGATGGCATTAAGCCTTTAAAGAATGGCAAACTAGAACAAAATTTAGAGCACTGGTAAACAGAACTTATGTTAAAATGAGGCATAATTTAAGCACAAATTATTCTACTGAAGATTAACTGTTAAATTTTTAAAATCTTTTTAATAATTACAATAATAAATGATAAAATGTTCCAATAAGATGTCTCATTTGGATCTTGTAATCTACAAAATGAATAATCTGTTGACTAAAACACTTTAGAAAAAGTACGAAAGAGTACTTAAAGAGTTTTATAAAGAGACTATGAAAATTGATGCAACTTTTAAATATAGCTATACCCAAATATACACTATTTTAAAAGCTTTTTAAAAGAGTTTCAAAAGACTTGGTCATTTTGTACTTACTATTTGCTAAGCTCAAGGAAAGTTCCTTATTTTATTAAGTCTTTGTAAATAAACAAGCACATGTATCGTGCATAAAACTATATGTGACATATCACATATCCTATTTTGGGGGCAGGATCTTTTTTCACTTGTCTCTCTTGTCCTCTCACCCTCTTTGTCAGTTAATCCATCTTAGTAACCAAGTATTCCTTCTTCCATATTGTTCTTCATGCTAACACAATTATATATAAACATACTCAAGACATACTTGAGGTTTTCTGATTAATTTATATAAACTTTACATTCACCTCTCACTCAATCTTCTGAAAAAATCCAAGTAAACTAGTTTAATATTATTTCCTTTTTAATGACTGTGTCTACAATTTGTGTGATGATTTATTTAAATATTCTGCTGCTTTCTTCACTGTCATTTTTTGTCACAAAAATAATGCTGCAATATAGTATATGTTAGTGTACATGTATAAGGATATGTTCATGTTTATTGTTCTTTGGGATAAAGAGTCTGGAATAAGATTAATCAGTCTATAGACTATCAGGTTTTTAAAAGATAATGCCAAGATGGCTTTCCAAAAAGGTTGAAAAAGTTTATATTTCTGCCAGCAATAGAGGACTTTACTAGTTTTCTCTTTAGGAGTAAGTGTTATAGCTCTTTCATTGTTTGATCATTTTTTTCATGCCTGTATTTTATAATCTGACCAACTACTTTGAAGATAACAATATGCAATATATTAACTATTGTTAATCTATTGTTTTGAAATTCTGTATTAGTTTTTATTCTATTTTGTTTTTTAAAAAGTTACATTTTTTTTTTAAATGTTTAAGAAGTGATAATGCTGGATCTGGTGGTGTACTCCTGTAATCTCAGCACTCAGGAGGCAGAGGCAGGAGGATTGCCCTGAGTTTGAGGGCAGCTTCGACTACAGAGAAAGCTAGCTCAAGGCCAGTCTGAACTACATAGTGACACCTTGTCTCAAAACAAAAACAAAATAAAAAACAAAACCAAAAACAGTCTGAAAAAGAAAAAGAAAGCAGTGATAGTTCATTGTCATTTTATTTTTCTTTAGCTTCTTGGTTTCTTATTCAGGATTAGTTTTTTTTTTTTTTTTGTCCATTAATTTACATCTAAGTCTTCTGTTAAAATGGACAGACTGATTTTATGCCAGTCCTTCCAAAACAAATTTTCATTTCTTTTGGTTCTTCCTTCTCCCTCTACCTTTTAGTATTCTAATAATTTAATTCAAGCTGGCTAGCCAGTTATATTATAATAAATCATTAAATTATCCTCTAGCCAGAATATTATCCTTACTGTAAATCAGATTCCCAAATAGTGAAAATTGGATTCTCTACTGTTACAATGGTCTATTTGCCAAGATTTGTGCAGGTGCCTTATTGACTTACTTTCAGTGGCTGATAGTATGTTCTGTTTTCTGGTAAAGGTAGACCTTCTCTGAAACTAATGAAATACACAGGTCCTCTCTAACACTTAGAAAACCGAGAACTAGAATAGGGAGGATAAAGCCTTACGTTTATTCTTGAGGTGTGGTCAGTGTGTAAGGAGACAGCTGCAGAGCTGTTGTAGTGACAAGGAAAATAACATGTGAAAATCAAACAGAATTTTGATCAAACAGAATTAACCAGTGAAATAAGGGCTCTTTGAAGAGGCAGATAAGAAACAATAATCAAGTACAAACTCTAGCAAGAATCAAGATGAGCAAAAACAATTTCTTTGGACAAAAAAATAATTTATTTAAAAAACTTAGTGGGCAGATAAGAACAGTTCCTTTTGAGATCAAAACTATTAAAATCAAAGGGGAAAGCCTGTTCTAAACTATTTTAAATCAAAAGCAAAAAGATCTCTTATAGACAAAACCAATTTACTGAAAAATGAAAAAAAAAACCTAAGTCAGTACTGGTGTAGTTAATAAAAACTTGTGACTGATACACTTCAACTGAAAATAATACAGGAATATGTAGAAAGAAAATTAAAACAATGGCAAGAAAATGCAGTGTCTTTCAAACTAATCTTATTCAAGGGCAAAACTGGTACCTATATTGTAATCTATCTTCTCTCCAATACTTAGCCCAGGGCCTAGATCAAGCTATATATTCAATAAATTATCCCTTGGAATAAACAAATTGAAGTGAACTTGCACGCCAGTATTAAAATCTGGACTAAGTGGGTAGTATTCTAGGAAACTGTGATTAAAACTGAAGAATGTTTAAAAGTAGTAAACCCCAAGTAGACTAATAACTATGGAAAAACTTTAAAATTACAATAATAATGTTTTAAAGTACAAGGTTCATATGATTTCATAGTTAAATTTTCCAAATTTTCAAGCAGCAATTAATTCTTGTGCTGTTTCCCGAGCATGAAGAATAATTAAAAGAGGATGGGGTATGGTTCAGTGGTGGAGGACTTGCTTATTAGCATGGATCAGTTCCTGGGTTTGATTTCAAGCATCATGGGAAAAGATTCCTAGACATTTTTAAAAACCTGTTATAAAAACTGGAAACATCAAAGTTCAATTTTATATAAGAACAAGTCTTTTTATTTGATATTGTCTGAAAGCACTGGTCAGCTAAAAAGCAGAATTATAAAAATAACCATAAAAGATGGAGGATATTAAAAGAGATAAAAAAATCTATAAGATAAGCAATATAAAAAAGTGGAAATGCTATCAGATAGTATCAGATAAAACGTAGCAGGAAAAGATACCCAGTAGGAAACCTGTTCATTGTTGGAAGAGTAGAAAGATGTAAAGGTGTATAAGCCTAGCACCCAAGTTTTGAAATACTTTATTTTTTTAATTAAAAAAAAATTTTTTTTTGGGTACTGGAGATCGAACTCACAACCTTGTGCTTGCCTGGCAGGTGCTTAAGCCACTGAGCTAAATCCCCAGCCCCTCAAAATACTTTAAACAAACTGACAGCATTAAAGAGATATATACAAATCTACATTCACAAATAGAAATTTTAGTAACCCTCTTTCAGCAATTGATGGAGCTAGATAATATAAACTGGTAGACACAATTTAAACACCACAGATGCTATCAGAATCCTACACAAAAGAAAATCCTAATAGGATGTCTTTTTCAAATGCACATGTCAAAAATCATCAAGATAGACCATATGGTAGGTCATTAAGTGAGTCTCAACAAATTTCAAAACACTGAAATCTTTCTGGGGATTTAGCTCAGCAGTGTAAGTGCCTGCCTGGCAAGTGCAAGGTAATGGGTTTGACCCCTGGTACCAAGAAACAAAAAAACAAAATACACACATACACACACACACAAACACTGAAATCTTAGTGGAGTTCAAGTGGAAATAGTAGGATATTTACAAACATTTTAAACATTTAGAAATTAAATTATATTTTTCTAAAAGATGAGTCAAAGAAGAACAGGTAATTTAAACTTTTAAAATTAATGATAATAAAAACACAACATACAAGTTTTTAACCTTAACACAGAAAATAGTACAACAGATATGACAAGTCACACAAATACAAATGTCCAATAAACATAAAAATATATTGTTTCACTCATAATTAAGAAACACAGAATTTTGATTAAAAGTATATTCTTATAATTGTACTCTTGATATGCTTCAAGGATTAATTTGTAATGGCAAAAAGAAAAAAATGGTACACAGTCAACAATGGAACATAACTAGAAGATTATGTAGTCATGTATGTATTGATATGGAAAGCTTTATAACATTAATTTTAAAACAGCATATGTAGATTAATTCTACTGCCATGAAAAACAATGTTAATAATTTCCTTGTATTCTATTAAAATTTTCTTTCACACATAGATGTCATGCTTTAGAATCATGTAAAAAATCATTAGAATAAAGAAAAAAGTTATTAGGGTAATTTTAGTGAAAAAATAACAATTGCAAGAAGTTTGTTTTTATTTATTTTTTTCTCCAAAATTTACTTTATTTTTTGAAAATTATATAGTTAACATTGTCTTTGTGTCAAATTAGGAAACCATTAGCTACATCATTTTCAATAATCTGTTGGTGTATCTAGAATACATTCTCCACACAGTTGCTTAAATTTTCTCATTGCTGCCATTCAAATTGCTAGTGTGGTGAACAGTATAAAGGTCATTCTTTGGAGTCAGGCAGTTTTTGAGGTTACTACAAATATTTTTCAATTTTTAGTTTGTATCATATCAGTTGCTTAGTAAATATCTACTGAATGCCTTTTATGTGCCATTATGTAGGCAGTAATGACACAGTGAAAGGAAAAAACAGGCACGATCCCCATCTTCATGGAACTTAGTTAGAAATAAGAAAGACATTAATAAAAATAAGTAGACACACATGCACATGCGCACGCATGTGCGTGCACGCACACACACACAACTGCTAGAAGTACCTCGACATGGAAATACCAGTCAGGAAAGTGAGAGTGTAACCTGGGGAAATGCCTAGAGTGGACCTCTAACGGATGAGTGGGAGTTTAGTAGGAGAAAAGGGGAGAGAAAGATACTCAGGCAGAGATCAACATTCAGACCAGGGAAGAAACATGCCATGACATGACGCTACAAAATCTGATAGTGGCCCAGACATACAGGACTTTTTTAAACACTTCTGTCTTCAGTGTAGGGATGATAGAAAGTTAATGCAAAGTTAGGATTGGGGACAGGAAGGACAGGTTCTCATGATTAGATTTGTAAAGATTATTCTAAGCAAGAAAGGACAAAAAATGGATAGGGCATAAGTAGAAGGAAGATAGACCAAGAAAGATGCTTTTATGTAGAGTATTAGTGAGAGACAATGACAGTGAGGGCTAGTGTTAGCAATTAAAAGGAAAAAGTCTAACATTGGGAGGTGGGACAGAGGAAAAGGAAATGTCAAAGCTGGTGTTCTAGGTTTCAGTCTTTTCATACTCTTTGGTGGGTTGGTGATCCAATCTATAGATACAGAACCAAATACTCTTGGGGGAGCATGAGTTCTAGATACATGAAGCTGGTTTTGTCCTATGGTGGAGGTGCTTTCAAAAAGACCTCCAGTCCTTTTAGTCTACAAAAGAGATAGAGAGGGGGGAAAAAAAAAGTGCAGTCCAGAGGGAGAAATCTATTTTCAAGAAAACCTTGGGAAAGGTAACATTTCCTAGGAAACCAGTAGAGTGAGATGTAGACCACCATGTTTAACTTCTCATGGAGGATGACAAGTTTTCAAAGTTAAAAATAATGCTCCATATAAACTTAGTCTAAGCATAAGCAAATTAGCTTTAGTCTCATGTTTGGTAAACTTTATTTTCTCATTAGGTACCATTCAATTACATAAATTACTTTTATTACTGTGGAAAACTCAAGAGTCTGAACTTTATATTCCTAACATAGTCCTTAAAATTCAATTACCATTTAATAAAAATTGCTGATTTTTTTTTTTTTTTTTTTTTGCTTTCTGCTTAATCTGGACCTTAATTATCTTGGAACTACATTTGACAACTGGTATAATGAAAACTATTTTCCAATGTAATGTTGAATGTTACCAAGGATATAATGTACAAACTTTCCAAACAGTTCAGTTTAATAGCTCTAACACAGCTTCTCTGGCTTTAACAGAAACTATAGTAAACAGTAGCTCATGCATTGTCTGATTTTCTCATTAACATAATTTATCTCTGTAACTATTATTTGGTTATCAAATATCACTGATATTAACTAAACAATATATAAGAATGTTCATTTGAAAAATTAACATTAGCAAACATTTTATTACTCAAAATAATGAAATATGGAAAATATGATTTAGTAGCTTACCAAAAAATTATTGCAGAATAAACAAATGACAAGTAAAACAATTTGCCTTGTTTGACTTTGTTTCAGTTACATAAAAAACTACTGGAAATATTGAGGTAAAAAGGAGCTATTTAATAATATTTGATGATGCAGTGTATAAAAAATAGGAATGAAAGCATTCCTCTTAATTACAGTGAAATTAATGATAAAGTTAGTGTTAGATTCCACACGATACTGTAATTTGTGAGTTACAATGCATTAAATTATTTAGCTGAATATGGATACCTGTGGAAAGGCTAACTGTTCATAATAATTTTGTTAAATTGTTATTGCTTATAGCTAGGTGGCTATGTGACTGAACAATAGAATATGTGTAGAAGTGATGTATGACATTTCTAAAACTGGATGAAAAAACTTTCTGAATTTATTGTTCCATGTTTTCCCTTTCTGACTGGTTGGCTAAGAGATAATTGCCAGGAAAAACCTGAAAGCTATTTTGTTAAAGATGGCAATTTCTCAGTCAGGGTCATTGAACTATTATATGGAGAAGATCCCCATTCCACCTACTCAAAAGGGAACTTGTTTGGAGTATTACACGATTAAGACATGTTTATTGTGTTTGAGCCCACACTTTTTTCTCAGCAGGCAGGTGATGCTAACCAGTATAGTAGTTTCCTCTTATCCATAGGGATATATGCCAACCATTCCACGATTTCCACTGGATATCTCAAACCATGGTTAGTACTAAACCATATATATATATGCTGGTTTTTTTCCTATGCTTATATACCTATGATAAAAATAAATTTATAAATTAGGAACAATAATATAATATGACAATTAAAACATACTGTAATAAAATTGCCAGCATCACTACTCTTGTGTTTTGGGAGCCATTATCAAATAAAACAATGGGTACATAGACACAGCATTGCAATATTGGTACAAGCAATCTGAAAGTAGAAATGGCTAGTAAGTTATAAACAGATGGGAAAAATGTAAGATTCATATACTGGAGAGGATGATATGAGATTTCACATACCTACTGGAAATGGTGTGTGACTTAAAAGTTACAAATTATCTCTGGAACTTTCTACTTAATATTTTGGCCATAATTGACCAGGAAAAAAATGAGACCATGAGAAACTGCAAATAAGGACATGTGATGCTGCATTTTCTTACTGATGAGTAACTTACGTTTTGGTTAGCTCTACGTACAATTAAAAATCCACTCACTCTATTGATAGGCGTATAAACTCTAGTGCTATAAACTTTACCCTAAATGCAATTTAATATATTTTGTACTTTTGCACAATTTTATTATAATGGTTAATAATTGCTACTAGCTTAAAAGAAAATATTCTGTCCTTAAATTATATGATTTTGAAAGCCATCCTGAATTTCTAAACTATATTTTTTTGACCAAGGATTTACTTCAAAGTTTATAAAGAGGAAGAAATATAATTTTATAACAATAAGGTAGATTTAAATGTATATATAAGTAACATTTCAAGTATATTATGTATTTGCTCCACAACTGTTTCCTGAGAGATAGATACTGTGCCCCCTCCAAAAAATTAAAGCAGCCCTCAAAGACCTCTCAGGTTAATAAAGAGCAAAACCTAAAGACTGTAGTAAACTACATGAATGGAATATCAGGGAAATAAGACAGGTAGGGTACTTGGGAAGCATGCTCAGAGAAGGTTTCCTGGAAGAGGTGATTTATAAGGATAAATTAGAGAGGGGAAGGTAAACAAATGACAAGACTAACAGTCCAGGTAAAGAAGCCTGTGCGATAAAGTCTACTAAAAACTTAAGTCTGTGGAGAGCCAGTGAATGATTTTTGACTGCTGAGATTTTCTAATAACACTAATAACAAAGAAAGTGTTGGGTAACAGAAAAACAGCAAAACTAGAGTACAGGACTCAGAGCACTACATTTTAGATGAAAAATAATGAAAGCCTGAATTTAAGTTGATGGCAGTGGGAATGGAAAGGGAAGGTGGGTGGAAGCTGATATTTGGGAAGAGAAATGATGGAACAGGTGCCACATATAATAGAGATGCAGGAGAGAGTGTCCTGAGTGTCTGTCTCAAGCTAGGTACATGTTGGTATACAATCATCAAAACATTTGGAGAAATGAATCCAACTGTGTGTATTTTTAGGTTGAGGAGAAAATGGTAAGTAGGCATTTACAAATACAGCGTAGAATATTTGATTAAAGTCAGATTAGAGATATTGTCTTTTGCTTAGGGGCCTTTAAAATTACTGGTTTCCATAGACAAATGTGCCTAGCAATGTTTCTCAGAGAAAAGTTCACTTCATAGGCTTCTTTATAGGAAATTTACCCTATCCCCACACCTAAGACTTAAGACTCTGAGGTTAGCTTCAGAAATCCGATGTTCACTTTCCCAGCCTATTCTTTTTATATTAAAATCTGAGAGCTACTGATACATACAGTAGGAAAAGAATGCCAATTGGAGAACAATGAGAACATCGATTTTGAAGGTACTGATCCTATTATTTTTATAACAAATTATTGACAGTGCTGATTAATGGATGATGAAATATGAAGCTTTAAATTTTCTTGTGATCAGAAGATTATGTGAACACTTTGGAAGGTGGTAATCTACTTTAGGATAAAAGATAAAGATTTCTACTTAAAATAAACAGAGCCTTAAAATAACTGGAATAATCAATGACTTTTTTTGTTTTTAATATTTTTTTTTATTTTTTGATTTCAGCCTTTACCTCTTTCTCTTTGTAAAAATATTTTAAAATTACAAAATACTATTCTTTAAAACCATCTTTCCTGGCCAGGGCAGGCCCAGAAAAGATTGGGACCATCAATCCTGGCAGCTGGGTGCCTGCCTAGCCCTCTTAGGTCACTGGACTAGGCTCCAGAGGTTCCACAGGTTTGAGTGGACTGCGCCCAGTGACCTTCATTCAACCAGGGGAACCAGGCCCGCTGAAGGGGGAGCCAAGCTGGTGCTGTGCTGCGAGGTGAGTTGCAGCTCGCCAGGGTAGGCCCAGAAAAGTTTGGGACCAACAATCCCGGCAGCAGGGTGCCAACCAGCCCTCTTAGGACACTAGACTAGGCTCCAGAGGTTCCACGGGCTTGAGTGAACTGTGCCTAGCGACCCTCATGCAACCAGGGAAGCCAGGCCCACCGAAGGGGGAGCCGGGCTGGCGCGGCGCCGCGCCACGAGGTGAGTTGCAGCTCGCCAGGGCAGGCCTGGAAAAGTTTGGGACCATCAATCCCAGCAGCTTGGTGCCAACCAGCCACCTTAGGTCATTGGACTAGGCTCCAGAGGTTCTGCGGGCTTGAGTGGATTGCGCATAGCGACCTTCATTCAACCAGGGGAGCCAGGCCCACCACATAAGGGGAGCCAAAGCCAAGTGAGTCCCAGTAGCAGAAGGCTCAGAAGGTGATTTCCAACACATCCAGGGAAAGCTTTGGAAAATCACTGGAAACACGGAAATATAGGAAAATGACAAAATGAAAGACCAAAATGCAATCTCAAACCTCCAGCCCATCCAAGAAAACCTAGGAGCCATGTACATAGAAGAAAATACTACACATACACCTGAAATGCCTGAAATGATATTAACTGAAATAAAGAAGCAAGTATGGGAAGCTATGAGGGAACTAAATCAGAAATATTCTCCCAGGTAAAAGAAGAAATGATAAAAGTAGTGAAAGAAATACTGAATGCATCCACAGCTAAAAAATTAGAGGAACAAAGCAAAATGATAGAATCCCTGAATGAACAGTTTAAGAGACAAACAGAATGCATTAAGCAGATTCAAAGAGATATACAGGAAATAAAAAACTCTAACAAAAGTTGCAAAAACCACCTCAATGAAAGTGAAAATAGAATTTCAGACCTCAAAGATAAGATTGCAGCTAGTGAACAGGAAAGGAAAGATCTAACAATAACAAGAAATCAGGAAATAACAATTCAACAGCTCCAAGATGATGCAAAGAAAAACAATGTAAGATTAATAGAGATAAAAGAAAAAGAAGGGGAAAACACAAATGATATCAAGAGGCTATTTACAGAAGTAATAGCTGAAAACTTCCCAAAGGTGAGTATGGAAACTGACATACAGATTAGAGAGGCAGATAGCACTCCAAATAGCCATAACCAAAACAAAACTACACCCAGACATATAATAATCACCATCCCAGAAATCCAACATAAGAACAGAATATTAAAAGCTGTTAGAGAGAAAAGACAGGTCACCTATAGAGGAAAACCTGTCAGAATCACAGTAGACTTCTCAACACAAACAATGAAGTCAAGAAGAGCACGGAGTAAAGTTTTTCAGATCCCTAAAGAAAACAACTTCCAACCCAGACTGAAGAACCCTGCAAAACTGTCCAACAAGATGGACGGAGAAATAAGATACTTCCATGACAAAGAACAGCTGAAGAACTTTATGATCACCAAACCAAACCTACAAAGAATACTTACTGAAAGACATTCTAGATACACATAGGAAAAAACCACTAAGCACAACAGACAATTAAACAGAATGGAAAGCTAAGATACAACATCAGAAAGATAAAATGAAAACAATAAACCAATATATGACAGTTATAACCATTAATGTAAATGGCCTCAATTCACCAATTAAAAGAAACAGACTGGCACAATGGATCAAGAAACAATGTTCAACCATATGCGGTCTAGAAGAAACCCATCTAACCCAAAAGGAAACTCATAGACTGAAAGTCAAAGGATGGAAAACAATATTCCATGCAACAGGAACTCAAAAAAAAAAGCAGAGACAGTTATTCTTTTTGCAGACCAGGTGAATTTCAAACCAAGAATGGTCTGAAGAGATAAAGAAAGTCATTACATACTAGTTAGGGGAACACTGCAAGAGGAAGAGATAACAATCTTAAATATATATGCACCAAATTCCAGAGCACCCATTTACACAATGCAAGTATTAAAAGAAATGAAAAATCAAATAGGCAATAACACAATTGTAACAGGAGACCTTAACACACCATTGACACAAAGGGATAGATCAACTAGACAGAAAATCAGCAAAGAAATAACAGAACTGAATCATACCTGTGAACAAATGGATTTGATAGACATATACAGAGTGTTCCATCCAACAACATCAGAATATACATTCTTCTCAGCAGTACATGGGACATTCTCTAAAATAGACCATATACTAACAAACAGAACATTTTTAAGTAAAAGCAAAAGAATTGAAATTATCCCATGCATGTTATTGGATCAAAGCGCCATGAAACTGGAAATTAATGATAAAAGCAATTACAAAAACCCCACAAACACATGGAAATTAAATAATACAGTCTTGAGGAATCAGTGGGTCACAGAGGAAATTAAAGAAGAAATTAAACAATATCTACAAGCAAAATAAAATGAAAATACAACTTACTGGAACCTGTGGGATGCAATGAAAGAGGTCCTCAGAGAAAAATTTATTTTACTGAGTTCCCACATTAGGAAAACAGAACAAACACAAATAAGCAACCTGGTATTACACCTGAAACATCTAGAAAAAGAAGAGCAAGCCAAGCCCAAAGCTAAAAGAAGGGAGGAAATTATAAAGATCAGAGCAGAAATTAATGCAATAGACTAAGAAAACAATTCAAAGAATCAATGAATCAAAGAGTTGGTTCTTTGAAAGAATAAATAAAATCGAGAAGCCCCAAGCCAACCTAATTAAAAAAAGGAAAGAAAATACTCAAATTCACACAATACAGAATGAAAAAGGAGAAATCACTACTGACCCTGTGGAAATACAGAAGATCAACAACTATTTCGAAAACCTCTACTCTCATGGGTGCGATAACACAGAAGAAATGGACAGATTCCTAGAAACATACGAACCACCAAAGCTGGATCAATAAGATGTAAAACTGCTGAATAACCCAATTTCTATGAATGAAATTGAAAATGTAATCAAGTCCCTACCAACAAAGAAGAGCCCAGGCCCAGATGGATTCACTGAAGAATTCTACAAGAAATACAAAGAAGACTTAATGCTGACATTCCTCAAACTCTTCAATGAAATTCAAAGGGAAGCAATTCTCCCCAAGTCATTCCTGGAAGTAAATATCACTCTAGTACCAAAACCTGAGAAAGACCCAACTAAAAAAGAGAACTACAGGCCAATCTCCCTAATGAACACAGGATGCAAAAATTCTCAATAAAATATTGGCAAACAGGATGCAGCAAATCATCAAGAAGATTACATACTATGACCAAGTGGGATTCATCCCAGGCATGCAGGGATGTTTCAACATATGTAAATCAATAAATGTAATCCACCATATCAATAGAGCCAAAAGCAAGAATCACATGATGCAGAAAAAGCTTTTGATAAGATCCAACACCCATTCATGATAAGAACCTTACAGAGAATTGGAATAGATAGTCTTTACCTCAATATGATAAAGGCCATCCTCAACAAACCAACAGCCAGTGTCATATTAAATGGCCAAAAACTGAAAGCCTTTACCTTGAAATCAGGCACAAGACAAGGATGTCCCTTATCACCGCTCCTATTCAACATAGTACTGAAAATACTAGCCAGAGCAATTAGACAAGAGACAGAAATAAAAGGAGTAAAGATAGGAAAAGAAGAAGTTAAATTATGATTTGCAGATGACATGATACTCAACATAGAAGACCACCTAACTTCCTTTGAAAGTCTCCTAGATATAATAAATAAATTCAGCAATGTAGCTGGATACAAAGTCAATACTCAAAAATCAATAGCAGAGGAAGACAAGATGGCTGATCAGTGAGCAACAAAATACAACGCCTCCCGGGAGAAACAACTCATATACCAGAATAAAACATCCTGGAGAGACCCAGACAGAGGGAGATGGATCCTCTTGACACTGAAAGAAATTAAAACATAAAAAAGCTTGTCAAATACTTCGGGACTACAACTGAAACCACTGAAAATTATGGGACACAGTGTTTTCATGGTTATCCGGCAAGTGTGCACCAATCCGCGCCAGCAAACAGCCACCCAAACTCGTTCCTGCCGCCACTCACAGGGGGAGCTTCAGCGCTGGGGTCAGGGGTTGGTGAACCCAGCGGAGGGCAGAGCCAGTGAAGGGACTTTCGTTGGTCTGCTGTCGGTGCTGGGGGTGGGGTTCCCCTCACATGGGAGGGGTGCAGCTGAGTGGGCAACACGTTGGAATCAGGCAGGAGCAGTCTGAACTAGGAGTGACAGTGACTTCAGTTGGTTGCTCCCTCCCCAGAGCACATTTGTGGGATTTGCTTGGATTGGGCCATGTCCCTGGCCAGGACCCAAGGAGCTTTCCCAAATTGATTCACTGTGCCTAGCACGCACTAACTGGGTGAAAGGTCCCTGAAATTTGGTTGGCCCGGTGGGGAGGGGCAGGCATACACAGCCTGCTTACACCTCAGTGACAAGAGCAGGCAGGAGAGGGCAGAGGTCCCTTGCCAGCGTGCTTCAGAGGAACCGTGACCAACAGGGAAGGAGGCTGGGACCTACACTGTAACCTGTGTGGAGGAAGTCAAGGCCATGACAGGAGAGAGAGGCAGGAGGAGGCCCCCAGCCCAGAACCCTGAGAACACTGAACCAGGAAAAGGAAAAACAAGGGAAACTGAGGGCAGCAAACACACAACATCAGACATGGGTTCAATGGACATTAAGAGCTATCTTCGGGACCTTGTAGACGAGCTCAAAACTGAAATATTAAATCAGGTAAAACAGGATATGAGTAGAGTAATAAAAGAAAGGCTCTCAGGAAGCATCTCTCAGGATGATACAGACGGAAGAAGGGAGGAACACAAAAAAAAGAAACATTCGATAAAGAATATAGAGAAAATATAGAATACATGAAGCAGATTCACAAAGATTATCAGGAAATTAAAAACTCCATTGAAAGCTGGCAAAATGCCTTGAAAGAAACTAAGGATAGACTATCAAAACTTGAACACAAGTTGGCAGTGTGTGATGATGAAAGGAAAGGTCTCTTAAAAATAACAAGGAAACAGGCAGTAACAATATAAAGGCTAGAAGATGACAAGAGAATCTACAATTTAAGAATAAGAAACGTGAACAAAGAAGCAGGAATACATACAGGCAAATTATTCACAGAAATAATTAAGGAAAACTTCCCAAGCATGGGAAAAGAAAATGACATTCAGTTGTGTGAGGTATACAGAACTCCAGCCACCTACAACCAAAACAGAGCTACACCCAGATATATAATAATCAAGATACCAGAAATTCAATGTAAAAACAGAATATTAAAAGCCATCAGAGAAAAGAAACAGACTACCTATAAAGTTAAGCCCATCAGAATCATGGCTGACTTCTTGACACAGACCATCAGATCAAGAGGAGCTTGGAGTGAAGTATTCAAAGCCCTGAAACAGAATAACCTCCAGCCAGATTGATGTACCCTGAAGAACTGTCACTAGAAGTTAATGGAGAAACAAGATGCTTCCATGACAAAGAGGAACTGGGAGAGTTTGTGACCACCAATCCAACCCTACAGAGAATACTGAAGGACATTCTAGAGAGAGAGAAAAAAAAAATACCAGGATTTTAGGAACAGTGGCAGAAATGCCTCAATGAGTGGGGCAGGCAGTAGAATGAAGGAGAAAACTAGACAAACAAAGGCAGGAAAATAGCATGGCAGAAATGAGCCAGAGAAGGATAAGTAGAAACTCTAACATAGATGACCTTGATACGCTATACTGTTAATAGTGCACCAGGATTTAAAACACACATTACTCATATTACTCTGCTTAGATGTATTATATTCTGTTCCAGTCATTCTACCTGTACTAGATTTGAGGGCACAGATAGTAATCCCAAAAATAATAGGATATAGTATGGTAATCATCCTTAATTTCTTATTAATTTAATCTAAAGCTCTGTAAAACCTACACTGTTTTACCATGATTGATTGTAATCGAATCTGGTTTGTTGGATAGTGGTTTTGTATTGATAGATTTTATTCAAAGCTGTTATGATAGATAGTATCAAGTCTGAGGGTATAGGCAACTGCACTTAAGATGACAAGATCCACTAGAATATCCACTATGGTTTGATTATTACCTGCCTTTGAAGTTTTATACTGTCTACAATGTTTTATTTTTACTAATATTGTTATTTACTGCTATACTCAATTATACTGATATATTCAATTATGCCTGATGATGTAGACATTCTACTGAAGATAATAAGAAACAACACAGTAATCATTGTAGATCACTTTGTACTATGGTTTTATATGACTTTTTGGTTTCATGTTTTTATAGGAATTTGTTTTGTTTTGTCTTGCTAAGTTTTGTTCTTCCCTCTAATACAGAAAGGATAGAAATACATGCAGAGACTCATGCATGTGTAGCTGTTTGCAGTCTCACTGCTTGAATATCTACTTTGTATGCTTTGGTTTTGTAACTTGAGCAACTATTTCTAAGAGGACAATATGTCCTCTTAGAAATTTATTTACTAGTGATTTCTTATTGTTTATCTTTTTTTTTGAATTCTACATTACCTCTACCGTTTACATGCTTTTGTTTCTCTTTAAATTAAAAAAAAATGAGTCTTTAAATGCTCAGACATGATATTTATTTAGGTATTATTTACTTTATCTCAGTAAGATTTTAAAGCTTTAAGTTTATAGAAATACATGTAGAGACTTATGCATGCGTAGCTGTTTACAGTCTCACCGTTTGAATATCTACTTTGTATGCTTTAATTTTGTAACTTGAACAACTATTTCTAAGAGGACAATATGTAATTTATCAACTAGTGATTTCTTACTGCTTATCTTTTTTTAAAAATTCTGTATTATCTCTACCCTTTACATGTTTTTTTCTCTTTAAATAAATACAAAAAAATCAATAGCATTCTTATACACTAACAACAAAATCACCGAGAGAGAAATAAGAGAAGCCACACCCTTCACACTAGCATCCCAAAAAATGAAATACTTAGGAATTAATCTAAAGAAAGATGTAAAAGAGTTGTACAGGGGAAATTATAATGCCCTGAAGAAAGAAATTGAAGGGGACCTCAGAAAATGGAAAGACATCCCTTGTTCATGGATAGGAAGACTAAATATTGTAAAAAATGGCCATTCTCCCAAAATTGTTATACACATTCAAAGCAATTCCAATGAAAATACCACTAAAATATGTCATAGATCTAGAGAAATCACTCCTAAAATTCATCTGGAACTAGAAGAGACCTAGAATAGCAAAGGGAATTCTAAGCAGCAAAGCCAAGGCAGGAGGCATCACAATCCCTGACTTGAAGTTATACTACAAAACTACTGTAATAAAATCAACATGGTATTGGAATAAGAACAGACCTGAAGATCAATGGAATAGACTAGAAGATACAACTACAAACACACTCAACCAACTTATCTTTGATAAAGGGGCCAAGCATGTTCACTGGAAGAATGACAGTCTCTTTAATAAATGGTGCTGGAAAAATTGGCTATCCATATGCTGAAAACTAAAATTAGACCCATGCCTATCACCATGTACTAAACTAAAATCCAAATGGATCAAAGATCTAAATATTAAAACAGAAACACTAAATCTGTTGGAAGACAAAGTAGGTAAAAATCTTGAAGACATAGGGGTAGGTAGAGAATTCATGAACAAGAACCAAACTGCACGGGAAATACTTTCCAGAATCAATAACTGGGATCACGTCTTATTAAAGAGTTTCTGCATGTCCAAAGAAATCTCCAACAGAGTGAAAAGAAAACCTACAAACTGGGAAAAAAATCTTAGTGAACTGTCCCTCAGACAAAGGACTTCTATCTAGAACGTATAAAGAATTAAAAAAAATCAGACCCCCAAAATTCAAAGAACCAATCCAAAAATGGGAATCCGAGATGAACACACAGTTCTCAGATGAAGAAATACGAATGGCAAATAAATACATGAAAAAATGTTCATCATCATTGGCCATTAGAGAAATGCAAATTAAAACCACACTGAGATTCCATCTCACTCCAGAAATAATGGCCAGGATCAACAAAACTACCAACAACAAATGCTGGAGAGGCTGTGGGGAAAAAGGAACTCTTCTGCACTGTTGGCAGTAGTGTAGACTGGTGCAACCACTGTCGAGGTCAATCTGGAGATTCCTCAAAAGTTGGGGTTGGAGGTCCCCTTTGACCCAGCTATTCCACTCTTAGGCATATTCCCAGAAGATCTGAAAACATCTTACCACAGTGATATATGCGTACCCATGTTTATAATGGCACAATTTATAGTCAGATCTTGGAAACAACCTAAGTGCCCATCAACTGAAGAATGGATAAAAAAAATGGTGGTACTTTTATACAATGGAGTACTACTCAGCTATAAAGAATGATCCCATTGAGATATTTATAAATAAATGGATGCAACTTGAATCTATACTCATAAGTGAAACAAATCAAACTCACATGTATAAATACCATATAGTCTCCCTAGTGTAAAAAATGGTAAGAGTACAGAAGATTTTATGGAAATCATGGTTCATCATTATACTGTTTTGAAGTCTTATGTTTTCATTCATTGGTTAGAATGGTTTTATTCTGTTTTGTTTGATCTTAATATATGTGATCATATGAATAGTTACTTTGAAGGCAAGGCAATATGGCAGCCATTGTTGATTTAATATCATCTTGCTCTGAAGTCCTACCATCGTCTTTTTTTTTCTATTACCATTGGTTCTATCACATTATATCTTATTGGATTTTAATATGTATGATAGTATAAACAAATTTTTTATGGAAAACGAGATAATATAGCAGCCATTATTCATCTTCGGTTATTTGGTTCAGAATGCCTTGCAATACTTTCATTCTCTTGAGTGGTTTTATTCCATTTTGTTATGTTTGACATTATTGTGTGTAAAGCTAAAGCTCAACTATTTCAAAGAAAGAGACATTATGATAGCTACTGTTAATATCCAATTGTCTTGTTGTGAAGTGCTTTTATTTTATTTTGTTTTATTCTCTTTAAAATAAAATAAAATAAAAGTCTTTCCCACCTGCAATGTACAACACTGAGTGTGTAATGAGAGGGTGTAACCCAGCATGTGACAGAGGAAAAGTTGTTTTCATCATAGAGAATTTATACCCAGATGAGAACTTAGGAAAATTTCCATAAGGTGATTATGTCTGAAAATAAAAAAACCCTTAAAAGTGATAGAACAGTCTTTGTCTTTAACTTTGCTTCTTACATTTCAGAGTGAGAAACTGATTTCACATAAAATTAACATGATTGACAAAACTAAAAACACAATTTTTAGTTATTTAAATGGACTACTACCATTTCTATAAGTGATCAAATTCAGCAAAAATTACTATTAAAATCAGGACTAGAACTATGGATTCTAACACCCAACATGCTCAAATCAGACACACTTTTAACATGAGGCTTCAGGCTGATTTAGCAGTTCATTTTTAAAAAAGAAATTCCTGCTTTTTTTGATTTGTAACCATTATTCCTCAAAATGTTTTTCTTTCAAGATGACAATCTAAGCATGTTGAAAACCCTTTATAGCTCTCCACAGACTTGAAGGATGTTATTAGGATGATAAATGCTGCAGTAACCACTGTACAAAAAAATTTTAGGTTTAATAAAACACCATTTCATTTTATACTATAACACAAAAATTGCCATCTTTTAACTCTGAAAAGTTTCAAAAGGTACCCAAATATAAAAATGTAAGACATTTCTTTCATTACCATGAGCTCGAAGTAAAGCTTCAGCAGTAAATAGAGGAGCCTGAAGCATGTCTGCTGTTTCCACAATAAGCATATCTTTCAATCGACGCAGATCTTGAGGCCTTAGTCCTTCATAGGGCTTTGAAAAGAAGAAAACTAAAGTTAAATTGTCTGCATATGCAGGTATCCCATGAACATAACTAGTGTTATGGTTTGTGTCTAGATGTCCTCCCAAAGCCTCATGCAGTCATGGGCAGTGGGCTTTTCAGAGGTGGCTCAATCTAGAGTTTGTGACTGATTCACAGTCCATTGCTGGGATTAAGGATATAAGTGCTATACCCACCCTATGGTTTAGACTACATACAATATAAGGGACAGAAAGAGCTTTGTCTCCCTATCTCTTACTGCTTTTGCTATCTTCTGCTACGATGAACTGCTGTCCCTCTGTTGTGTGCCATTCTGCCTTGGAACTGACTGTGAACTGAAATCTCTATGCACTGTAAGCTAAATAAACCTTTTCCTCCTTTAGCTTTGACACTGGGTATTTTGTCTCAGCAATGAGAAAAGTAACTAGGAACAAATGGAAAGTGAACCTAAACTGTTCTATGTAGGGATACCATTAAATAAAAAAGAAAACTGCAATTCAGATCTAGTTTACCCTTAGAAAAACCCCAAACCATCAAGTACAGTTTGCTTTTAAACTAATGAAACACTTTCTGCTGCAAAACATGGTAAATTCTTTAATGGCTAAATCTGTACTACTTACTCCACTACAAAAGTTATATACTAGGTATCACATTACTTCTGGAAAATGTGTTACTTCTGGAAATGTATCCCAAGTTCAAATATGGGATTCCAGGTACTTTTCCGTAAGAATATTTCTTGATATTCTTAATGGTAACAATTGTATATTTCTAGGACTTAATTCCTAAATCTTTTTCAGATTAGTCATCATACTCATTCATGTTTAGCCAACTAAGTAGACGGCAAACAGTGAATTTAATTACAACTGTAGATTAGTGTTAGCTAGAGGTCAGTAGTGCAATTAACTAGTGGGGAAAAATAAGTTTTCTTGCAAGTCAGAGACAATATATTGAAAGATTTTTAAATTTTAGGTATATTAAGAAAGGATAATATAAAAGCAATCTGCATAAGATTTTTTTCAATGCATACAGTTTAAAACGGAAATAGCTAACAATGGAAGAAAAATAGTTCTTAAAAGACAAAGAGAAGTCACTGCCTTCATCAAATGTAACATATTCACTCTCAAAGTGAAACAGAACTGACATTAGGTCATGTGAAGCATTTCAATTCATTGCTCAGTCCCAAGGGAGCAATAGCTCTCTTCTATAGGAAGGATTAAAATGAAGGTGCCTTTCTCTTTCCTGTTGCAAAGATAAACGCTTCTATTTTCATATGAAACACAGACCAGCAATCACCTTCAAAGCAGACAGTACTGATATAAAGAAAAAGGAAAGTAAATGAAAAAGAATGAACAAAAGTACTTTTTCTTTATCAGTGCATAGCACTGCTACCAGAAGACTACTCAAGAAATGAGAAACAGCCTGACACACAAAGTTTACTACTTTGATTCATGTAAAAAATAATAGACATTTTCAAAGACTACTTCACAAGGACTATGACATAAAGAAATTATAAAAAATATTTATTTTTGTTATTTTTTCACATGATCTAACTCCCATTACCTATATAGGTGGAACATATTTATTTAAAATGGGGGAGGGGTAGAGAGACACAGACAGAGACAGAGAGAGACAAAGAGGAAGGAAGGAAGGAAGGAAGGAAGGAAGGAAGGAAGGAAGGAAAGAAAGAAAGAAAGAAAGAAAGAAAGAAAGAAAGAAAGAAAGAAAGAAAGAAAGAAAGAAAAGAAAAAAAGCAAGCAAGCTAGTGAGGGCAATGTCCAACATGTGGGTTCCCTGCCAGTCAAAAACCCTTGGGCCTTCCTAAGCTATAGACTGGGGAACCGAGGATTCTTTTTTTTTTTTTTTGGTACCAGGGTCGAACTCAGGCACTTACACTGCTGAGGTAAACCCCCGGCCCCTAATGGACAATTCTTAAAAAGGGCTTTAATAGCAATGTACTGACTACTTTTTGTTTCATTAACTTAGAGGCAGACATATAATTCTAATCCTCACTAGACTTTCCTGTTCTTTCTTTATAGAGGTTTTTAATTGAACCCTCTTCTCAGACATCACTTTTTTATTTCTTTATATTTATATTAGTTATTTATGTTATTCTGTGAAATTATGTGGTAATTTACTTTTCAAACTGAAAAGAGAGCTTCTTTTTTCCCTTGCTAAATATATGCTCAGAGGGCAGATGCTTATTTTTGCTTCACACTGTTACCTATGTGCACCAAAAACAGTATCTGGAAGAACACTCAGTTTTGTTGCATGATGAACTAATAAACTAATCATTTGGAAGAAATAAATTAAGATGTGTTAAGGAGATATAGGAAACATTACACATTCTCCACATCACTAACTGAATAAAGGTTCGGTTCAGGCTGTAAAGAAAAAAATATCTACATTGCTTAAATGTTCATTAATAAATAAATGGTTAAAAGATGTAGACTATTCTGATTTCAGAAAGATTTTATCAAATATTGTTAAATTGAAAAAATACTTTAGCAGAACTCAGTATATGACATGATAATACTTTTCCATTAAAAATGCAATAGATATATGATTGCCAAAGTCTGATGGTACAAGAAACTAATTGGTCCCTTTCCTCAACTGCCACAAAGTTTCAGTTCTTCTGAAGGAGCTCAGCTATATTGAGATGAGGCCCTAACTATGTCTGTTGGTGACCAGGACCACGCGCAGCTGCTGGTTCCCTGGCGTCCCTCTCCAAGCTCACCTGCATCCTGCTGGATGATGAAGTGACTTTCACAGAGGATAAGATCAATACCCTCATTACGGTGGCTAATGTCAATGCTGAATCTTTTTGGCGTGGCTTGTTTGCAAAGCCCCTGGCCAATGTCAACATTGGGAGCTACATATGCAGTGCAGGGGCTGGTGGGTTGGCCCATGCAGCTGCTGCTGCACCTGGCCCCTCCAATGCTGCTGCCCCAGCTGAGAAGAAAATGGAAGCGAAGAAAGAAGAATCTAAGGAGTCCGATGATGACATGGGCTTTGGTCTTTTTGTCTAAACCTCATATTATAACTTGTTTGATAAAAAACAAACATTTAAAAAAACCCTGAAAAACAAAAAACCCACCTGGGCACAGTTAGGAAGGAGAAAATGTTTTACATTTTTAGCAATGAATATTAACTATCAATTCAAACACACAAAAATGGGAAAAAATAAAAATAGCAAAGGAAATTACCCATTATCATGTGTATACATCAATTTTCTTTCTGTAAATAGATTTTCCCTATGTAATTAGGAACAAACTATTATATGACTTTAAAAAAAGTAACAGTTTATTATACCTATCCTGTTTATTTAAATAATCTGTTAAAGTTCTATTTTCTTTTTAAATCTCTCTGAGTTTTATAAATTTCTATTTTAATTATAATTTAAATTAAGATAGAATCTTAGAGAAAAAACTAAAAATATAGTCACAAAGGACATTCAACTTAATCACATCAACATTTCTGGACTATTATTCCAGAATATTTTCTAAGTGATCATATTAACAATTTATATTTGACTCAAAAGCATGGATTAATGAAAAGCAGACAGTACAGTCATTAGAAGATACTTAGATTTAAAGTTAGAAGAATCAAATTTAGCTCACTTTGATGCAGACAGTTATTCAACTATTTCTGGCTTATTTTTTCCTTAAAATGGGGTAGAGGCACAAGAACTGTATCTTTCAAGGTTCCTGCATAATTTTAACAACCATGTGAAAGGACCAGCAAAATGCCCAGGACATACATTGTCCCTTTCTATGTGTGCATAAATTCAGTAAATAGATCTATAAAATAACCTAAAGAAAATAAAAAAGGTAAAGAAATGTATATTTTAATTTCAAGAAATTCATGTCTTTTGGCCACTGTAGGGAACATAAAAGTTCAAAAACTGTTAGGAATTCATGAAAAAAATAATCAATATGGAGTAGATAATACACAAAAATCAAGAAATATAAATTCCTCTCAAAATCAACCCTGATCAAGAATCAAAATTATTTTGGGAGTAAAAAACTGTATTTTGTTATAATTTCTTTACAAATGTCTACTTTGAATGTCTACTTTGTGCAAGCACTGTGTCAGTCACTGAAAATACTCTGTTGGGAAAGACAGATGTGGCTCTAGAGTTAATGGAGCTGGCAATCCAACAGAAGAGGAAAGCAATAAAACAAATATATGAACAAAATAATTATAGCATATGATAAAAATGATAGAGAATTGGGGGAAGAGTTCAGTGTTAAAACAGTGCTTAGCATGTATAAGGTTCTATGTTCAAAAAACAAAAGACATTTGCCAGGGATTGAGCTCATGGGCACAAGCACTTGCATGGCACGTGCAAGATCATGAGTTCAATCCCTAGTACCAAAAAAAAAAAAAAAGTAAAAGAAAAAAAAAAGATGGAAAAGTGAGGTGATGGCTGGAAGCTGGTTTGACTTAATCATCCCACATTGTATACATATACCACAACATTATTTTTACCCCCTAAGTGTATACAATTCTGATCTGTCAATAAAAAATAATTTTAAAAGAATTATGCAGGGTGTGGCAGCATACTCATGCAATCCCAGCAATTTGGGAGGTTGAGGCAGTAGGGTTCCAAATTCACGTCCTCCCTGGGGAATTTAGAAAGACTGTCTCAAAAAGGGCTGGGGATACAGCTCAGTGTGAGGCACCTGTGTTCAATTTCCAATACTGGGGAGGGGGGCGCGCGGGCGGTGGCAGGGAGATAGAAACAAAAACTAAAATAAACAAGTTATAAAGAATAATGGAAGAATTTTAGAAAAGATGATCCAAGATTGTCTCTCTGAGCCTAAAGAAAAATAACTGGGAGATTTCAAACTCAAAGGCTGTGGTATAGTCTAGGCATTATGATTAGAGTTAGAGTGCTAGAAAAAAAAGGTTTTGAGATAATGTTGGAGAGGCAGATAGTAATCAGATCATAGGAGCAAACAGTTTGGATTTTATTCTAAGTACAATGAAAAATCACTTCTATAATACTGTAGAGTTAAGTGTGTCCCCTGAGGATGTGGGAGAACGGGATGGTAATGGCAGTGTGGAACCTCTGAAAGGTGGAGCTCTGACTGGGAGGTCAGTAGATTAATTAGGGGAATGCCTGAAGAAGGAGCTGTGAGACCCCAGTTTCCCTTCAGCTCCCTGTTTAGGATCCCTCCTTGTGTATATCAGCCACTATTTGTCATGGAGCCTTCCATAGAGCTTGTTGTTTGGATTTTTAGACTCTAAAACTATGAAACTTAACCTGTTAGCTTACTTCAGGTACTTTGTTATAGTAATAGAAAATGTACGAATAAAATCAATAACTGTTTTAAATGATGGGAGGTAATTTAATTTTTAAAATATCACTCTGATTTCTGTGTATAAAATGGACTCTAAAGAGATCTTTAGAATCCATTTAGAGTCCAACAGAGGATGGAAGGAAGGAGGCCAATAAGGAAACTATGACAATAACTTAAGTGAGAGAAAAGTGAGCATAGTGACAGCCTGAAGCGTAGGAGTAGAGACTGGGAAGAATAAAAGGACTAGGGTTATATTTGTGTAGCAAAATTAACAGGATTCTGTAACTGTTTAGATGTTATGATTAAGATAACCCAAGAAGGGCTGTCATAGTTAAGCAACTATGTAACTAGGAAGTAATGTTTATTGAGACAGAGAAGCCAGGTAGGAATACTGTCCCTGAAGCTAAGGAAGGTGTAGTCAGTTGGGTCAAGTGCTGCTGAGGAATTAAAGACAAGGAAAGAAAAGTACCTATTGAATTTGGCAATGTGTGACCTCATGAGAAGTGCAGTTCCACCACAGTAGAAAGGAAGAAAGTCACAATGCAGTGAAGCATAAACAAAAGGTAAGAAACTTGGTATTTATAGATAACTATGACATTACATTTCACACATAAAGATTAGAGATATGGGGCCGCCACAAAAGGGGAATAAAAAGAACTGGTGAAGAGTGATCAATGGCCTTTATTTTTTGTTACCTTGATTTATGCTCTGCTTTTCAGATGACATTTACTAAACCATGTTTGTTGATAAGAGCAATCTGGAAGAAGGAGAGATTGAACAGGAAGAACTGCTGGAGCTTTGGGGGCATAAAGTGGATAGGAAGCTACATCTGCATCTCTACTATGGTAAGTAAACATGTTCACATGTGTTAGAGAAAAGCCCCTTACCCTCTAGGTTTTCCAGATGTATTTTTATACCTATTGCTATAAAGATGATAGGATATTTATCATATTGCAAAGATGATCATACAGAGTTGAGTTTAAGGAAGAAAAATATAAAATTTAATATAAAATCTCTATTATATACAAATTTTGAGTTAAAAAATGTTTTTACCTCCCGTTTGTCTAATGCAGCATATTCAGCTTCTATTTCTTCAGCCTCAGGATCCCGTGAAAATACCATCTGAGATTCCAGGTTTAGGGCTAAATCTTTATGATGTTGCTTTTCAGCACAATCACACGGAGTATCTTTATTTTCATTCTCAGCAAACAAGTCTCCTCCATGTTTCACTAAAAGCTAAAAGAGGTTTAAAAAAAATTTACAACCACATATTTAAATGACAAGTTATTTCACAGTACACATTAAAAAATTAAATGCATAAGAGAACTGGCTTCACAAAAATGCAACTGTATACCTGAAATATAATAAATATTATTTAGGAGCAGTATGTTCTGAATTTTAAGATTAGAAATTCTTATTTTCAATAATTAGTTCCTTCTGTTAAACAATAAAAATAACAATTCTTAAACTTTAAAAAGCATTTTGTCCAGCCCCAAAACAGTTTTATTTAAAAGATAAAACATTTATAGTTACTAAGTATCTTTAACTTAACAATTTTTCTTGTAATTTTTATACATCTTTCTTAAACAAGATGACACTGCTGATACTATTACCTTAACCACTAAAACTCAGATGGGCTGACATGTCAGACAAAAGTTTTCATTTGTATCACTCATCATCCTGTGAAACACTGAAATGAAATTAGGATGAGCAAGTCACTAAGGCAAAAACTGTTTACAATTATCTCTCAAAACAAGTGATGGGACCAGCTACTGATAAACAAGCTGGAAGATACTCTGTCATATAGTTTCTCTTTGGCTTACAGAAACCCCTTCTTCAGAAACAGATGGAATGCTGGGTATAGTGGTATATGCCTGTAATCCTGGCATCCATAAGTCTGAGGCAGGAGGATCGCTGTGAGTTCGAAGCCAGTTTGAACTATAAGATAAGATCATGTCTCAAACAAAAACAAAACACAAAAGTTAAGGAACTTGACCAAAGTTATCCAGCAGAAATGAATTCAGATATAATGGCTCTTTTAAAAAAAAGATTTGCCAAAGACAGCTCCAGTTAACTATTATAGCCACTTCTAGAGTTTGAGGACAGGTCATATTATTAGCTGCTGTTTTCCACCTAGAACCTTTGTAGTCAAAAGTGTGTTTTGAGGATCAAAAGTAGTAGCACATAGATATTCACTGAAACTGCAGAATCTGACTCACCACTCAACTCCCTTCCACCCTAAGTCTCTGAATCAGAATTTGATTCTGATTTCTAGGAAATCCCTATGGAGATATACTGTATTTGACAAGCAGTGATCCTAGAGGACAGCGAGTATAGCTGTGAAAATTGATATATTCATATTACCTAGTCTATTCAATACCAAGGATTTATAATTAAGTTCACAGACTTTTATCTATAAGCAGGATCTGTAAGTATTTTTAGACTCTAATTCAGTTTATCCAATACCTAAATACGAAGTAAAACCTTTGTTTCTGCTTGTCGCAGAGCTAAAACACCTGATTTTATTCTCTGGTTTGCTATTCAGCAGTAGAAAATGATTTTTTTTGGTACCAGGAATTAGAAAATGATTTCTAAAACACACACTGGAATAGCTTTCAAAGTCATGATTTGATTTACTTTTATAATACATTATCATAAAAGACCTAAATATAATCAAACAAGACAAATCATCTAATCCAATCTTCCTTAATGAAAGCAAAGAAAGCAACATTTAGGAAGTTGTGCTCTACCAGAATCTCAGTAAGCAGAACCATCTCAAAAAGCTATGCTAAAATAGACTCCATTCACTGGGGAGTTAAAAAGGATGTTGGTGGGATGAATGAAAAATCATTGTTGAGAGTTATTGCTGACCAATGATAGGATGACACTGATGGGTAATCTGTTTTCATAAGGAGCCCCCAAAGAAGTTTCACTGGACCTGGTGAGGGAAACACCAAGACCTATCTCTCATCATTGCAACTGGAATCTGAATAGAACTTTGTAATCACTGATAGAATGAAGAATCCAAATTTGCTGCATTTGTCTTGATGATGAAAATTTGCTTGTTATGCTATCTTAGGTATAAAAACTACCTTCTAACAGCCAGTCTGTCTGACATTAAAGGTAATATACTATAAAAATACTTCAGTTTGCTGTCACTTGGGGCAGAAGTTCAAGAACACTAGCAAGTGAAAAATATGAAATTGCTGCTGCATAAAATCAACTGTTATGCTTTGACATTAAAGGAAATTATATCTGGTTCTGAAGAGGTACTTTTAAAATGCTCCAACCAAAGCATCTCAACTAAGTATCATCTTTATTATTTTCATGCTATATATTTTCAAAATATTCACTTGTTCTGTTCAAGCTAATGAAGACTTGAACAGAACAAGTGAATATTTTCTGCCAATATGGTTTTTAGCTTACCTCAAACACTTGGTGATACCTAAAATGTTTTACCTAAATACAAACACAAAATCATCACTATCTTAACACATCTGTTGTTCTGTTCTGCCTTTCTTTCCATTCACAATTCCAGAGGAAGAGGGGGTAATCTATAGTATTCAGACAAATTCTATCTCACCCTTCTGATCCATAATCTAAATGGCTGGTGACTCTGGAAAAATCATTTAACTGCTTTAAGTCTCAGTTTACACAGTTTTATCTGTAAAATGAAGCTTATATAATTTTGAGAAAAGGTACAGAACAAGATGATTTCTAATGTGTGTTTCTAAGATGGATGTGTACTTCATCATCTGTGTGTCTGAATGACCTTAAGCATTCCACTGATCCCTCTATTTCCTTTGCCTTCACTCTGACATTCTATTAGCTTTTGGCACTGAGGTCTTTTAACTTAATCCCATCATCATTCTGGTTACTTTCCTAATACAATCATGCAGTAGAAAAGGACTTTACTGGTCTGCATATAGGAAGGAGTTACCATAAGATTATGATGCAGCTGAAAAAGTTCTATGGCCTAGTGTCATCATGGCTGTCCTAAAGTCACAGCAATGCACTACTTACCTGACTAGTGATGCCAGCAAAGAAAACTCTCCCACTGGTTGTATAAAAGCACAGCACACACAGTTAAGGACACCTGGTGTGTAGTAAGTTACACCATCAAGGTCTGTGTGATCAGTCTGATGTTGACACAAGAGCAAAAATACCTAACAAAGCATTTCTCAGAAGGGATTCTATCATTAAGTAACACATGGCTACACATTTTCTTTCTCAAGCATCTTCTTCAAATTGGTGACTGACACTGTCACTCCACTTTCTCAGCAAATGACTCCGTTGCTGTTGCAGTCTGACTTGTACTCTATTTTATGGATATAATATTCCCAAAAGTCACTAATCACTCTGAAATTTCAAACTATCACACTTTCTCAGTCTTCCTATCCTTCCTTCCTTCCTTCCTCCTTCCCTCCTTTCTTTCTTTCCTTCTTTCTTTCTTTTTCTTTCTGCAACATGTCACATGACTGAATAACCTCTCTTTGAAACTCCTCCTGGCAGCCTTGGCACTGTATCTCTGTGGCCCCCTCCTGTACATTCTCTGTCTCCTCAACAGGCACCAGTTCTTGTTCTCAGCTTTTTTATGCTGAGACTTTATTTTTATTTTTGGTACTGGGGATTGAACTCACGACCTTATGCTTGTTAGACAGGTGCTTATGCCACTGAGCTAAATCCCTGGCCCTATGCTAAGACTTTAATTGCTAATCTATAACCTGAAGTCTTTTCCATGGATCTCATATTTATACATTATCTTGCTTTATGTTGTCAATTCTGTAGAGGACATTGTGTTCCACATTGATCTATATTTCCACTTTATATAAGAAAGCCTGAGACTTGAATCTCCATTCTTCTACATAAGACTCAATCCCATCTCTTCCCTTCCAACCAATTCCTCTACCTCATCTGCTTTTCAAGTATTTGATAATTGTTAGCAGGTGTCAAAGTTACTCAGGTTCAATACTATGCTCACTTTACTGAAAAATAAACTTAATTCCTTTTACTCTAATTATAGATGTGAGTGCTTATAGAAAAACCAAAGAGAAAAGTATACCATTCAAAGACAGCTCCTCATTGACAACAGTAACATTTAAAAATCTTCATCCTTTAAACTTTTTTTTTTAATTGGTACCAGGATCGAATTCAGGACCATGTGCTTGCAAGGTAGGCGCTTATGCCACTGAGCTAAATCCCCAGCCCTGATCTTTTAGACTTCTTTCTCTTGCTTTCTTAGGTTATCAAACACTGGCAGTACTTCACAGTGTCCCTTATATCTGCCTCATTCTTTTCATCTCTAATACTACCACACAAATCCAGGCTCTTTATCAGCTCATATCAGAATCAGTATAATAAACCTAACTCCTGTCACTCCTAGTACATTAGTTCTAAATCCTGGCTAGATATTGTTAGAACCACTGGTCCAACACAAGGCTTGCAAACTATGTAAGAATCACCCAGGTAACTCAGTAGTTGTTATGGTTTGAGCCTGGGTGTCCTCCCAAGCCGCATACAGTCATGGAGGTGAGCTTCTACAATTTGTGAATGATTCATGGTCCAATGCTGGGATTATGGATGTGTGCTACACCCAAGTGGGTGTGGCCTACATACAACATAAGGGACAGAGTCTTCTCTCCTTGCGCCTCTCCTTTTTGTTCTTGTTGCTTTTGGTATCTGCCTACACCATGAACCACTGCCCCTATGCCATGTCACCCTGCCTTCAGAGACAGTTGAGTATAGACTGAAACTTCCACAAACTGAGCTAAATAAACCTTTCCTTCCTTCATTTTAAGTGTCAGGTATTTTGTTGCAGCAATAAGAAAAAAGTAACCATGAGAGTAGTAATAGGCGGACTATATAAAAAGGTATACATAATTTTTATGAGTATTCCAATGAAGGTAGCACATGGAATATGCTTTAAGCTAGGCTTTTCAATCTTTAATGTGAATATGATTGAGACTAGGATTTTGTTGAAATACAGATTCAGTTAGTGTAAGAGAGGGCCTGAGTTTCTGTACTTTCAATAAGTTTCCAGGTGATTACCACTAGTACTAGCTGGAGGATCATTCTTTGACTAAAAGGAGAAGCGCTGCTTAGAAATAATCCATTTAACTCTAGTCTAGATTTCAAACACTAGGTTAATCTTATTATATTTTATAATATTTATATTATTATATAATCTATAATACTATTTTTCCAATTAAAAATTGTTCAATGGCTCAATTTTCAGTAAAAAAAGAGTACAAATTATGGTCCTGGCATTTAGTAGTTTTGATTCAGTATGGCCTCTATCTTCTTACTTGTTTATTGGTCCTCCACAAAATACTTCAATCTGCATATGCTGGAGACCTAGAGGAGTGATTCTCAAATTCTGCCATACAAAAGAATCAAGAGGGGAACTTGCCAAAACATTTCTGTAATCTACTCTTAAAAGTTTTTGTTTGGAATCTGGTTAAAAACTAGAAAATTGAGGCCTAGGCAGTGACTTAGTTGCTGAACTGGAATTGCCATTCTTGTACTATTTAGTTCTAATATTCCAGGTGTTGAAAACACAATATAATAAGGTAAATTTCAGTCTGATCTGTGAAGGGCTTTTACAGCTTTTTCAATGAAGCATGGAATCCTCTGATAACTGCCACAATGTCAGCAAAGCTCTGCAGCTATAAAGGAAAAGTGTGACTTACCACCTTTTATTTTTTGGTGACCTCTATTTGATGTGACATTAAATAGCTATACTTATAGCTCTGAGTAAGGGAGGAATGCAAAGGAAATATATAACACTCACTTTTAAAAGACAAATTCTTTTCATAAAGAGTGAAGCACTACTCCCAAACCAAAATTTCTGTCACATTCACCATTTACTTAATTGCTGTTATAGATTAAGCATAGCTAGAAATAAAATGCAGCCTAAAGACTAAATTTGTTCTAGGGAACTTACCAGAGGAGAAGTATCACTGGACTTTTTATTGGATCATACTTACCCATTATCTCTCTGCAAAGTTCTTTTCTATGAAGAGTGATTAAAACATGCATTGTTTAAATAAAATTACAGTAACTGACACATTGCCATTAATGTCCCTCAAAATCCTCCCCCTCACTTCAAATACACTTATCCCATCATTCTTGGCACTCTCTGAAGCAGTTCTGGAAGTCCTCTTTCCTGAATGTCTTCACAAGGTGTGATAACAAATGCAGTGAATGTTACTACTGAGTGCAATCCAACGGAAAGCAAGCTCATAAAAACTTTATGGTGTGTCTTCACGCACCTTCATGGGATCTGACACCATGGGACTTCTGGCTCTTCCTAAAAGTCAAAATAACCATAAAAGGTAAACAGTTTCAATTGATTCAGGACATGGAAGTAGCCACATCACTACCATGAAATACATTCAAAAAAGAGGATTTCCAGAACTGCTTCAGCAAGTGCCAGGGACAATGGGACAAGTATGTTTCAAGCAAGGGAATTTTGAGGGAGTTTAATATGTATCTTACTGTAACTGTTTCTTTAAAAATTTAAACAATATATTTTTCTTCTTTTTTATTCATACATGTTCACCATAGGGAGTAGATATTTGTAACTTAACAATCCTAATTCATTTTATTTCCTTTCTTTTTCCCTCCTTGTCTCTACTTCTTCCATTTTCCTTTCTCTTTTTTTTTAGTTCATGTTTGTGGTACCTAATGATTACAATCATTTGGGTAACTGGTATATATACATGTGACATATCTTAATTCTTTTATATTCCCTCCCTTTGCTGCATCTCTTGTTCCCTCCCTTTTGCATATGACCTATGTCCCTGTTTCCTTTTATCTTTTGTTTTACTTTCTTTATGCTTTGGATTTCTTATATGACAGGAAGCAGACTGTATTTAAGTTTATATGTTTTATTTATTTCATTTATGTTTTCAAGTTGTATTCATTTTATTACGAATGACTGAAATTTATCCTTCTTTATAGCCAAGTATTCCATTAAGTGTAGATAACACATTTCTTTTGCTTACATCTGCTGCTGGACATATAGACTGCTTCCAAAGTTTAGCTATTATGAACTGTGCTATTGTTCTATAATATGATAACTTTAACTCTTTGGGGAAGATGCCTAGAAGGGGAAAATTTAGGTAAAATATAATTACAAAGCTAATTTTAGTTTCTGAGAAATCTCCATACTAATTTCTATAATGATTGTACTTGTCTATATTCCCAGCAGCCCCACCAGCATTTATTATTTTAATTCTTGATGATTAACAGATTTTCTGAAATAAGATGAAGTCTCAGTGTTGTTTTAATTTACATTTCTCTTAATGGCCTGTGATGCTGAACATTTTTTCATGTGCTTAATGGCTCTTTGTATTTCTTCTGAGAAGTACTTATTCATTTCAGTTGCCCAATTTCTGACTGGGTCTTTTATTTTACAGTTCTAATTTTTTTGAGTTCTCTGTGTAATCTAGACATTTATCCTCTACCTGGGGTCTTACTAGCAAAAAATTTTTCCCATTCTGTAGGCTATCTCTTTAATTTGTAGATGCCTTTGTGTGGGTTTTTAATTTGATATAACAACATTTGCTGATTCTTGGTATTATTTCTTATGCCAGTGGAGTTCTTTTCAGAAAGTCCTTGCTTACACTTCTGACTTCAAAGAGTTTTACCTATGTTATCTTCCATCAGATAAGGTCTTTCTGGTTTAACATTTAATCCATTTTGATTTTAGTTTAGTACATGGTGACTCAGTCTTCTGCATGTGGATACCACTTGTGCCTGCACCATTTATTAAAGAGGCTATCTTTCCTACAGTGTGTTTTTGGCTCCTTTGTTAAAGATCACATAGCTGAATGCACCTGGAGCTGTTTTTGCTTCTTCTATTTTGTTCCACTAGTTCGCATGTCTGTTTTTGTTACAATTCCATGCTGTTTTTTATCACTGTAGATTTGTGGGTATAACTGGAAGTCTGGAATTGTGATGCATCCCACATTGTTCTTACTGCCCAGGATTGTTTCTGCTATTTCGGGTCTCTTTTTGTTCCATGAATTTTAGGTTGTTTTTTTTTTATTTAAATTATTTCAGGAATGGTATTGATATTTCTATTGGGCTTGGGTTAAATCTGTATATCAAATGGGTTCTTATCCAAGAACAGGGGATATCCATTTTCTGATATCCATTTGTTATTCCTCTTCAGAGTTCACTTCACTGATTAATTCCTAAATATTCGACATTTTTTATGTTACTGAGAATGGTACTGTTATCCTAATTTCTCTCTCTGTTGAGTTCACTGATGGTATGCAGAAAAACTATTCATTTTTGTGTGTTGATTTTTGTATCCTGCTATTTTGGTGAATTTGGTTATTAATTACAGAAGTCTTTTGGAATTTTTTTAGGTCTTCTATGTAGAGGATAAAATCACCTAAAAACAATAACAATTTTGATTTCTTCCTTACTATATTACTTTTATCCCTTTGTTTGATTGCTCTAGCCAAGTTTTCAAATAGTATACTGAACAAGATAGTGACAGTGAGCATCCTTACCTTGTTCTTGATTTTAGAGAAAACCTTTTCAGCTTTTCCCCATTTAATATGATATTGGCTGTTGGTTTAGCATAAATGGTCTTCATATGTTATGGTATATCTAGAACTATAGTCATCAAGGTTTATTTTATTATTATTATGAATGGGTATTGGATTTTGAAAAAGCCTTTTCTGCATCTGTTAATATGGTCATGTGGTTTTATCTTTGGTTCTGTTTGGGTAGTGTATTATATTTATTGATTTGTGTACACTGAGCCATCCTTGCATCCCTGAGATGAAACCTACTTGGTCATGATGTATGATCCTTTTGATGATTTGTTACATTTGCATTCCCTAAAGAAATTGGCCTGGAGTTTTCTTTCTTATTTGTCTTTTTGTCTGGTTTGGGAATTAGTCATACTTCCTTCCAGGGATGTTTCAAAGCATTTTCAATTTTATTGAAAAGTCTGAGGAATAGTGGTATCATAAACTCCTCCAAGTTCTTATAGAATTCAACAGTGAATCTATCAGGTCCTGAGTGTTGCTCAGTTGGTGGGCTTTTTAAATTACTGCATTGATTTTATAAGATTTTTTTTTCAGAATTTTTCTACTGTTGTTTCAGTTTTGGCAATTTATATGTATCCAGGAATCTGTCGATTTCTTGAAGGACTACGAGTAGGGGGAGTGAAGGCTACAAGGGAAGAGAGGGAGCAAGTCAAACAGGAAACCCTTGAAACTTAAAGTAGTATAATCATACAGTAACAATAGAGAAGATCCAAAAGAAAAGAGTAAGAAAAGCAAGAGAGAACAGAAACAACAGTGAGAATCAACTAGAACTGTACAAATCTAATAAATTAGTGAGGTTAAAATAACTACAGTGGACAAAATCACAGAATAAGAATAAAAATCTTTGCATAGTTGCTATAGCAGTAACTCAGTTCTTGCATACAGCTCTCTGCTTTAGAGACAGTTGCCTGCTCAAAGCCCTAGTGACTATTGACCCCTCCCAGTTCACATTCTGGATTTGAGCTCCAGGTATACCCCGCTGTGGACCTGTCCCATTGCCTTGACTGACTTGGAGGGTAAATATTGCAAACTTCTTTGTTTCTTTTCTTGCCTATTACATGGCCCAAAAGCTGCTATCCCAGGTTTTGATCACTGTTGTCTGTTTCAGTATCACCCATAGGAATCACAAAATGGTGCTTTCTCTCTCTTCTGGCTCTTCTGAGTAGTGCTGTTAAAGAACTGTTTTCTGATTTTGTTGCAGAAATGAGATTCACTTCCTTCTGATGTTTTCTGTTGGTGGCTCTCCCTCCATAGGAGGCAGCTGACACTCACAGGTAGGGTGCTGAATGTTTCACATACCCATTCCCCTTTTATATGGGATAGGTGGCTTGTTATTAAAATTGTCTATGATGGGTGTGATGGACTCAAAATTGATGGTCAACTTAAACACCAGCTGAACTGAATCGGTGTGATGCTGAGTATAGATGGCCCACCTGAAGACGGTTGCCAACATAAAAAGGAGACCTGGAGCTTGTCATGCTGGCTTCCCTGATATGAACTCAGTTGTTATCATCATAGGAGCTTGGGGTCTTGTCACCAAGAATGGCTGCAGTTCATTTTGGGGGAACTCTGGTCCCTTGAGTATAGTTTCCTGGCTCTAGAGGGGAAGATATGTGCTGTTCAATCTCCATGACAAGCTTGTCATGCTGGCTTCCGAATACATACTCAGCTGTTCTCATCTTCAGAGGAGCTTGGGACCTTATTGTCACTAAGGGTGGCTGTGGTATTTTTTAGGGGAGCCCTGGTCTTTATTTTGAGCATAACTTCTTGGTTCCAATGCAAAACCCTCCAGCCTACTGGCACAAATCCTTCATCCTGCTGGCACAGACTTTCTAGTTTCCACTGCTGACCTTGGGCCTTTTCCAGCGCAGATTCGTGAAACAGACTTGCACAAGTCATTGCTGTGGGCTCTAGGCCTCCAGCTGGACTTATGGGAGGGTAGGTTCTCCAGGTCTTGGCGTGTGGACAGATTTCCTACACTTTCTTTGTATTTGACTCCATGGGTGAACATTATAAATAAAACTATAAATCATGTGTCTTATAGTGTCTTGTCCTTGCAATCCTTGACTACAACAGGGTACTCTCCTCTCCCAGGATTTTGCCACACAATAGCTCTGTGAATAGGAGTGCTGGCACATGGCTGTACCTCTTTCTGCTTTTGGTTTAAATCTCTAAGCTGGAGCTGTGCAGTTTTGTGTTCCTACTGGGGAAGAGAGCTTGACTGTGGGCTTACTTAACAATCCAGACTGTCTTTGAGGGGCTGCCTTGCTTTCTCCCTCAGTATGGCCTTTCCCAAGATGGTGTGGGGGCTGGGGCTAGGATATCATGTTCTAGGTGTGGACTGGTTTCCCTCTTCCACTCTTTGAACTCTGGATGTTAGTCCAGGTGGATTGTCTTTTTATCTATTGTCCTGTATCAGGACTTTATCTTCTGCCACCTCCTCAGAGAACTTGCTTTTCTTCAGTACCAAGTTGGAAGCACTCACTTGCTATAGGTATTCCTTGGCTTTTCTGAACATGTAATTTTTCTATTCTTTGTATATTTCAAGCACACCTCATATTCCAACATGGGAAACAAAGATTCCCAGAAATTGAGGGAAGAAGTATATTATTAATTATATTAAATTTTGAAAGTTTTATGTTTTAATGAAGTTTTATATTTGTGTGCAGGGCACTTGTACATAATATTTTTCAAGTCTTGTGTATAAGTGAAATACATAGGACTTGTTATATATTGATAATACTATCTTATATGTTCAAAATAAGTTCTTAAAATGTGGCATCATTTTTGCTTTCCTTTACTAGTTCTTTGTATTATGCAATGGTCTATTGCAAACTAAGGACTATGACCAAATCAAGAGTATTTTTTTGACATGTGAAAAGTGTAAGAAATTAAAATGGCAATGCCATTAAATAAAGATGACTGCGAACACTGCTATGTTCCCTTATGTATGTATTGTCTATAGCTGCTTTCTAGCTACAAAGGCAGAGCAGAGCTTCCTGAAACATTTATTATCTAGTCATTCTCATAAAAAGGTAATTAACCCACAAATAATTCTTTGTTACATAAAAAATTACAATTAGAAGACCTTCTCTTATAGTTTATCTTTTTTTCTTTTTTTAAGACATTGTCTCACTATGTAAGTCAGGCTGGCCTTGAACCCACTATGTAGCTTGGGTTGGCCTCAAACTTGTGGCGATCCTCCTGCCTCAGTCTGAGTGCTGGGATTACAGCTTCTTACAGTTTATCTTTTAAAAATGTTTATCATATGAACACTTCTAATTTTCAAAAAAATTAAGACAACAAAATCTTTGAACTTTTTCTTATAAGTAATTTGGAATAATTAGTATTTATGAAATTCTAGGTTGTCTTGTTTAAAGAAACTCTAAAATATCTTCTGAGGTGAACAGCTGACATAAAACACTTGTTATTCAGAGAGCAGGACACAGATGAAAAAGGCGCTAGCTAAAAGAGAAAAGGGAGAGTTTTAGTTTGCCAATGAGTGGTACTAGTTTGATGCAATTAAAAATAGTACAGAAAGAAGAGTCCAAAGTAAGTTCATGTGTCAAGACAGCATATAGGGAGAATGATAGTATCATGAATAGAAACAAGATAATCAAGAGAAACTACAAAAGACTCCAGTTTCAGAAATGCTGAATGTGAGGGACTTCTGAAAAGTCTGTATGAAGACTCAACTAGGCAGCAAAAGACCATGGGAAACTTCAGGACAAGCTATCAGAAACAGCCTGTATCAATTTAATTCTATACACAGTCCATGACACCTTCACACTTAAAGTGTCCCAGAACTCTAGGACTATGGAGTAGCAGCCTGGGCTACATAATGAGTTCAAGGCCAGCTTCAACTATAAACAGCAAGGCCCTGTCTCAGAAACAAACACACATCCCTCAACACTATAGAGAGGAAAATTGGTTTAAAAGAAATGTCTCCTTTCTATGGTTAAAATAATGAGCCACAGGAAAGTATTTGTTTAAATCATTAAATGAACATAAGAAATTATCAAGTGATATCTTCATCAATTCTACCCTTATAAAACATTAAGGAGAAAACATTTTTCGCAAGCAGAGAAGATATATTTCTATAAATATAAGTCCTTTAGAGTTAAAAGTCAGCTTGGTTTTAACCTTGAGGAAAAAAAAAATCTTAAAAGGCTAAAAGTGGGATATATTTTAAGGCAATCACAGACTAAAAAAACTAGTCATAAAACTAGTCTCTTGGATAATTCTGAGATTACTTATCCCAAACATACGAGAGGTTGAATGAGTCATGTAAAGTCTCCAAGTCAGTCACAGAGAAGTCCAAGACACCAGTATTCTTTCCACCATGAGATGGTCAAAATTAATGAATGCCTCAGACTTTTATATTTTGTAACAATGAACACTATGAAAATTAGGAGGCATAATACAGATATTAGTTATCACTATTATTCTTGAGGCTAAAGACTAAAAAACAACCAGGTAGAGAAGTAAGTTTAGAAAAATATAATTGAATTACTTATTATCCAAATTTTTACAAGTGGAATCTATACCTTTTCTGGTCATCAAAGTAGTACAACATCACCTAGACATAGTGGAAAACTAATGTTTTAAGGTCTATAGTCATGTAGTGAATTATACATTGCAATATGTTTATTTCATGAACTTATACTAAAAAGTTCATGATACTAAAAAAAGTTCATTATACTAAAAAATACAATAAGGCCTCTGAGGATTAGTTAATTTATGCTTCCCTAGGAAACTTCTTTAGTTTAATTAACAATAAACATAAGGGCTTAAGATTGAGCAAGAGTATAGTCAAAAGGCATTAAAGATAAGCTTTATATGGGTAATTTAATATGCTAAAATTTGTCAATGAATTATCAGAATAAATGTAAGATACATATTAACAGAGCTTAACTGGAATGTTTTCCATTAAGTTAAAGTGCTGTTCTGAATATAGGAAAATGAAAACACTCATCAGGTAGTATGGCTCATATAATGTGGTATGCTTGATAGATCATATAATGCATGAGCATACACACATACACACTCACACACATGCACTCTCATAGACATCTCTCACAAAAATCATTAGGCCTTCCAGATAGTACAGAATAAACACAGCACTAACTTCCTTCACTGACTGAACAAATAATCTTAGTAAAAATATCACACTTGATTTTTTGAACAATTTAAAAAGCATATTTTTAAAAACATACTTCAGAATTAACAACTACTAAAGCAATGCTTTTTGAGAAATTCTAGAAGCAAGACATTAAAGCAGCAATTTAAAAGCATCATTACTCTCTTCAAAATAAATTATTTTCTGCTCTAACTCACTTAAGAAATACGATGCAGTCCCATCAATAATGGTGAGTCACTACAGCAGGAAATCTACAGGAGGTAAGCACACAACAACATCCAGAAAGTCTTATATAAAAAGCTTCATGAATTCTGCTACTAGTCCTCTACCACAAATTCAAAGACATTTGTTGTACACTGAATCAGTGTTAGAAAGCAGTACTTGAAAAAGCAGCTCAGGCTAATGACTATCACTAACTAGTGGACAATGGTAACACAGACATGAAGTATGAAGTGACAAAGATTCTAAAGATTAACAAGTACCACAGTAACAAGAGTAAGCAAAATACAAGCTCACAATAGGTCTAGCATGAAAACAATTGATACTTTGGATATACTAAAGAAATGTTGGAATGGTTCTATTCTGTTTTGTTTGATTTTAATTATATGTGATGGTATGAATAGCTACTTTGAAGAAAACAAGACATTATGGCAGCCATTGCTGATTTAATATCATCTTGCTTTGAAGTCCTACCATGCTTTTGTTCTTCTATTTCCTTTGGTTCTATCATGTTGTGTCTTATTGGATTTTAATATGTGTGATTGTATAAACAAATTTTTTATGGAAAATGAGATATTATAGTAGCCATTGTTCATTTTCTGTTATTTAGTTCTGAATATCCTATAATATTCTCATTCTCTTGACTGGTTTTATACTATTTTGTTATGTTTAATATTATTGTATATAAAGGTATGCTCAACTATTTCAAAGAAAGACACATGATGGTAGCTACTGTTAATATCCGGTTGTCTTGTTGTGAAGTGCTGTGTTACTTACATTGTTGTGTTCTGATCTGCTTTGTTCTATCCTCTTTTGTTTTATTCTCTTTAAAATAAAATTTAAGAAAAATATATAAGAAATGTTTTAAGAAAATATATTCATATTTGATACACTGATCAATTTAAAGTATAACATTTAATAAATATTAAATTTTTACAAGCCTATATTATATTTTAATCTCATTAAGATCACTGTTTTTCCAATAATGATACACTATTAATTAATTTATTGATTGGTACTGGGGATTGAACTCATGGCCTCATGCTTGGCAGGTAGGCACTTATGCTGCTGAGCTATATATCCCTGGTGAGATAAACAATTTTAAAAATGAAAATACTCTGTGGCCCAATCTTAAAAGCTCCCTACCCACAGTTAGATGTATTTATACAAAAGAACTTCTATGAGCTGTATATGAACTGACACAAATGCTGACTGATAGCTGAGAAATATATGTTCTGTTGTATGCATAGTAGGTATGATATTAAATAGTGTATGACTTCCCAGCTAAGATTCCATGTTACATGAATGACTGTAGCTAACCTAGTTATTTAATATATATTTATATGTAAAATATATATTAAAATTCAAATGTAATACAGCAAGTATTTAGGTACACTTTAGTGCAGACTGAATGGGAAACAAATCACATTTTAAATTTACAGGAATCAAAATGTTAATCTTTATGAAAAATGATGTTGGCATTTTGATAAGGGATTGTGGTTTATGATCTTTATTATTTTCTTCTATTCATTTTTGGTTTTATTGTCTTTTAGTTTTAATTTCTTAAGCAACAATATAAGGATATTTCATAACTTTCTTCTTTTCTAATAAATGTACATGTTATTAAAAAAATTTACAGGTATTAAAGACTTCAATAAATGCATTCATCAATATCTATCCATGGCTTAGTGGCTTAGTGAACTGATCACTTCTACATAATATATTATAAGTCCCACTTGTCAGATTTGCCATATTCAACATGTATAAATTGTATATAATAAAATCAACAAAAAGTAGAAAGTATCTTTACTAAAACTATTACTTTTAATACAATCATGCTCAATTGGTGATTGTCATTCAAAAAGTGAGCAAAGTTTTAAGTGCTCTCAATTGCATTTTATTTCAAAGGCTGACTGAGTAGCTATAGGGTTTTTCTATCTAAAACAATGTTATAACTTTATTTCAAAACAGCTTTGATTTTTCTGGAATGAGAAAAGGAACAAAAATGGTAGTTAAGATACTGTTAAGAAGACCAGTGAAACAAACACTGATTATTACATGTTACCAAGACACAAATTTTACAGTGCAGAATATGAATAGAAAAGTTTTACCTCTACACAGGCTTTCATCCCTGAGGCAGCAGCATAGTGAAGGGGTGTGTTTTTTTTGTTATCAACAGCATCAATAGCTGCTCTCTCATATTCACCCTGGTCAAGTTTTGCTCCTTTCCATCTTAAGATCATCTGCAGACAATCTGCTCTTCTGAAATCATCTTCCACAGGGCGTGCTAAGCGAGGATGAAGGGCTCCTTCTGATATCATAATCTGAGGTCCCATACACAATAAATGCATAGATGTTTCATTGTGCACATTCCGTTTATTTGGATTTCCATCTCTACCAAAAAGAAACATCCTAAAATGGAAAGGAAGGATGAAAACACTTTTTTCCTAGCTGGAAATACATAGAAGAAAAATTTAAAAGATAAGCTCTACTTCAAAGCTGAAAATCCAATTTCAGTTATGTGTGTGAAACAGTGATGATAGTTAATAATTAAGCACTGTATACTTGAAACTTGCATCAAGAATAGATCTTGAGCATCTTCACCACACACACTGGTAACAAAATAAGGCAACAGATATGTCCATTAACTTGATTCTATACCAAAGCATCACATTGTAAATCTTAAAATATATACAATTTTGGTCAATTATACCTCAAGAAAGCTGGCAAAAATAATCTGTGACTTCATCTACACATCTAACTAAATTTCTGAAGACAAAAGAATACATAAATTAAATAGATCAGGACTATTTTTAGGAAAGGAGAGCAGCAAGGTAATTTCTACTTTTAGTACAGTACTTTGAAAGTCTTAATAAAGCAGTTATGAGTCAATGTTCTTCAAATATGAAAAAAAATTTGACAATTGGAGGCTGAAGTTTTAAAATAAAGTACAAAGTTAAGTGTAAAGTATACAGTCAAACCATAAAAATAAACCAAACTGGTAACTAAAAGACAATATAGAATTACCTTTTAAAATAAGTTTTCAAATACTCATTTAATAGAATAATAACCTGATAGGAACAGACCTATATTTCTAGCTTAAAAAAAGCAAAAATATTAACTAGATCAGCAAACCTTCAACTTTTTGGTCATTAGACCCTTTTATAATTTTAAACATTACTGCTGGCTACTAAGAGCTTTGGAGCACTTATATTTTAAGTTTAATAAAGTGAGTGAATAAAAAGATCAACACATAAATATGAGTAGAAATTGGCTGAGACTTGGCTTTTGAACTTGAGGAGAATCATTTTTACTCCCACAATTTGCCCATTTCCTAAACAACATTTAAAGTCTACTTTTAACTGCTGTATTTGGGTATTGGTTTATGTGAGTTACAGTCAACCAAAATACACACACCATGCAGTTTGGCTAGTTATCTATGTTCTGTATCAACGTATACTTTAATATTTGACTGTAGGAGAGAGAAAAACAATAAATATCCCCAGACACCTGAAGGAGCAGCATTAGAAAGAGGACTTCTGAAGTCAGCAATTTTTAATTTAAAGCTCTTAATCTTAGGCAGGATGAGGTAGGTCGGAAGCACCCCCACACACTGGTGTTGGAAATAGACATTGAACCCAGGAAAGTGCTCTATCACTGAGCGACCTTCACCTTTCTTTTTGTCTTAAATTTTGAGACAGGGTTTCATTAGGTTGTCCAAACTTGCAATCTTCCTGCTTCAGCCTGACGAGTAACTAGGATTACACGGGTGTACCACTGAGTCCTGCTATCAGGGAAATTTTTGTAACATTAGATTAACATACCTTGGTCTAGCCTATGCTTTCTGAATAAATCTTTTACCTATGCATAGTATTTTTTTAAAACACACTGATTTTCTGAAAAATATAAAGTTTTGCAGACCTTCTAGATGTCGACACATTTCATTATATAATGCAAACTATAAATTTACATTAGTCTGCATCAATCTAATCAGAAAAGTAAGTACTGGAAAGTTGTTAAATCAAAGGTAGTGAATACATATGATGAAATGAAAAGCTACTTTGACGAAAAAGAGACATTTATGGTATTCATTGGTATTCATCAGGCTGTGAAATCCAGTAATGCCTTTATTCTTTGTTCAGAGTGGTTTTAGTCTATTTTGTATTGTTTAATTTCAACATACATGAAGGTATAAACAGCTATTTTGAAGAGAACAAGAGACAATACGGTAGCCATTGTTGATTTTCCTATTGTCTGATTTTGAAGGGCTGTAATGCCTTCATTACTCTGTTTTGATTAGTTATATACTATTTTGTTTTGTATGAATTCATTATGTGTGAAGATATAGATAACTATTTGGAACAAGACAAGAGACATTATGGTAGCTACTGTAGATGTCTTCTTGTCTTGCTTTGAAGTCTGTGGCACTTATATTGTTTTCTTCTGATGTGCTTTGTTCTGTTTTGTTTAGTTTTACCCTCTTTAAAATTAAAAAAATAAATAAATAAAGGTAGTGAATACAAGCTTTCCAAAATTGCAAACTCAAAGTTCAAAATCTACCATTACCAACAAATATAGCAGTTGCTTTCCTTGAAGTGGGACTTGACCATTCTCAGTAAGATGTCAGCCAACTGTCTGAAAAACCATCATTTTTACAGTTGTTGTTAGACATAAAGTAGTGTTTGATGAAAAAAGTGGTTGAACTTACAACTCAAATATCACAAGTGCTTCTCTAAGTTATAATACTTTGCTATGTAGCATAGTTTCATATACTTCCTAGAAGTCACACAGCATACTAAAAATATACTCAAGGATGGAGATTAATTAAAATTAACAATTTTACTACATCATAGAAGACATTTTTAAGTGAAATTGGCTTTACTTTTTTAACTGCAGGTCCCTACGGGATGAATATAAAATAGCTTGTTGCCACTGTCTTGGTTTTTTAAAGTGCCATCAATTTAGCTGTTTTTTTGTACTATTAGCACAAATGCCAACACAACTAAAAGGCAAATCACATCTTAGTATTATTATAAAAATAGTTTTGACCTCACATACTTTTTGAAATAGTCTTGGAATCTAGGAATCCTCAGAATACATTTTAAGATGAAGAGACTAAATGGTTTTCTTTTTGTATGAATGAGTGATAAGTAGGAGTGGTAACATTTCTTTCTCTTTTCACCAAATTTTCTTATTAATACATGCTCAGAGTACATAATGATCACATTCATCTTGGGAAGTTTGCACGTGTACATAACATACCTTAAATCTTTTTTTCCCTTTCTCCATCCCTCTCAAATCTCTTCCAACTCTTGTTCACTTTCTCATTTGAAAATCTCTATTTTCATTTTTTTCCTTTAGCTTATTTTTAAAAATCCTTTTTCCCCTCCTGACTTTATCTTTCTATATCATTTCTCTTTTCATTTGAAAAAGATCTTCCTACTTCCTATTATCTCTATCCTTTATTTTGCTATTTATTTATATTTATAACCATGTGATATTTTATCTTGTATTCTGGTTTACATTCGCTTAACATTATAGTCTCGAGATGCATCCATTTACCTACAAATGTCTTACCTTTATTCTTCCTTATGGCAGAGCAGCACTCCATTGTGTATAAATATTACATTCTCTTAATCCATTCATCTACTGATGGGCATATGGGCTGTTTCCAAGATTTAGCTATCATAAACTGTGATGCCATAAAGATGGATCTAGCCTATGCTTTCTGAATGCATGGGTGTGCATCACTGTATGCATGGGTGTGAAGGTGTCACTGTAATAAGATGACTTTAACTTTTTTGGGAAGATTTCTTGAAGCCGTATAACTGGGTTGAATGGAGTTTTTAGTTGTAGTTTTTTTGAGGACTCTTCACAGTGGTTATACAGTTTACATTTGTACCAACAATGTAGAAGTGCTCTTTTTTCCTCCTGCAGTCATACCAACATTTGTTATGATTGATTTCTTGATGACACCTATTCTCTCTAGAGTAAGACAGTATCTCAGTGTGGTTTTACTTTGCATTTCTCTAATGGTCAGAGATGTTGAACACTTTTTTTTCAATCACATTTGTTTTTCCTTCTTTCTTTTTGAGACAAGTTCTTGCTATGATGCTCAGGCTGGTCCTGAATCATGAACTTAAAGCGATCCTTTCACCTCAGCCTCCTGAGTAGCTGGGACTACAGCCATGTACCATAACACCTAGATCTAAATGATTTTCTTATATAGTATTTTCCAATTTATAAAGTATATTTGTAAGTTATACTACAAATGTAGCATTTAAATGTTTTACACTCTAAACAAAGGTTTAATTAATCATATGATTTGATATTAAGTATTATTGAAGTATTAAATATTAAGAGGCTAAAGGGCCAGGGGTTTAGCTCTGCGGTGTAAGTGCCTGCCTTGCAAGGGCAAGGAGTTTGATTCCTGGTACCAATAAATACATAAATAAATAAATAAATAAATAAATAAATATTAAGAAGCTAAATCAACAATTTTGTAATTTCACTAACACTCAAAAAAAAAAAAAAGGTCCTGCTAAGATGCTTTAATAGATTGATCAACCTTTAATAGATTAATCAACAAACCAAATTAGGACTTAAAGGACAAGCAATTAGAAAAGAAAGAAGTCATTTGAAAATCAAAAAACAACAGGAACAACAGGAAGGATGAATTCCTAAAGATGAGGAAAACAGGAAGGCAGTCAAGCAATCTGACTGACAGGATAATGTTGGAGAGTAATGAAAGATTAGGCCAATTCATAGAATGTGGGCAAGTGTAAGAAGTTTTGGAAGCTAGGCAGAATAATACAGCAGGGTACTGTTGTTAAGTTTCTCATGACAGAAGGAAAATTAAAAAGTTATGCTTTAGGACAATTAATCTATACATGAAATTTTTAGTGTTTAGAAGCAGAATAGACTGGCAAAAAAATTATGGGCCAGTTATTTTTATTGGGAGCAGTTAGTTGATGAGTGAATTAAGTTTATAAAAGAATATATTAAGTTTGGAGGGATGGGAATGAAAAGAAGTAAATCTAAGAGATAAGACTTAGTGAACTTAATAGGTTTGGTTAAGTAAAAGAGTAACTTAAAGATGATTTGAATGTAGGATTTAGATACAAAAACTAATGAAGAACATTAACAGTATATTATATGTTAGCATAATATATACATCATAACATTAAATGACTATCCTACAAGGTCTATGAGATAAACACCCATTTTATAGATGAGGAAACTGAAGGTGAGAGTGACTAGTAAGTTACTTTGCCTTTCTAATAAGTAGCTGAGGCAGCCATGACACAACAGTTGATCCCTACGTGATAAGAGTCTTGTTTCAGAGCTCCAAGCCTGCAGTTATCTGCTAGGGCAACTAGCTTTGCCACTCACAAGCTTTGAGAATTTTGACAAGTTACTCACCCTTATGGTACTTCAGTTTTCTCATCTGTAGGACGCATACAATAAATTGCCTCATAGAACTACAATGAGGATTAGCCAAGGTAATACATGTGGAGCACTAGAAAATAATAAACCCTCAGTAGGTATTTACCATTATTATATTACATTATTACGTGAGCAAAATGCATTACTGTTATTAACACAAGGACTCAGTTTTGGATGTTAAAAGAGAAAATTTCAAATTAGCTAAATTGAAGACATTTCTCCACTGATATCTAAACAGATAAATGATAATTAAAAATAAATGCAAAAATGAGATAACAGCAATATCTATATAAGTCAAAATATACTTGATAAAGTCATGAGCCCAGATGACCTAAATTATTTATGAAATTTTTTTACATGCACAAATACTGCTCATAGCTGGGCTGTGGTGATGCACACCTATAATTCTAGCACTCAGGAGGCTGAGGTAGGAAGATCACTACAAGTTCAAGACCAGCCTGAATTACATAGCAAGATCTTGTCTCAAAAAACCAAAACCAAAACCAAATACAAAGATATTTCCTTGTATAATGGTTTTAAAAAAGTTCTCTTTACCTAACACACTATACTAGATGCTAAAAGTACAAAAAGCAATCTTTAAAAAGTTATTACACAGGTAAGCAGAGAGAAGGCATATAAAAGTTGTAAATACAAGGAGGTGGTATATAATAAATAAGTGATGCTAATAAAAAGGTCATAGAAGTTAAAACCCTGAGGTTCTTATGGGTTGTAGCAATCTAAGAAGATAGATATACCATGTCTAGGACCTTAAATAAAGTGCAACATTTAGATAGAAAGAGAAGGGTGAAGAGCAAGGAAGGAGGATATTCCTGGCACAGACAACAGCATGGACAAGCAAACAGAATACTCAGCACATGCGTTCTGGGGGTTCTAGAAGAAGAAGCATAACTTGAACAATGCATACAAAGAAGAAACATTAAAAAGTTTAAAATGTTCTTGTCAAGTTCTAAAGAGCTTTCAATACAAATTTAAGTATTATATTTCAGTGTATAAGTCAAGAAGTATTTCTTTTCTAACATCAGACTTTCATAACTACATAACCAACTATAAGGAACTGAGATTCTTACAACTATTGTTCCATTCTTTGTTCCTTTCATTTTGCCTTTATACAGATCTGTTTTAGCTGTACTTGCTGGCACAGTCTTGTAATCTCAGCACTCTCAGGGGCTGAGGCAGGGGGATAGCAAGTTTAAACCCAGCCTGAGCATTTAGCAATTAAGTAATACATTGTTTCAGAATAAACAAGTAAAAAGGCTGGGGATGTTAATCAGTGTGCAGGCCCTGGGTTCAATACCCAATACCATAAAAAGAAAGCAATGGAGAGAGGAAAAAAGAGGGATAGAGAGACTCCTAAATAATTGGACCTACTAAAAGAATAAAACTTAACACTTGATTATAAACATACAAAGCAAATACATCTGTTTTTCAAGTTAAAATAGCTAGTCAGAGTTTAGAATTTTGCTTTTGGCACCATTCCCTACAATTTTGGGGATACTTTTTTACAAATGAAATGTAAACTAAATACTAGCATTTAGTAAATTAAACACTATTATTTCATTCACACTTTGAAACATACCACAGTTCAAAATACATTTAAAGCAGACATATTTTGTGAACCAAAATATTAAATTTTTTGGTTTAACTCGGGTACAATAAAAAAAATCATACTAAATCATAAGGAAGATCACAGCAAATAATTTAGGCATATTTGGTTTCATAAAGTTTAGCTCACACAATACCATATGACATATACATATGTCTATTTTCAGAGACCATAGTTATCTTCTCCTTTCACCAACTTGGTACCAAAAGATTTATAATAACACTTACCCTAATATTCTATTCATTCCATGTCTAGCAGCATAGTGTAATGGAGTATTGTGCTGGTAGGGCTCCCCATAAGATGTATTTGGATCAAGGGATTCTTTTAGCTGAGGATTGTTTTCATATATTTGGCAAGCCAGGTTTTCATCACCATTGATGAGTGCTTTTCGGAATTTGGTAGTTGTATTTCCCATGTTTTGTTTTCTGATAAGCAGTGGCACCTTTTTCTTTCCTCTTTCAGCCACTTCTTGAATACTTCTGCAGCATGTTTCACATTCTACCAAAAGAAAAGTTATTTAAATTAGATTATAAAACAGTAATTACAAAGCCTATCCTAAAGAAACAATGTAAGGGAAAAAAAACATTACATTTTACCAAATTTCTTAGCTAAACAAACTTCCACATTTTAACACTGCCCATATTAACTTCTGTAAGTTAAACTGTAACATCTTCCAACAGAGACTGTTAAGGTTTTACAGGCTGTACTTTGCACTATGAAGTTATTTATATATATGAGCTTTTCACTTTCCTTTTCACATAGGTAATAATCCAGCCTGACAGAGTTTTAAAGTTAAATGCACTTAAATTTCTAATCAAATTAAATATAAATTATACTCAGCTAATTTGCATGGTAGTAAAAAACAGGAAATTCTGTAAGAACTGAGACAAGGCCATAAAGTAGAGTAAAAGAAAAATGAAAATAATACTGAAAAGGACATCAGAGAAAAGCTTTTCACATGCAAATATACTTGATTGTACAACTCACTGATACCCAGATAATCATAGCAAACTGATAAAACTGTTCATACATATAACACAGGAGGAAGTGGTTACTCTGCCTTTTAAGATTATTAAATTTATTTCCTCTACTCTATAGAATGTAAAACAAGGCTAAAAACATCAAATGCTTTTGAATAACATGTCTGAAAATAAATTATGATAAAGGTATAAGCATGTACTATTGAGGCAGTGTGAAGTGGGTGGGGAAGGTAAAAAATCCTCAAGTTCCCATCTGTGCATTGAGGAAAATAACTGTTTCTCAGAATAGCTTTAAGGATTACAAGAACAACTTTATATTAAAGCAGCTAGTATAGTCCTCGGTTAATATATTCAATAAATGCTAGTTTTGACCTATTACATTAAATGTTGTTTCTGAATCCGTTACTGATTTATGAGTTATAGTTTGAATATTCCCTAAAGACTTGTGTGTTTGAGGCTTAGTGTCCAACCTGGGAGAAGTTAGGTCACTGAGGTACATTCTTAATGAGGACACTGCAATCACAGCCCCATTCCTCATTCTCTTTTTGCTTCCTCACAGACATGAGGTAAGCAAGTCTATGTAGCCAACACACTCTCACCATGATGCACTGTGTGCCACGATAGTCCCAAGACAACTGGGTCACGTATCATGGACTTTGAAACTATGAGCTAAAATACACTTTCTTCCTTGTAATTTAATTATCTAGTATTTTGGCACAGTAGCAGACAGCTAACACAATGATCAAAATTAGTGACAAGAAACTATATAATAAAAGCAGATATGAAAAAATGCTCTATCCAAGAATTGGTAAGTAAGCATGAAGTTTAGGATATCTAGCATGGAATGAACAGATTAAACTGAAAATAGATTGGGCCAGATTAGAATTTAGAAATTAAATGTGAAACAACAGTTAGTTAAATGCTTTTATACAGAGCAGGGACTTAATTATTTATGCTTTAGAAACTTAACTGTTACTGCAGTTGGCCATGGTGGCATATGCCTATAATCCCAGAACTCCTGGAGCCTAAGGCAGAAGGATCTTGAGTTGAACACAGCCTGGGCAATCTAGAGACTTAGTGAGACCCTCTCTCAAAATAAAAAATGGGCTGGGGATGCAGATTAGTGTGAAGGCCCTTGGTTCAATCTCCAGTAGAGGGGGGAAAATTAACTATTATGAAAATATAAAAATTAAAATGGAAGGAGGAAAATCTAAGAGGCAGAGAACATGAATCATCATGCTACCCAATTAATTCAGTGGCAGACTGGACACTCAATTCTAGAATACACATGCTGTTCAACAAAACTGTAGTACCAATCTCAACAGAATATAACTTAAAGGATGGAAAACAAATGAGTTGTTTCTCTAAGTATGCTATAAAATAAGTTCTCAATCGTGGCTACATATCCTTATAATCTGGAAAAGTTTAGAGTCCTATTGGCCAAGCTATTTTCTAGACTAAATCAGAATTTCTAGGGGGTGCACTCAGGCATTGGTTTTTAAACTCCCTCAGTGATTTCAATACACAGACACCTATGCATAAAAAGCTCCTAGATTCTTCCAGTTAAATTCACAGTATGACATCTCCTTGTCTAATTTAGAGATAAGTGTTATCTACCTATTATAGCGGTAGATTCTGTTGGCCAACAACTATATTTAATGAGGTCACCAACTAGGTCTTTTATGGATTCTTTGATAATTGATTTTTAAATTTTAAATCTACAGTTATATATGCATAGTGAAATGTTTTGAAAAGGTAAGTAAAAAGAACTAAAACAACCTCAGTCTATTCATTGGAAGATAATCACTGCTGACATTTTGATAAATAACCACACATATATTTATGTATATATATATAATATAAATATTTCTTAACTGTATATATTGATAACATTTTTATTCTACTGGATTACACTTCACATTGTTAAAGTTTTGATTTAATTCTTCATAGGGTTGTTGAATTTTTAGCCTAAAGTACTATTTCTTTATTGTTTCATCTTAAATTAGAAAAGCAAATCTTTCCCTCTTATACTCTGTATTTATCACAATATATTATGGACATGGGATTTTTTTGGGGGAAGAACAGCCTGGATTTTATTTTATTCTTTTGTTTTTCACAGAATCTGGAGTCATGTGTTTATTCTCAGTGAAATAATTTGTGTTTTGAGGTGCAAGTACTTAAGTTTTCTCTGTTTTGTTTTTAAAAGGTCTTGCTATGTAGCCCAAACTGGCCTCACACTCACTGTGATCTTCCTGCCTCTGCCTCCTGAGTGGGGGGGGGGATTACAGGCATTAGCCACTATGCCAAGTTCTAAGTAGTTAATTATAGACTAACTCCACTTAGTTTACTGCCTATATTTACCTACACAAATATAAAGGATATCATGTGAATTTTGAAAGATCTTGCCTAAGAATTTAGAAGCTTTCAGTTATTTTGATCTTATCTTTCTTGACAGAGTGTAGCTCAAACTCTAAGTACTTTCAGAGTTCTGGATCAGATTAATATATGTAACACTTTTTTTAAAAAATTATATTATAGTATTACTTTCGTGAAATGTTCTATAAGGAAAATAATTCATATCTTAGATGTAAAAAAAGAAATGAGAGCAATGTATCTTAAGGTACTTATTTAAAGTAATAAGATATTTTGAAAAGAATCAGTAATACTCTTTTCATTAAATATTACTGTTACTCATATTAAAAAGTATAATGGCATCTAGAAGCTTTCCTGTGTCTTGCAGTTTCCAAATCTGCTTCATTTTTAAAATCTGATCAATAAGCTTGAAAATTACTAGGAAATGCATCATTTAAAGTTACAGTTACATTCCCCTCAGATTTATCCTCATAAGTCTTGCCTAGAAATTTGGCAGATGTATGCTTTTATTTTCATAGCCAAAGTCATTATTGCCCAAAGCAATTATTTACTCTTTGAGTAAAAACCCTTATGTGATATTTCTCCATATAATATGTAATACAGAAATATTGTACTGATTTGATACTTTCTTTTGGGGGTGCTATTACAAATGGTAATTAAGGGCCGGGAATTTAACTCAGTGGTGTAAACACCTACCTGGCAAGCATGAGGCCTCAAGTTCAATCCCTGGTACAAAATAAATAAATAAATAAATAAATAAATAAATAAATAAATAAATATTTTAAAAAATGGTAAATAAGTCATTTCTGGCATAAAATTGAATTTGTATATTTACCTTGTTTCATTAACCTATTAAATGCACTTATTAGCTCTAGAAGTAAAAAAGAAACTAGTTTTTTTGTGATTTGAAAGTAAATTCATATCATCTACACACAGAGACAGTGTTATTTGTTCCTTGTAAGTCTGTATTATTTCACTTTTTCTTGCCTTTTTGAATGGATTTAAAAATTAGTGGCCAGAAGTGTGATAATAAACAGGATATCATATACTGCAATCATCTCCCCTAAGATATTATTATAAAGTCAGACAGTGGAGACACTAACTTAAACCTGCAACACACTGATAATACATATCCTGACTTGAGGCACTAAAAAAGGCACCTATGTTGTATGGCATTCTTATGTAGAAAATGTATATCATCAATCTAAAGTGAGGAAGTATTTGAGAAACTCAAATTAGACATTCTACAAAAGAACCAGACAGTAACTCTTCAAAAGTGTTGAAAGAAAGACAAGAAAAGACTGTGCGAGTTTACGGGTTAGTGAAGTCTAAGAAAACATGACAAGTAAATGCCATGAGAGATCCTAAATTCAATTCTAAATGAAAGAAAAGCCAGGTGTTGGGGCACATGCCTGCAATCCCAGAACTCAGGAGGAAGATCCTTCATAGGAGGATCTTCGCAAGTGAGACCCTGTCTCAGTAACAACAAAAACAACAATAAAATGGAAAAGTGGTAAAATCTAAATAAAATACAGTTGTTCCTTAATAGAACCCTTTATAGATACCAAAATCCACAAGTGCTCAAATACCTTCTACAAAATGGTGCAGTATTTGCATTATAATCGATGCACATTCTCTACAGACTTTTCTTTAAATCATTTGTAGATTACTGCTAATACCTAATACAATGTAAATGTTATATGGTTGCTATACTAACTATAAAGTCTACATATGTTTGGTACAGAGCAATTGTTTCAAATATTTTTGATTCACCATTGGTTGAAACTACAGATACAGAACCCACAGATACAGTCAAGTACAGTTAACAGTATTGTTCCAATGCTTTTTATTTTTTGTAAATGAATTATGGTTATGCAAGATGTTAACATTAAGGGAAACTAACTGAAAGGCAGACAGGAACTCCTTTTACTATCTGTGAAACTTATCCTAACATTTCAAATTATTTAAAAATTAAAAAAAGAATTATAGGCTTTACATTAGGAACAGACTGTAAAAAGGTATAGACAGAAACAGGAAGACCAATTTGAAGGTTACTAAGGTAATTCAGGCAACAGATGATTTTAAAGAGGGTACTGATTTGAGACACTGAGACATATTTGGAAACTGGTTATGTCTTGAATAGTATTTACTTAGAAAGAGTGCAGAAACATAACAACATGGGCTACAAATCATATGATATAATAAAATAAAATAACAAATGGGATTTAAAAAACAATTTAATTCATAAATCCTTGTAGGATTATTTGTCCAATGGAAAATAAAGGCCACTCCAAGAAAAAAAAAATCAATTCTCTTTACTACTATTTTTGGTACCAAACATCTAACCTCTTTGCAATTTCTTAATGCAGGGAATTAAACTGCCATATATAAATCTCCTCTGAACTAGATTTCTCTGATGGTACAAGACAATGGAAAATGAAAGGGAAAAAAGGTTACAAATAGCTAACTGAATCCGATCTGTACCCTTTCTACTAAAAAATATATACCATACTATTCAGGTCCAACATTAAAACATCTCATTTGGAGGAGAACAAGAAAAATAGTATGTTTCGGCTTTTCCTGCAGCCTAGGGTTTACAGTCAACATCAGTGATACCTATGTTTAGGATTTGACTAAGTATATAAAAGGAGGTAAAGGGATACTTACCATACTTTTTGCAAAATCTTTAGGATTCCTACAGGTGGTAAGGAAAGGCAATCTCTTTGGAAGTACATAACTATGCCTATATAAAAGCATTTTTTGAGAATAATTAGTTTAACTGAGGTTGTGGATTTGCATAAGGGAATAAGCAGAGGTTGTATAGCTAAGTAATGCTAAAACCTGGAATGCTGGGACTGGGGGTTTAGCTCAGTGTCATAAGCGCCTGCCTGGCAAGTGTGAGGTCATGAGTTCAATTCACGGTACAAAAAAACCAAACCAAAATAAAAAACAAACCAAAAAACCCCCCTTGAATCCTTATACTAAAAGTCTGGCTTTAGCTTTAACTTTTTCAACTCAATTCACACAGAGCTATGCTAAAATTGGCAAATCTTTGCCGGGGTATAGGGGCTTACACCCATAATCCCGATAGTAGGGCAGTTGAGGTAGGGGGATTGCTATAATCTCTTGGCTTACAAAGTACATTAAGTTCAAGGTCAGCCTGAACAACAAAGCAAGAACTTATCTCAAACAAATATACATAAATAAATAAATAATAAATTGCAAGTTCAGGTCAACCTTGAAATGTTTTCTCATCTAGAAAATAATATTCACTTCAGAAGGTCATTTTAAAGATTAAATTTGGTAATATATAAAAAACTTCACAATTTATATGAAATAACTAATAAAATATATTTGCTTTTCTACTTAAAGCTATAAAGTTTATCTCAGACTTCTCTACTACTTAAAGCTATAATGCTCTCTTCTATTTAAAGCTATAAAGACAAACCTTAGACTTCTCTACACTGTTTATAACATAAAAAAGCACTGATTCACAAAATCATAGGACTAGAAAAGACTACATCTAAATCATTATAATTGTATTCCCAGATTTAACATTAAAAGTTCTAACATCAATGGCTTATTGGAAGTAAATGACTACTTTATACACTGTGTACTTAAAAAGACCATGTTAAATTTGGCCATGAAATGGTGTCTAAAATCCTTGATTAAAAATATTTGAAAAAGGGCCAGGGATTTAGCTCATTGGCATAAGTGCCTGCCTGGCAAGTGCAAGGTTATAAATTCGATTTCGATCCCTGGTACCAAAAACCAAACAAAACTATATATATAAATATTTTTTTTGGTATCTCATATTTACTTTCTAATTCTATCATAAATTACCTTTCTGTATCTCAATTTCCTCATTAGTAAAACGGGGAGAATACTAGTTTTCAGAATTTTCATGACTACATGGGCAAAGTACATAGTAAACATACTACATGGGCTAGCACATAGTAGGCACTCAAAACTTTTATTACAATTTTTATGCAGTTGACAAAAAGTCACTTGTTGCCTTTGAAGAACTCATTATTCTTCTTAAAACCCTGAAGAAAATGTTATTGTCTCTTTTATATCAGAAATGATATATAAGGCTGGGGATATAGCTCAGTGGCACAGCACCTGCCTGGCAAGTGTGAGGTCCTGAGTTTGATTCCCAGTACCAAAACAATGCCAAAAAAAAAAAGTACATAAGGATATATAACTGGTAGTCACTTATTAGGGTGTCTGACCTTGGCAAATTAAAATCTATGTATTTTTAGATGCACCTTGAGACCGTACTCTTAAATAAAATAAATCAGACACATGTGTAAATATCACATTGTTTCTCTGGTGTGAAAAACTGAAAGTGTAAATAAGGACCAAAATGTATAATAGTGTGAAATATGAAGAAAATGTTCAAATAGGAAGGAAGAAAATGTTCAAATACTGATAAAGGGGAAAAGAAAAAAAATTAGGAAGAAAAAAAAATGGAAACAAAGCTTTTGTAAATAAGGAGAGGAAGAGGAGTTGAAGGGAGCAGAGGGAAATGGGGGAAAAAGTGGGAATAAAAGAATCAAGTTATATTGGGTATAGTTATGGATGAATGTGATTATTATGTATACCTAAAATGTACCAATAAATTTAATTAATTAAAAATTCTACATATTTTTCCACATATACATAAACCTTAAAGAGTGAGTAAAAAAGTCTTAGTCTAAAATGCTGCTAAAAATGGAGATTTAAGAGATTTTGGGTTTTGCTTGCCAACCTGCACATTAAGTTAGTATCACCTGTGGCTTCACAGGTCCAGAAAACATGTAGTCTATAGAAAAATTTTTTAGTGTTAGAGTATGATGAAAATGACCTGATCTGAGAAAATCTTTTCACAGCAGAAGTAAATTTCACATAATATACAGTCTAGAATTAAAATTCACTTTGCTATTATTCCAACATCTTAATATGGAAGCATTCAAAATAAAATGGCTATATAAACACAACAATATTATAGTAATAAATTGATAAGTTTAATTGCCTGAAATTTCTTAGTAAGCAAGAAGAGATAATCCAATATATTCTGGCTTCTTCTGGATACCTTTTAGCATACATAGCTTTCACTGTGTGGTAAAAGATGTTGCTGTTAGAAAAAGAAGAAATGAAAATACCATAGCTGTAAAAGGCAGCAGCTGACTGCTTTTTGCCAAACTGCCAAATGAACACTGAAAATAGCATAAGGTCAACAAGTGGAAAACTGCAAAAACCTGGGAAACAACTACTATATGAAACAACACTCTCCTATCTCCTCTTAAAACATTATTACCTCAGGTTGGGTGTGGTAGAGCATGCCTATAATTTCTAGCACTTGGGAGGCTGAGGCAAAAGGATTATTGTGAGTGTGAGGCCAGCCTGGGTTTCAAAGTGAGTTCAAAACCAGCCTGAACTGCATAGTGAAACTGTCTCAAAAAGAGACAAAACAAACAAAACAAAAAAACCATAATTACCTCTAATGATCACAGCTCTTCATTTATGTAAAATTTTCAGAGCTAAAATTTTTCCTAGGCAGTACTGAACCTTCTACTAAGAAATAGTATGTGTTATACTTGAACTCCCTCATCAACTATTTTTCACACTTTGAATTCAGAATTTCATACAACTGCAAAATAAATCCTTCAGGCTCTAGTGCTGAGGTGTTGTCAGCAAATAGTTCAATTTCAGCAGCATTGGCATCTCTGACTGTTCAGCTTTCTTTCCTAATTTTGAATACTGTATTATCCCTAGTTTAAAAAAGATAAGTGAAAATGTTAAATTGAAATGTTTATCCTGGAATTAAGGAAGTCAAGGTCTCAAAGTTGATACACTTTATTTATTTATTGGATACCAGAAATTGAACTCTGGACCTCACACTTGCTAGGGAGGCACTGAGCTACAGTATTGATCCCAGAGTTGACACATTTTAAACAAAGAAAAATCACTTATGCTTCAAAAGATAAAACTCTAGCCCTTCTCTGTTCATAATATATTCAACTTAAAAACATAAAAAAATTCATACTATATAAACATCTGTAGTCAAGTATACTGTTTTTTAAAATAATCATTAATTTTTAACATTTTAAGCAATATTAAATGCTTGAAATTGTAAAAAGTGAATGTAAATGGGAACTTTTCTCTATTATGTACATACCAAATTAGTACAAGTTTACAAAATAAAAGAATGATTCTCTTTCTCAACCAACTACAAAGAGCAAATACAGAGTTGCTACAATAAGAAATTGTTTAGATTATCTTCATCGGAAACAATTTCATTTCACCAACCACCATCCACTGCTGTAGTCTTTCTAGCTTTGCTATCTTCCAATGTAAGGTACTTTAAAATTTAATATCATGGGGAGAAATCTAAAAACTAAAACTATTTCTTTTTTTTTTCATTTCATTTCTTTTCTTTTCTTTTCTTTTTTACTGTCCACACAAGTGTTTATTTGTCATGAGGAACTAAGTATTCCTAAGCCCACACATTGATATTTCACAGTTCAGGAATGTTGATCAGTGACAAATGTCTATGGAACTCAATCCAAAGAAACCTTTTTATTCCTAAATCACTTCACACTCTGAAAGATACCAGCCTTCCTCATTTCTTCAAAAATCTTTCATGGAATCGTAATTTCAGTAGAAATCTGCGTACGTCTTTTTTCTTGGTTCAGCCACACCAACTTAAGAGAGCTGCAACCTCCTGGGAGACAATGAATGCTCCAATAGACTCCGTACCTGAGGTTTTACCACCACACTGGAACTCATGGTAGTTACTGTTCCCAACACAAACGTCCTTTCCAGCCAATGGAGAAAAACACTATTTTACTTCTAAAGCCTTCACTTTTTCTTATTCATTGTCCTAAATAAATTTATCAAAATAAATTAGGTTTATTCACGATACAATTTCAGCCTTGTCTAACAGCCATGTTTGAGACAGCTGACCTCAGGAAGGTCAACTTGCAAGACCACCACTGGTGTCTGGGACCTTGGATTCCAGGAGACTTCCCATGTCCCCCTGAAGAGATTTAGTGCTGCTACACTGTGCAGTGTGGTACATGATAAACACTGCATTCCTTCTTGGAACTGGAATTTTGGTACATGCTACAGAGTGTCTACATGACCAGCCTTCAGTAAGCCACCATAGTTACTGAGTCTCTAGTCAACTTCCTTGGTAGATGACATTATCAGAATTCAGTGATGGAAAAATTAAGCACGCTTTCAGTGACTTCATAATGAGAAGATGCTTGGAAGTTTAGGCCTGTTTTCTTATGTGCCCTTCTCCGTGTGTTTCTCTTTGCTGATTTTCCTTCAAATCCTCTTGTTGCAATAAATTTTAACTGTGAACATAATTATATGGTGAATCCTTTGAGTCCTAAAGACAATCACTGAATTTGGGGGCAGTTTTTTGAGGACTGCAAAACAGTGGTCTTAGAAGTAGGATACACTGACCTTTTCACTAAAATATTGTGAAAGTACTGGGTAGACAAAGAAAGGATGAAGGGGTGGAATATGATAAACCTTCAGTGCTTGAGTAATTATGTAGTAACATACATTGTGAAACATAGGTGAGATTCTTTGTTAACACAGTGTCTTTTTTCTCCTTATTGAGACAAAATACCCAACATCAAAGTTAAGGGACAAAAGGTTTATTTAGCTCATTGTGTGGAGGGTTCAGTCCATAATTGGCTGGCTTCATGGCAAAGTGGCACACGGCAGAGAGGCAATCTTTCATGGCATTAGTAGATACCAAAAAGCAAGATGAGAGGGGAAAGCAAACTTCTTTCAGTCTCTTATACTGTATGCAGGCTACCCGTCCTAGAGTGGGTGTAGCACTCACACCCTTAATCAGCGTTAGACCCTGAATCAATCATAAACTCTAGATTCAGCTGCCTCTCAAAAGCCTGTTCCCACGATTTTATGAGGCACTTCGGGGGGACATCCAGACACAAATCATAATGGACAGATAAAAGTTGCCTAAGAAGTTTGAAAATGATAGCTCTGATATCAGGATTGCTGGGTGGCTAATACCCGGGCTCATTTGGTTAAACCAACTAAAGTGGGGGAAAGTAGAAATACACCTGCATGATGTCTCTGTCTTTGTTCTTTCACATAGGCTCCAAATATTCCCAAAGGTACAGTTTGGGTGGGACCAAAATGTTAGAAGTTTACATTTGTCTTCTTTCAAGTGGTTAAATCATTTCCAAGATTAAATACAAGCTTTAGACAAATGCTGAGGGAAAAAGCAATGTGAGCGCCTTCCAACAGCTCTTCAGTGTAGATGCTACAATATTAACTCCATCCCCATTGTAATCTAGCCAGAATATATAGCAAGCCCCAGCCTTACTCCTAATTCCTGTAGCTGTATTGCAAACCTCTATGTGCAAAATTTACCACTAAGGATTCAACATATTTTTAAAGAGAAAAAGAAATTTTTACAAAATTATTTTGCATTTTGTGGTTTTTACATCTCAATATATAATGAAACATGTAAAATGTTAGACCCTTAGAATTTCATAAATGCTAGAAGGCTAAGCCTCATCATGAAAAGCTAAAGAAAAAAATGTTAATGAATTCTTTTTTTTTGGTACCAAGGATCTAATCCAATACCTTGCACTTGCCAGGCAGGCACTCTGCTATTGAGCTAAATGCCTGGCCCGAAAAATTGTTAATGAGAGAAAACTCTGTGCTGCTAGTAAGCAGATTGAAATTTTAAATTTAAATATTAGAAAAAGAATAAGTCTGTATAACTGATGATTTTTTCCTATTGGAGGCTCTGCAGAAAGCAAGCGAAAGCGAGAAAGAGACCCTAAATAAAATGAAAGACAATCTCTAGAAGTAGATACACTTTGGGGAATTTTACAAACAACAAGCTTTCAGCCATTAATGAGCTCTTGTGAAATCAGATGTCTAACCCTTAAATGCCGATTTTTCAGCCTTTTTAATGCACTTCATATTTTTAAGTGCATTAATTTGGACTATAGATTGATAAGATTAAAAAGAGCTTTAGAAAGCCTTGTCACTTAAACTGGAAACATGCCTGCCAGGCCTTGCAATCTCTGCTGCTGCTAAAGATTAGCTGCCAGTTTTGCTGGAATTCTGAATTCACACATCCTAATTGCCCAGGCCTGCTTCTAAGCTAAAACCTGATTCTGTCTGATATGGGCAGTTTCAGTTCCAGCATGAACTCTGCTGAACTGAAAATAGGTACAGGCTCAATGAACAGAACTCAGATACTAGGACTGCTGCAGATTTAGGACACTCCTCTGTGGGCCTTAAACTATGAAAAACATCAATGGATGCCAGCTGGATTGTCGGGGTCACATCCAAATACCCACAGGAAAGATCTTATTCTCTGATTGGACAATCTGAAATTGGGCTGCTAATCACCTCTACATTTATGAGGCAGTAGCTAGCTTGATTCTTCCCCAAAACAGCAAGCTGGGGGAGGGCATATCACAAGGAGTATGATCCCTCCAACCTACTCTTCTGGACTTCCTTTAGGAGATTTTTCACTACTACTAACTTGTGTTCAGGTACCCAGATTGGCAGCAACTCACAAGAATGGACCTGCAGCCTGATTCTACTTCCCTCATCTATCTTCTGGCACACACACCATAGTGAGGCAGTTTAATTAAGTGCAACTTTCTCCCCAAAAGGGACTGCTTTTGTCCTATGCTGCTAGATACTTGGTCAGAAAGAGAGGGAAAATTATATAAATCCATTATGAAAAGTTTTGAAAACTGTTGTTCATCCTGACCAATTTCTAAATATACGATATATGTCTTAAATGCCAAATACAGAAATATAAATAAAAAATAAATTTAAAAAATATATGGGGATGCAAAGATTAAATAAAGTCAAGGCACTGTGTATATTTAGGAAGCACTCTTAACCTAAGCCCTAATTCCTTTTTCTAATTTAAGTTAAAGATCATTTCACAAGCACAAGTTTAACCAATGACAACCATACTCTTCTACTGGCCTCAAACTAACAAAACTGGTTATAATTGGGAATCTGGGAGTATTTTATTACATTCCTGAGCCTCAATTCTACTTTCACTGACTCAATCTATGAAACATGGTTTTTAAAAAACACTATTACAAAAGAAATTTCAGAAGAAAATTTATTTCTAAAAATATTTTTATTACTACATGTACATGAAGATGATATTTATCATGTGTAGCTGGTACATATACATAACTCATCTTAATTTGTTTTATGTCTCTTTCCCTCCATCACCACTCCCTCCATCTCATGGTCCCCTTCTCATTTGCAAAAGTTCTTTGTGTTTAAAATCAAACATTAAGAAGAATATGGAAAAAATTGTGATCTGGAAAACATTATAGCCACTGTCATGTCTACAGAAGCATCTTTTTGTGATGACTAATTTAAACTTGAGAGTACTGCATTCTATCATAAGCTGTTCTATTAATAAAGGATACTTCACTTTTAAATTCCTTCTATTGAACAAAAACTGAATACAAGGTAAAGAAGGAAGAGAAGCAAGCTCAAAGGAAATACCCACAATTCATTATACTAGGTTGCTATTCATCAAAGACATGTATTTAATAGGTAAGACATTTTCAAATAGTTTTCAATATGATTACTTTGCAACCTTCAGTTTTTAATTCACTAATTGTGCAAAAAGACAACCAGACTTCTTTTAAGATGAACAGGCTACAAATACTTTCTTCCATTATATTTGTATTTATATAGCAATTGGTTATATAGCAATACTGGTTAAGAGTAACCTAATTTTTCTAGAGAAACTCCCTTCTACTGCTATCATGAGACAGTTTTATAGGACTGGCTACACTCCAGGAGTGGAGAAATCCAATGGAGAAAAAATAGCATTTTCCACAAATGCTGAAACAACTAGAAAGCTATCAGTAAAAAAGTCATTTCCTTGGGCTGAGGGTATAGCTCAGTAGTACAGTACATACCTACCATGGATAGGGACCACAAGCAAGCAAGCAAACAAAAACTTCCTCCTTGATCTACTGTCTCAGCACCACTCTGAGCTCATGAAAAAAACCAGAAGTACATAGGATGAGCTCCTTCATTATCTAATAGTCAAGCTTATAACTTACCTTGCACTTGAATTTTTCTTCCTGTTACAGTGAAAGTACATTCTTTCCATGTGTTCTATTTAGGCTGTGGATCCTTTAAAAAATTATGCTCTTTCATTTATTTTATCCTATTCTTATGCCATCAAATTCCCTAGAATTCAAAATATGATCTGACCTAAATCACCAATCAGGTCTCTTATTTATGTCTTTAAAAAATCTCATCCCCTAGAAGATCATCTCCTCAATAAATGCTTAGTTGATTGTATATCCATACACAAAAAAGAATAATTTTCTACCCTACTTCACACCGAAGTCAATTTCCAGATGAACTGCAGAGCTACATGTGAAAAGTAAAACAATAATACTTTTGGAACAAAACACTGAAGACCAGATTTTTATGATCACAGGGCAAGAAACTGACACAAAACAACAACAGAAATATTCAGGAGTGTACATATTAATTAGAAGTGGGACAGAAGACAACTCTTGTATAAAGTATATATGAGTACAAATTGGTATACTACTTTGGAAAATTGTTTGCCATTACCTAGCAAGGATGAGTACATAAATGCATTTGGCAATTTCACTGCTAGGTATATATATCCCATGGATATCTATGTTTATCAAAAGACAGTTACAAGAATGTTCATAATGGCATTATTTCTAATAGTGAAAATCTGGACACAGCCCAAATAATCCATCAAGAGTATAATGGAAAATTGCAGTATACTAACTGAGATACTTTGCAGTAATAAAAGGTAGTAAATGTAACCATATATATACGCAATAATATGGGGAATATTTTAAGTGAAGGATGACAGATAAAATTAGCAGTATACTATATGATTCAATTTACATAAAGAACAATGACCAAAAAAAGGGCAAAGCTATGTTGCTGAAGTTCCTATGGTTAGTTTGGGAAGTGAAAATTTGCATTAGAGCTGGCAAACATAAAGGATGCTTGTGGGGTACTGATTATGTTTTGTATCTAGATCTTGGTACCTCTCTATATAAATATTATACACACATGCATACATATATTCTCAACCTGAAAACTGTTGACTTCCATTCTGAAATCTAGATTCCTATACTAATGCCCAGTTGACATCTTTTAAGTATAACTGTCTCAAACGACACGTGTCGTTGATCCTCTCTGTAATTTGAATTTCACACATCTCTACTGAGATTATCACCTAGTTGTTCCAACCAATAAAAAAGGAAATTATCCTTGAATGCTCTCTTATATTAACCCCAAGAGTAAGCACTGTAGGTCCACTCTGAAAAGGAGAAAAAATATATATATAAATATAAATATAAATATAAATATAAATATATATATATATATATATATATATATATATATATATAAATCAAATCTCACCATCTTTTGGACAGTCCCATCTCTGGAACCTTCATCTCTCAACAACTTCAGCAGCACCCTAATTGGTTTGTCCATTTATATTTTTGCTCTTTCATCTCTACACTTTAGGTTCTACATAGCAGCCAGAGTCATTTTGGTTTTGCTTTTGAATATAATTCAATGGCTTGAAGCTGCAATTGGTATAGTATTCAATTCCTCCCAATCTTTGCTCAGTAAGTTCCAGCCATATTGGCCACTTTTCTGTACCCTGATAGTCTCTGTCTCTCTCTCCTTCCTTCCTTTCTTTTTCTCTATTGGTTTTTGCCATTGTTTCTGTTTAAACCTCAGATCCTTTGCAATTCCTTCTACCTAAAATACATTTAATTACCATTAGACTGTCTCCCATCCTTCTTAAGTTTAAACATCTCATCCTTCCATTTTTGTCTTAAATATGTCCTCAAGGACTTTTCCTCAAATAAATGTCTTCCCCTCTGCTCTCATATTATTATCATTTAATCTATATATCCCTTCAAATCACTTGTTTAGAATATTTACATGTTTAGTGTCTACCTTACAGAATTATAAAATTCCCAAGGGCAGAGGCTTTGATTATTTCATTTACTGGTATAAAGCTAGCACTTAGCACTCTGACACATTAAAAATACTTAATATTTATGGAAAGAATGAAAGAGTCATTCCTGAAACCATTCTCATCCTCTTTGAATTTTTATCGCTGCTAAAACATCAATTTACTTCATGTCTATAATGCTGTTGTCTTTTTCCCCATACTTATTTTGAATTTCTTTATTTTTTAAGAGTGTAACATGTCATTAAGTCCTCCTCCCATAGTGCTTTCTCTTTCTCTTCCAGAAAAACCAGTGGCTTGAAATTATTTAAAAATTCAGATCCTAGCTGTTTGCCACTAGAACGTGTAAGTGGTGGTTAATCATATAATGGAATGTCATCAAGTTGCTAAAACATATCTAAAATTTTGCATGCATATGACAGAGACAAGCCAATGCATGCCAGCTGTAACCATTAACATAGATGGCCTCAGTTCACCAATAAAAAGAAACACAGGGAGAGTGGATCAAGAAATAAGATCCATCAATACACTGTATACAAGAAACACATTTCACTCGAAAGAAAATTCATAGACCGAAAATCGAAGGAAAGAAAACAATGTTCCATGCAACAAGAAACCAAATAAAAGCAGGGGTAGCTTGCCTGTCAACCACAGAATGGATAAGAAATATATAGGGAGCTGGGCGTGTCCCAGAATTTGGGAAACTGAGGCAGGAGGAGTTTAAGGCCAGCCTGGACTATGGAGTGAGTTCAAGGTCAGCCTGAACTTGTCTCAAAAAAAAAAAAGATACAGTATTTTCATATAAGGAAAAGCCACTCAGTTATAAAGGATAATCTTGAGGCTCTGTAAATGGATGCAATTTGAGAATATGTTCATGAGTGAAATGGTTCATACCTCTATGGGTGAACACTGTGTTATCTCCTAACATAAAAAACCAATGAAGTTAGTGGGATCCAAAATGTACAATACATATTATGAAAGTGATAGGGGCAGAAATGTCTAAAAAGGGAAGGTGGTAACCACTGTTAATTTCCTATATTATCTTGTTTGAATTCCTGTATTGTTTTCATAGTTTTGTTAGGTTTCGTTTTATTCTGTCTTGTTCTGTTTGATTTTCTGTGTCTGATGCTATGGACAGCTATGTTGAAGATAGCAGAATGTATTATGATAGTCATTGTTGATTTCCTATTATCTGCTTTTGAAGTCCTGTAACACTTTCATTTTTTTGTTTTGATTGGTTGTATTCAGTTTTGTTTTGATTTTATTATGTCTGATAGTATGGGCAGCTATTTTGGAGAAAACAAGAGGCTAATTATAGCCTTTGTTGATTTCTTATTATCTTAGTTTTGAAGAAGTCCTGCATGGCTTTCATTGTTCTGTTTTGATTTGCTTTATTCTGTTTTGTTTGGTTTTATTCTCTTTAAAATTAAAAAAAAAATCTGCATGCACATTATTTAAAAGAATGCTTTATTTGTCCAAATTGTAGAATTATGGGTAAGAACAATCTTATAATCCTTTGCATTTCCTACATGTATTTTCCAAATTAAAAGTTAAGAAGCAGAAAATACAGAAACCAAATATAATATTAAAAATATACTTGTCATATATTGGAAGGTATATTCACCATTTCCAAAAGCAACAGAAAAACTGAATATAATAAGCAGCAATCTATATGCATACCTAATTAATCAATCTGTTTAGTATGCACATATGTATTTTGCTGACTTAAAAAAATATCAGGTAGGACTCTAACTCATCATATTTTACACTATCTTCTAAACAAAAGTATAAACCTTGAGAGATCTGTTGATAGTAACACTTCTTCCACATTTCTAATACTTTCTTCCATTTTCAAAGAGCCTAATTGTTGAAACATTCCTGACCATTATCCAACAGGGATATTAGCAAATCTGGGAATCTGTAATGCTTAAAAAAGATGTGCTATAGTGACTTTCAAAGTGAAGTTAGGATGTGATTCAAAAGATGATCTGACAACAGCAAAAAGATTGAAATGAATAAGGAATTACTAACTTTAATAGCAAATTGCAAACAAAAATCCAGTCTCTTGGGTTCAAAAGAAATTGAGTAGGAAAGCAAAGTAATTCTGCAGAACCTAACTGCTCTAATTTAAGGTAGTTATTAAGTACTAGTTACATAAAAATTAAAAATCTGTAAAACCCTCAAATATCAAATCAGGACTAATTACTACTCTGAATTCAAGATTACAAAGGGAACTAGGTATTGACCTTTCTTGGAGAGTATTAAAGAGACTATCATATAGTTATAAATAATGACATAAAGTCATTTAAAAGCAAGATGAACACCAAAATGCTACTATGCTAGGAAACATCAGCACCAACGATAGTATTTAGTGTTTCATGAATCAATTTTAGTATATGTGCTGCCGAAGCGAGCACAGTGTTTCCATAAATCATACACATTTTTTTTAAATCCCCAAAATATAGGAACAATTTATGGCAGGGGAAGTTCATTGCCAAGACAAAGGAAGGAAGGAAGGAAGGAAGGAAGGAAGGAAGGAAGGAAGGAAGGAAGGAAGGAAGGATCTCAAATACAAACAAACAAGCCTAGTACATTATAGAAATGAAAGAAATGCAGCAATTACATGTGGGAAGTGAGTAACTGGTAGCCTGTATAGGGCCACATGACCTAACAGAGGAAAAGGTAGATAACCTCACAACAAATATTTATTGATCACTTAACCAAGTGCTAGACATTATTCAAGATAGCAGAAAACACAGCAGGGACAAAACAAAAGTTGCTGCACCCACAGTTTATGTTCAACAATGTAAGGTATTATTTTAAAAACCAATAAAGTGAGTAAGAGGAGAGATTATTAGGATCCTGTAATATTTAAAAGACTAATCAGGGAAGGTCTTGCACCAGGGTAATATTTGAGCAAAGAGCTGAAGGAAGTAAAGTAGTAAGCCATGCAGTATCTAGGGGAAACGGTATTCCAAGAAGAGGGAACAGCCAGCACACACAGAGATGCATGTCATTCAAGACACAGAAAGCTCACTTAGTACTGTAGTTTAATGAATAAGGAAGAAAGTAGTATATACAAAGTCTAGAAATCTAGTAGAAGCAGTCTGCTTAGGTATGTTGTTGAAGGTCATTATAAATTACTATACTTTTATTCTGGGTAAAAAGGAAAGCTATTGGAAGTTTTTAGTAAAAAAGTGAAATGACATAGCTTATATTTAACAGAATCACCCTGGAAGGCTGCTTGTTGAAAAAACAAATGAGATGGAAGAAGATAAGAAGCAGGAGACCATTTAAGAAGTGGTTCTGCTAAGTAGAAGATGACAGTAGCTTGGATGAAAGAGAAAATAGTGGAGGTGACGAATACTCAGTCTGATTCTAGATGTACTATGAAAGTAAAAGAATATGCTGAAAGTTTAGAAACAGGAATGAGAAAGTAGGTAAAGGAAAGGATAACTCCAGTGTTAGGTTCCTGGACTGAGTATCTGGAAGGATGGAGTTACCACTACAAAAAGGAAAACGGTAGGTGAGGTTTCTGGTTTATATTTTAGAGACCTACAATATTATATTTAACTATGTAACTTTTAGGTTATCAGATAGGACACTGATTATCACTGTGCTGTGTTTAAAACTATTCCCTGATACGTATGTAGTTGTTATTTAGGTCTACAGGCAAAAAATTCCACAACAGAGATATCTTTTAAATCATATTCTATACAACAGGTGGACAGAAGAACCACTCATTGTTCTCATCTTGTCTTTCTTGCGCATTAGTCTTTTGTTCTGCTCCAATAATGTTTTGTACATGATGCTAGGTTAATCTTCCTATAATTGTGCCACTTTGCTTTTTAAACTTCTGTCATGAATTAAGCTTGGAATTATAGTTCATTTCACTTATTTTTTAGATCTCCCCACCCACCCAGGCTTTCTCCATCACAGTTCCTCATCAAAAGCAATAAATACAATTACTTGAGTATTTCTTAAATGTTAAATGATAGTTCCAATCATTCTATAGATATGGGTGAGAAATAAATTCATTTCATATAATAGATAACTACAATACCAGCAGTACCTGGAACTTGTTAGAAATGAAAACGCTCACACTTCACCCATATATTAGAAACTTTGGAAGTGGGGCACAGTAGACTGTGTATAAACGAGACTGTCGGGTGAAAAAGGCTACTACACCATAAAATCCAGTATCTGCAATCTTATTATTTTTCATTTTCCCTTATATACCTGACATTTAACCCACATTTAGAGATTTTGAATAGTTAAAAAATCGTAAGTACCTCCTCCCTGAGTTTCCTTGGTTTTTATTTTATGACATCAAATTATTAGTTCAATCCTTATGCTTTATTCCTAGTCTTCCCTATTTTTTATTTAAAAGAGGGTCTTGCTATGTAGTTTAAGCTGACATTGAACTATGTAGCCCAGGCTGGTCACACACTAGCATCAATCCTCCTGCCTCAGCCTCCCAAGTGTTGGTATTATAGGCATGTGCCAACATGCCTGATCCCTAGCCTTTCTATTTTACTGAAAAAATAATTAACGTTTCTCCAGTTAGAATACCATAACTTGTAAAATAATTCTGTGGATGTCATGTCATCACATTTCAGATACAGATAAAATGAAGCAACATTGGTTAGATAGCAAGCCTAGCCTTTGTACAGAAGTAGAGAGAGACAGAATGATAAAGTTATCACTACCCATACTTTTATCTGGCCTGAATCTAAACACCGGTTTAAACAACAAATTAGAAAGATTAAAAATAACCTATTTTTACAACTGATTTCTGGAAATAAAAATCAAACACCCACCAATGTTTTATTTATTGCAATAATGCATGCCTTTTTTCTCATTCTTTGCTCTATATATTAAATACAGAAAGAAGAATCTCAACATTAAGGTTACCCAGCTCTCTGATGTACACACCATCCTATGTAGTTGACTATTAAACTTTCCTAGAAACTGTTCTCAAGACTATTCACAGTAACTGCAATAATTGCAACTCATTTATGCAACATGGCAATTTCTCTGACCATCAATCCTGGTTATGCTCCATCCAATACAGAGAGTACCTGAAATAAGTGATTGGAGTTTGTTGATACTTTGAGCCTCAAACTAAGAACGGTTCTAATTGTACTGTACTTCCTATGGGTTATAAAGTAAAGTTGTAAAAGGAACATACAGATAATGGTCAAGCAGAAATATGTGCAGTGGAAGGTAGTATAGAATACATGCAAAGAATATAGGCTTAAGATATTCTGGATTCAAGTCTTAGTTCCAGTCCTTATTTGCCTTCACTTTATAAGAAAGTGTGTGACAATGCACAATGTATGTACCATTGTTGCCCCCTGGAAAAATAAAATTTTTGATCCAAAAAAAAAATGATAGTGAGATTACTTCCTTCGCTGCTGGGACAAAATATCTGGCACCCACAACTTAAGGGAAGAGATGTTTATTTTGGCTTATGTTTAAGTCCACAGTTGGCTGACTCCAAGGTAGGACAGTATGGCAGAGCAGAATGGAGGAAGGGAAGCAGAGAGAGTTAAGGGAAGGACAGGCAGATATAACCTTCCAGGTAATGCAGTGACCCTCCTCTTCTCACTGGCCCCAGCTCCTAACAGCACGCTAGCTATAAACTTTTATAATCCAATCATTTTCCAAAAGTCCTGCCTATTATTATATGAGGCTTTAGGGAGTTGTCTACTTATAAACCATAACACCTAGTGCACTGCAACATGTTGTTGCTATCTAGTTCTTATTTTAAAATATAAATTTAAGAATAGGAACCATGTCTTACACATCTCTGTAGTTATCTACGTTTTACACATATTCAATAAATGTTATTTAACTAGTACTAGAATAGATTTTAACATACCATACAAATGTCTACACCAGTGATGGAGAACCTTTTAGAGCATTCAATAATAAAAACAGCCTACTGTGCCACCCATGCCATAGGTTCAACACCACTGTTCTAGACATTCCAGACCCTAGTCCCAACTGCATTTTCCCTATAACAACCTAATTTTAAAGAACAAATCTCATCTTGTCCAATTCTATCTCAAAATCTTCTAGAGATTCCCAGGCCTAAAACCAATTTTCTGCCCAGACCAGACCATCTTTTTTGCGTTTTTGTTTTTGAGACAGGCTCTCCATATTTAGGCTAGGCTGGCGTTGAACTCACAGCAATCCTCTGGCCTCACCTTCTGGAGCCCTGGGATTACAATGAACAGCACCACGCCAGACCACCATTCCTAGATCCAGACCACCATTTATTTCTTCATGGTCTTGTCTTTTAACTCAGTCTTACCACTAAACAACCAAAGCTCTTCTTCAATAGGTAAACTCCTACAGGTTGTTCAAGTCTCAGCTTAAAAGCCATTTCCCCTATGAAGTTCCCTGATGATAGCTTCTAAAGTTCCCTGATGATAGCTTCTAAACCGAAACTAAGTTACATGTTCTGCCTCTCTAACTTCATAGTACACTCAACTTACCATCTAAAACTATAATGAAATGTGTACTTGCTTCCCCACTTATGTGGTAAACTGCTTGAGGACAAGAATCATATCATATTAAGTTTTATAATCAACGTTTATCACAGAGATTGGCACATACAATGCTTTTGATGAACACAAAGATAAAAGTTTTCTATTCTAAACATTAGTTTCAAATCTGAGAATAATCATGTTTATCACCCCATCTAGTTAATTTTGGAAACAGAAACTTCTTAAAAACATGGTAGTCCAACAGGATAAGAGAAAAAATTTCTGAGGTCTTATTTTGTAGACATATTTATTATGACACAGAAAGAAAACTGGCACTTTTTTCAAAGAGCGTAAAAAATATTTCATAAGAACTTTTGATACTGGGGGCTTCCTTTGTTTTAGTTGCAACCCCAGAAATTAGCTGCTGAACTAGTAAAATCCTCAGTTCAAACAGGCAGAAGCATGGATTATGAAAGAAGTAGTAAGTTGCCACAGCCTAGCATGTCATCTTGGGACCACAAGGTCAGTCTCAGATGACTATGACTAAGACAGCATCATAGAACCACCAGACAGCCCTGGAGTGTCTATTTCTAATTTCTCTTTACTTTAGGAAAATAGCCCCCTATTTTGTTTCTTGTTTTTGCAGTTGTAGGATGGAACCTGGGGCTTCATGCATGCTAGGCGAATGATCTACCTTGGAGTTACACTCCCTTTTATTGTCTTGATATGTTGCTCAGGCTGGTCTTAAACTCCTGACCAATATCCTGCTTTAGGCTCAAGAGTAGCTGGGACTATAGATACACACCACCACATCCAGGTCCCCCTACTTTGCTTACATAACTCATTTTTTTATTTCTGTGGCAAACAAACATCATCCCTATGACAGAAAAGACAATATAAAGCTAGAAAAAAATTTAGGAAAAAAATCTGTATAACCAAGAGAAAAAAGATATTCTCAAAATAGTAACATTAGAAGTCACTTAGAAAAAGTAGGCATAAATGATTACATAAAATGCCAAAACAAAACAAAACAAAATAAAATAAAAGCCTTATGGTAAACAGTATCATAAACTAAGACAGAAATCAAAAAAAGACAAGGCATGTTTTTAAATAAGGATCATAATAAATATATCAAAAAGCACAAGTTGATAACGGTAAAATAATTCAATAGAAAGAAATCTGGAAAGACATGAGAGCAATTCATAGAAGTAAAATCAAACTGACCAATAAATACATCTAAACGTAGATGCTTAGCCTCATAAGTACTTAGGAAAATGAATTAAGCACCATAAAAAACTTTTTTATTTACATTTTATGGTTAAGAAAAGCATTCGGTAACTGAATTTGTGGAGGAATCAGTTACTCTCAGATATTAATGGTGACAGTAGGATTGGGTCAGTATCTCTGTAAAATAATCTGGCATTAAATATTAAAATTAAATCTGTGTACAAAGATATTTATTGTAATATACTATTCACACTACAAGAGATTACATAGATGTCCAAATGAACGGTTTATTGCTGCAAAACAAACCACCCCAAACTTAGAAGTCTCAAAACAAAATATTACTTCTCACAACTTTGAAGTTTCTCTGTTGGTTTCATCTCTAATTTCTCTGTAGGTACATTCAGCAAAAAGGTCAGCTGAGCTAGTAGGTCCAAAATAACCCACTTTTAATGTTGGTTGAGACTTATCAGTTCTCCTATATGGGACCTCTTGTCCTCCCATAAGCTAGTCTGGGTTGTTTACAGGCAATTGTTGGAAAAAACTTTTTGAAGTCTTTTAAGGATTTGGCTCTGGAACTCACATCACTTCCACCATATTTAATGGTCAAAATCACAAGGTTAGCCAAGACTTAAGAAATGGAAAAACAGATTCTACTTCCAGCTGGTAGAAGCAGAAAAGACATATTGCAAAAAGGAATACACACAGGATGGATAAATTTATAAACATCCAACATTCTACTACATGTATAGAAGTATATCTAGATTTTTACATCTTTTCTGTCACACACACTGAAATGACTATATTATTGTTAAAAAGAATGAAGCATTGCTTTATGTTCTTATGTGGATAGTATTTCAAGATGTGCTAAGTAAAAACACAAAGCAAAAACCAAGTGCAGAACACTTATCACACCATTTGGATGTGTTGGGGGATCATGTATGTATTTATCATATATGTGCGTATGTGTGTATTTGCAAATCTCTGCAACATATTTAAATATTAATTATGTTCTGGAGATGTAAAGAAGTCAGCGTGCTGGCTGAGGATGCAAGCAGTTAAGTCATGTCAGGAAGGTTAGCAGAGGAGTCACCCAATCAACCTATAGGAAGTTGCCCAGAGTTGTGCACCCTAGGAGTGCTTATGGATGTATAAAAAGGCCAATAAGCCCAGCAGACAATGATTCAGGGTGGTAAGGGCACATGCAGATAGATCATCTACATGGCAGGGAGAATGGTAGCGCAATGGAGCATATTACAAAAAAAAAAAAAAAGTGCAAATGATTAATCATAATGACTTATCTATTAAGGCTAATGCCATGTCAAGATTTGTACTGCCAGAAAAAATGTTTATAAATAATGGAAAGGGACAAAGTGAGACACAATCCTGGGTATTAAACTAAGATTCAAATTTTTAAAAACCAATGAGATTTTATATATACATAAACAGGTGTAGAAATATTTACACGTATATATGAGGTATATATTATGTATGTATATGTATATAAGCTATACATGTGTGTATCCTAATTTTGTCCACTGAGAGGTCTTGGAAGCAGTGGTACCCCGCAATAGCAATGAGCACACTAAGTTCCCAAATCTTTGATTTTAAATACCATGTTTTACAAAAGCAAAAATAGGGCTCCTTGGAGGGACAGAGCAAGTAAAGTACAAGATGACCCAGGAACAGCTTGTCTTACTAGAAAGTCCTAAGGAAATGCACAAGAGGCTTATGATAACAGGCACAGAAGACAACTTGAAAGGGTTCTCCCTGACTAAACTGTAGATAATTTAAACAGTTTATCACAATACGTTGAATAAAATAAAAATCCAAGTCATTACTGATGTAATCAATAAATGGGGGTCACTTACAAACAAAATGTCACTAATGTATGTAGACGGCAACAGTGGAAATAAATACCATTTGGCAATCAACAGAAAAGTAGTTAATTCAAATAGGAGTCATCAATGATACTAAAGCTAGAAAGTAGAGTTTTGATAAGAAACAGGAAACCAGCACAATTTTGGAATGTATCTCCACAACTACTAATTACAAAAGGACACAAATATCACCTTGTTAATATTACTGCAAGTGACATGGTTTGACACTATGTTCCTGGATGCAATGCATTTAGAGGAGTACAACACCAGTTCTGTGATATTCTTGCCAAGAAAGCATCACTTGACTGGGTCATAAGGATACTACTGTATCCTCATAGAGGTAGGACGAGGGTCATCCTACACAATGCAGCACATGTCCTTTACAAAATTGCCAAGGACATGAAAGATATAGAAAACCAAGGCTGAAGAAGTCTAAAAAGATATTAAAGATATTAAAACTAAATATGCATTTTTTGGGTCTACATAATATAGTATTTTGTTTTTAAGAGACACTGAAGTATTTAAGGATGATGGGATAGCATGTCTACAATTTGTTCAAAAGGTTTAGAGACAGACTGATAACAGGTAGTTGTATTCATGTGTATGTTAATGTACAGGCATGTATGTATGGAGACAGATGGCAAACAGCAGAAATATAGCAAAATATTAATAATGGGAAAAAACTAGATGAAGGGCACACAGCTCTTTGTACTGTTGTGGCATCTTTTATTTAAGTTTGAAATTATTGCAAAGTGATTTTTTAAAAACCTGAAATAAAGATGTGACACAGAACATTTAGTATTAAAGTAAATGTGAGTCAGCTACTGCCTTAGGTCAGGACACAGAATAAAAACCCTGCCTTAATGTTTACTTATATGTTCCTTTACCAGACTCTGAGTAGATGCATTAACAATGGTTTAATGCCTGTTGGGACAACTAAGACCTCGCATCTCAATGTTTAGCGAACCTTTTCTTCATACATTTTAAATGTGCATATATAGCTCAATGAGGAAAGGAATCAACTTCATCTTTGTAGTCCCAGCACCTAATGCAAGTAATATTTAGTCAATGTTATCTCCTTTAATAGGAACTCTACCCTATCATTGTTCCAATCAAAAATAAAGTGACTTGGGTAATATCAAGGGTTTCACTATGCCAAAAGGGGATGATCTATGTCAAGTTAAAATGCATATGTCAAACTAAGAATAAAAAAAGATCAACTAATAACCTTTCTTAGGAACTTGAGAAGTATTACTGGCTCTATAGTACGAAAGCCAAGAGAGTGTGTAACTAGTAGTAAAAGGCACTGGCCTAAAAAATGGCAAATTGTTAACAGTTTTGGTTTTAAAAAATAGAGTAAGATGTTTAAAATAGAGTAATATGAAATTATGGAGAAAAGAGCTAACAGTGGAAGACAATGTTAAAGGAAAAAGTGAAAAGGTGTGAAAAATTATTAGGTTGAACTGTATGCAATTGCTGATAAGTTGCATCTCCTAATAACAAGGAAAAAAATTAACAATACCGTACTACATAATCTGCATGGTTTTTAAATGGTGATAAAATATTTGTAGGACTACTCTAAAAAATGAAATAATGCATGAAAAATACTTAGCACAGTTGGTACAAATTAAGTACTCTATAAATATCATTTATTTATTTTTATAGACAAGATACAAAACACTGTAATAAAGTCAAGTGTCTTAAAAATCTGTAATAAAAGTCTTACATAGATAGAGAATATTCAACTATCTAAACTGGTAAATTCAATGAGGAACAGAATCTTGACACATTTAGCCTTGCAGATCCAAAATATAACAGAGTTTCACACACACAGTAGATGTTCAACAAAGGTTTATTGGAATGAAGTACGTATAAGTTATCTGAAAAAGAAGATAAAAAAAGAGGCCATCTGAGATTTTCTGAGGAATAAACTGAGTGTCCAAAATTGCTGTTCCTTATGTAAGTCACATTGAGAAAGGGAATAAAATACTTAAGCATTTTTAGAACAAAGCACGAAGACTCTTTTGGGGCTGATCTCTAATAATGACTGAAAACACTCTCAAATTCTTTTTTGCCAAATATGTCATATGTAAAGTGTAATATTTGAAAGAAATATTTTACAATTTAACCTAAATGAATGTTGTATTACTCTTCTTAGATGGGTCTGAGATTACCTAAGTATTTAGGAATTTTTTTCTACTTTTCACTCAGAGAAACCCAGGTACATTTAATTCAGTTCTTCCATCTACTATATGTAAATATGTAAAAATTAGCCTGAACTTTTACCTACAAGTAAGTTGTAAACATACATTTCATTTTCACACGTTTGGGTACACAGCCATAGAAGAGGAAAGAACACCAACTGTCAGAAATGGGCAGTGCTATAGAAGTGTAAAACTTACACTGCAGCTACCTGTTACAGCCTTATGACAGTCTGATTTCAGAATCTTTTCATATTATAAACTCAAAAAACTCTCAGAGCCGTGGGTAAAGGAACAAGTGAATATGAAAATATAATCCTTTGATTCTCATCCTACCTCTGAAGGTAGGAGGAATCAAATTTTTTTAAAAAATTTCTCCAAGTTATTGTCCTCACCTCACTACAACACTCTAATCTTATTTGGAAAACTGATAAATTTACAGAATACAAAAGTCACACCCTGAATAATACACACAACTTTGTTCAGTGCTTGACTTCTGTGTCAAGTAAAGTATATTTCAAGAGAGAGAGAGAGATGAAGCTACATCTCCTCAACCTATTTCAAACTAAAATTTGTGAAGGATAAATTACAAATCAAATAGTCAAAATTAACTACTGAAAGGAGGGTTGGGGGGACATTGAGTACATCTAATTTAACAAAATAGCAATATTTTTCAAGAAAACTAAGTCACAGAAGCTACTAGCTACATTATAGAGCAGTTTACAGAACAGTAACAATGAACCTGCAGTGCACAGAGTAATATGATTATTACATTATCATCTGCTATGGTGTCTTGAAAAGTAATAAGAGTATGGAGTCACATGAGAGCTACTGTCCAATTACTGATGAATTAAAATTATATTTTAATTTTATTTCTGGAAAGATCTGCAATAGCAGCTTAGAAAGTAAACCGAATTTTAATGAGAAAAAAAATCTAGCAATATCTGAAAATATACATTAAAGATATTCAGTTAAATTTTTTAAACTAAGAGGCAAGAATGTCATAGGCACTATCTGTAACACTTGTTTGGGGCTGACATATATTAGTAAAAGAGGTTTTTGAGAAACGAATGATTGAAGTGATATCTTATAAAATACAATATGACATGATCTTTAAAAATCACTTTAATGTTAAGAATTTTTTTAACCACTTATACATCTCCACTAAAAAAAGCTTTCCATACAAGGGTTTTCATACCAGCCACATACACTCACACAAATTAAAGAGTAAATCAAAACACTAAAAATTATCCTAAGGTATATAAAACACACTATTTGAAACATCATACTTGTTTTCACATTCGTTTCTCAGATCTACAAGTGAAGGTCTTCTGGAATGGGTCTTCATGTCAATATAAGAACACTGTTCACATGCTACTCCCTGTGAAGAGAGCTTATGAGACTAATTTTCAAAACCTCCACAGGAGATGTTTAATTACAGCTCTAGCTTCAATTTCCTTCGACTCAAACAGCAACGTAGGGAAAACAGTTCATACAGAGTTAGGAAGGGAGAAGGAAGAGGATAAGGGGGAGCGTCCCCGTTGTTTTGTTTTGGTTGCAGAAGCAAAAAACAGGTTCACCGGAGCATCCGCACCCATCCCACCCATCGCCGCCTGGCAGAGCACTTTGACCCTGGGCTGGCTCAAAACTCTGGTCCCCGAGGCCAGCAGAACCCGAGGCTTTCCTCAAAGAAAAGACCAGCAGAGGAAAAGACGGAGGGCACAGATTCTTTAAGGACAGAGAGGCAAGGCGGTGCGTCCAGATGGGGAGGATGCAACACGCCACGAAAAAGGAAGGCTGGCAAATTCGCAAGGAGAAAAGCCCCCACGGGGAGCCGGAGGATGCTCCCTGTCCATGCGTGGGGACAGACGGACAGCGGTCCTGAGAAAGGGAGAGGGAGAGGCACATGTTCCACAAGACCAGGAGGGCGTGGGACAGGCATCTAGGAACTCGGCAGCCCAGGGCGGCTGAGACAGCCTCACACAGAACCCGACCGCGCAGCTCAGACTTACGGTTACTTCTCGGGCTGAGGGGAAGGGTGAGGTGGACCCCGCAGGTCTGCAGCTCTGCCTCCGCCGCGGAGCCGGCGCCCTGGGGACCCTCCCCGCCCCACCCACCCGGACTGGCGCCCCTTCCTTGTCGCCTCCGCTGCGCCCGCCAGGCGGAGGCTGCTAGGGCTGAGAGTGCGCACTGGAGGCCCGCAGGAAGCCCTGCGTGAGCCCGCGACACCGCGCGAGGATCAGACTGGGCGGGCGCCCCCCATCCTTCACGGCAGCCGCGCCGCCTCTCTCGGGGGAGGGGACGAGGGGGCGGTGGCTCTAGCCTCCTCCTCGCGGTCAAGTCCGGCTCATCCTAGAGCCTCGCGCCCGCGCCCGCTCCCGCAGCCCAGCCGCCTTCTTCCAATCTCCAGCCTCCTGCTCTGCCGCTGGTGCTCCTGCCGCTGCCGCCACGGACTCCCTTCCGCCCGCCACCAAGCTCCAGAGAGCCTGCAGCCCGGGCGAGCAACAGCAGGAACAGCAGACGGCGCCTCTGCTGCCGACCCGGAAGCTCTTCCGCCGCCGCCGCGCGGCTGCCAAGGGTGCAAACCGGAAGTAGTTTCCCCACCCGTGGAGCGGCGGGAGGGAGACCTCTGAAGACTTGGAAGACCGTACTTTCTGGAGAAGATGAAGAATAAATGATGCTGAGTCGGGAGGAAAGGGAAGGACAGTAAAGAACTGATGCGCAAGGGGTTCTCTAACTACAGAAAACCGAGCCGTCCGGACTCTGGGTGAGGAGCGCGGCGGAGCACGCCGGGCGGCGACCGGAGGCGATTGGTGCTTCCTGCCACAGGAAGTTGGGCCGGAGAGCTCTGCCTAGAGCCGGGAGAAGGAATGACGACGCTGACGGCCCCCGCCCCAGGTGACCCTCCCAGCCCGTGAGGTGAATGTAGCTGCCCTGTCGGTCGTCCGCGCGGGTGAGACCGCTCGCTTTCCTTTGCGGGAAAGAGAAGCACAAGCTCCAGACTCGCGCGAGAGGAAACAGGAGTGAGAGACTGAATCGTCTCCACGTCTAGTTTCTCCAGGCAAGACATTTCTTTGTTAAAACTGCGTACAGAGAAGTGACAGTCATCTTTGGGGTGGAAACTCTCTGAAGTAAACCAACTTGCCGTTTTCCCGTTAGTGGGCGGAGATGGGTGGCCGCGGAGAAAAACCTCCAGACAGTATTTTTTGTAGTCTTTGTAGGGAAAGCGCTTCACAGCTTGTCAGAGTAGCTCACTTCTCCCTTCAGTACTTTGCTCCCTCATTTAAGATTTTTTACTTGCTTTCTTTGCCTTTTTTCCATGGTATGTTTTTTGAGCTTCACTAGAAGTACTCACCTGCCCTAACTGTGGTTCTGAGTTCTATTCCTCTATGGCTGTCTTGGAGAGCTTGTATGCCTTTACAGTTTGCAAGCAGGCTGACACCCTACAGGGCATTAACCTGCCCGTGGGCACCAACTGGCAGGTGTACAAGTCCTCTACCCCTGTTCTAGGGAAAATCGCCCTAAGTATTTTTAAACGATCTCAGTTATGTTCCACGTCCGATTGAGAGCCGCTTTCCACCACTTCTTTATAAGGGCTTGTTAATGTACTTGAGCAGTATGTTACCATATGAAACATTTTCCCTAGTGAGCCTTTTAACAAAATTGACACATATTTCCAGTATTTGGACCCCAAAACTGTATTAAAAACTGTAGTTATACCTTTCTATTATTTTTAGCTTGTTACTCTTATTCGTGGTTTTGATATAGCATTTTCACCTTCCTGTCATAGTACTTTTTGATATTTTCCGAATTTAAGCTGTTGTTTCTGTCTTGCGTGTCACTGACAGTACATACTTCAAATAGGCAAGTAGCAATATTTCTTGAAGATGAATTTTATTCTTTTGGGGATAAGTACACTTTAGTGTTTTTTTTTTTTTTAAATACTATGTGATTAGTATTAACAAGGCATTTTACTTACAGATGTTTTCCTAGTATGAGTTGACCAAGAGAAAAAAGTTACTAATTATTTAATTTCTCTTTTTAGGTCCTTAATACAAAGAATTGTGTCTGTTATTATGCCATGTATGTTACATAGGGTCTTCACAATACATTGTCCTTTTATAGGGCTTGTGATCTTTCAGGAGGTAGTCAGACATCTCAAATTTGTAGTTTTATTACTTTTAAGTAAATACTAATCTGATGAAAAGTAATTGCTGAATAGAAATTCAAAAAAGGAAAAACTTCATCCCTTTGATGTGTACAAAGCTTTGTTGCTTGAAGTGATTTCAAAAATGATCATCCAAAAAAATTCCCATGTGGTACAGGATGAAAATGAATGCTGTGGTCTCACAATTTAATACTGCTGTTTCATTAGCTTTTTGGGTGAAATATCTATACTTTTTAAAAAAATTTTTATATTAAGAGAAAAAGTAAAATTTCAAAACAATAGAAGAATAACAATGGTTAATATATTGCATATTATTATAGCTACTCAGAGTAAAAGATGCAGGCATTTAATTATCCAAACAATATTAGTGTAAACCTTTCTTTTCAATGGACCAAGAGAATTAGTAATGTAATTATTTAACTATCTTATTTGTGTATGTATATATATAAAATAATATATATATATTTTTTTGCTTTTCCCTTCTTTCCTCCTTTCCCCCCATTCCAGTTTCTCTTTCCTTTTGAATAGTTTCTTCCCATTCTACAATATCTGTTCTACACTTTGAGTATTATTTACTGTTTTAGCTTCTCACACTACAGTGTTTACACATGTGAGTCTGACTTATTTCACTTAAGAGTATAGTCTCAAGTTGCATCCATTTACCTATAGAAGTCTCCAGTTTTTTCTTCTTTATGGCCGAGTATTATTTCATTGTATGAAAAGATCACATATTTTTTTATCCATTCCTCAGTTGATGGGCATTTGGATAATTTCTAAGATCTAGCTATTACAAATTGTGGCTGCTTTAAACAGGTGCACATACATCGCTGTGGAGTAGTTGCATCAAATGGGACCTCCAAACTTAGTTTTTTGAAGAATCTCCACACTGATTTCCACCAGTGGTTGCAGTCTACACTTCCACCAACAGTGGACAAGATTCATTTTTCCCTACAGCCCTGCCAGCATTTGTTATTGGTTGATTTCTTGATAATAGCAATTCTTTCTAGGGTGAAATGGAATCTAGAGTGTTGTTTTAATTTGTATTGCTTGAATGACCAGTGGTGTTGAACATTGTTTCATACATTTATTTACTGTTTGTATTTCTTCATCTGAGAATGTATTCATCTCAGATGCCCATTTTTGGATTGAGTCTTCAAATTTGGAAGGTCTGATATTTTTGAGTTCTTTATATGTTCTTGATAGTAATCCTTTGAGGAACAGCTGGCTAACATTTTCCCACATTGTAGGTTGTCTCTTCACTCTGTTGCTGGTTTCTCTTGCTATGCAAAAGCTTTTTAATGAGATCAGATCCCAGTTGTTGATTCTTTGTGATCGTTCCTGTACTGTTGGGGTTCTCATAAAGTCTTTGCCTACACCAATGTCTTCAAGAGTTTTACCTATTCTATCTTCCAGCAGATTTAATGTTTCTGTTCTAATATTTCAATCAGGGTCCGTTAAATTTAGTTTAGTGCATAGTGAAAGATATGGGTTCAATTTTAATCTTTGGCATGTGCAAAACCAGTTTTCCCAGTACTATTTGTAGAGGTTTTTTTCCAGTGAATGTAGGTATCTTTGTCAAACATAAGGTGACTGAGTATGTCTGAGTTGTTTCTGTGCCTTCTAATCTGTTCTGTGTCTTCTAATCTTTGGTCTGAGTTTTTTTTTTGCCAGCACTATGCTGTCTTTATCACAGTAGCTTTATGGTATAATTTCAAGTCAGGGATTGTGATGCCCCCTGTCTTGCCTTTATTGCCCAGAATTGCTTTTGCTGTTGTAGGTCTCTTCTGGTTCCAAATGAACCAGAAGTTTTCTCTAATTCTGTGAGATATGCTGTTGGAATTTTGATCAGAATTGCATTAAATCTGAAGTGTGGCTATTTTCATTAGGTTCTTCCTACCCAGAAGCAAGGGATATTTTTGACATTTTTTAAAATATACTCTTCAATCTCCTTTTTCAGAGTGTTGCAGTTTTTTTTTTGAGTGTTGTAATTTTCAATGGAGAATTTTAATTTATTTGTTTGTCTGTCTAGTTTTGTATCAGGAATCAAACATAGGACCTTGTGCTTGTCAGGAAGGTGCTGTGCTGCTGAACTATATCCCCAGCCTTCAATGTAGAAGTTTTTTACATCCTTTGTTAGATTGAGTCCTACTATTTCATTTTTTGGATGCTATTGTGAAAGGTGTTGTTTCCCTAATTTCTCCTTGAGTTTGTCATTCATGTACAGGAAGGCTATTGATTTTTGTGTGTTGACTTTGTATCCAGCTACACTACTGAGTTTGTTAAATCTAGCAGTTTTTTAGTGGAGTTTTTGAGGTCTTCAATGTAGAGTATCATGTCATCCACACATAATGATAGTTTAACTTCCTTTCCTAATCATAGTTTCCAGGACTATGTTAAGTAAGAATGGAGATAGCAGACATTCTTGCCTTGTTTCTTATTTTAGAGTGAAAACTTTTAAGTTTTTGCCCATTTAATATGATGTTGGCTGTTGGTTTATTGTAGATGGCTTTTATCAGATTGAGATAAAGACCATCTATTCCAGTTTTCTGTAGAGTTTTTATGAATGGCTGCTGGACTTTGTCAAAAGCTTTTTCTGCATCTATTGAGATGATGGTATGTATGGTTTTTATCCTTTGCTCTGTTAGTACGATGTATTAATTTATTGATTTAGGTATGTTGAATCCAACTTAGTCATGGTGTGTAACCTTCTTGATGATTTGCTGCATTCTGTTTGTCAGTATCTTACTGAGGATTTTTGCATCTATGTTCATTAGAAAGATTGGCCTGTATTTCTTTTTCTTAGTTGGGTCTCTCTCTGGTTTTATTATCAGGGTAATGCTTTTTCCACAAATGAATTTGGGAATATTGCTTCTCTTTCAGTTTCATTAAAGAGTTTGAGAAGTAGTGGTATTAGTCTTCTCTAAATTTCTTGTCAAATTTAGCAGTGATTCTGTCAGGACCTAGGCTTTTCTTTTTTGGAAGGTTTTAATTACATCTTCAGTTTCATTGATACTGGTTTATTTCAGATGTTTATACATTCTTGATTCAACTTTGGTAATTCATATGTATCTAGGAATCTGTCCATTTCTTCTGCATTTTCCAACTTATTAGAATACAAGTTCTCAAAATAGGTATAGAAGGTCTAGATTTTTACAGGGTCTGTTGTAATTTTACCCTTTTCATTCCTGATTGTGTGGATTTGAGTCTTTTATTTCCTTTTTTCTTTTTTTTTTTTTTGATAAGGTTGGCTAAAAGTTTGTCAATTTTATTTAATCTTTCAAAGAACCAATTCTTCAATTGATTCTTTGTAGTATTTTCTTAGTCTCCAGTGTGTTAATTTCAGCTGTGATCTTTATACTTTCCTGTCTCCTGTGAGCTTTTGGCTTATCCTGCTCATCTTTTTCTAGAAGTCTGAGGTTCACCATTAAGTTATTTATGCTTTCTCTGTATGGGAATTTTTACTTTCTTTGGATGTAAATTAAAGAAAATATTGGGAATTTAAAACATTTAAAATGAATTGTTTGATTTAAAATAAAACTTTTGTACAATAATTTTAATATTTGTTATGATGTTAGGCCAAGGTTTATTTAAAATGTCCAAAGTCATTAGATATTAAAATAAGTTCTTTTTAGTGAAATTGTTTTTAGTTATAAGGCATTTTAGAATTATTTAGGAAAGTGAATTAATGACTCTAAAGTGACAGCAATTGCATTTGAGAAAGCAGAGTAAATTACTCAGTAACCTTTCAAGTAACATTCAAAACCCTTTCTTGAAAATGGTCTGTTTTCTCTCTTGAGAGTTGAGTTGGAACTCATTAAATATGAACATCATTTTAATGCCTAATGGACCTTTATAAAATTGAAAAAAGTTTATGTCAGTATGGCTGGGGCAAAGAGCTCTACTTAATAGTCTTTTAAAAATTTGCTAGAATATTACTAAGTGAAACCTTTATAAAAATATAAAAGATTTTCAACCAAAAGGAAGCACTTCAGTCTAGCCATAAAAAACTTAGTAAGAAAAAAAAAAAACTTAGTAAGAATGCGAATGAAGAAAACTATTAACCATGAGTGTGATTAAATTTTAGTCACTCAAAGGAAATTTCCCCATGGAGACTTATTTTGGGAAAAAAATTAGTTTAGTTTGAGAAGAAAAATATATAGACATAAACACACACAGACAGCTACACAGTGAAAGTATTTGGGGAAAAAATGTACCATCTGGAGAATAGATGAGATTCTTAAGTCATTATCAGAAAGCTTTTATCAACTGACTGAAAAGCTTTGGCTCTGTGCTAGGGACCTTCAAGGAAAATTATAAGCCATATTTTTGCTTATTGAAATATCTAATACAAACTTTCTCTTTGATAAACATCCCATGGTGAGTTAAGTGAATTTCAACTACCTATTTGTAGTTTACAAACTTAATGTAACATTCACTTATGTAATTTATTAAAAATAAGTATATCATTCTAAATCAGTGTTTCAAATCATAATTTATAAGATATTTCATAATCATGTCACTTTTTTAAGTTTTGGAGGCAGATCTATGAAAAACCCCAGTGTGGTGGTACGTGCCTTTAATCCCAGCAGTCTGGGAGGCCTAGGAAGGGGAATTGTCAGTTTGAGCGCAGCCTAGGCAGTTTAACTATTTAGTGAGACCCTGCCTCAAAATAAAAAATAAAAAGGGATAAGAGTGTAACTCAGAACAAAGGCCTTGGGTTCAGTTCTCACACATATACATACACTCAGGCCATCTGTGAAATTACATTTGCCTGTTTTAAAAAAAATTACCTTTAACAGAAAAGGAGTTTTAAAAACTAAGAAAATCTTAAATCATCAGGTAAGGTTTTGAAGAGTTCAGTGATGAAGATAAAATCAGTCATCTCTGAAAGGGTTGGGGATATAGCTCAGTGGCACAAGTGCCTGCATGACAAACACAAGGTTATGAGTTCGATCCTGGTACCAATAAATAAATAAATAAATAAAATAAAAGTAATATCTGACTCTTAGGTACTATATATTCTAAGATATAAAAATCAACATTTTAAAATTGTTTTTCAAAGAGATTATGTGGAAATAAGAGTTGTCAGGTTGGTTGTAATACTGCATTTTTTGCCTTTGCACCAATTGTGTCATTAAATCTTTTAAGGAATTTTTGTTTGTTTGTTTGTTTGTTTGTTTTATAAAGCAATGGGAAATCCAGAAAACATAGAAGATGCATATGTTGCTGTTATTCGTCCAAAGAATACTGCCAGTCTCAATTCTCGGGAATACAGAGCTAAGTCATATGAAGTGAGAAAATTTAACATGTTTGATTTCTACTCTTAAGTGTCATTCTGTACCACATATAAAGCCACTGGGCATGGTGGCACATGCCTGTAATCTCAGCATTCAGGAGGCTGAGGCAGGATGATCACTGCAAGTTCCAGGCAAGCCTAAGCTGCAAAGTGAATTCAAGGCCAGCCTGGACTGCACAGTCAAACCCTGTCTCAAAAAAGACAAAAAAACAAAACAAAAAATATAAAGCCTAACAATATGCTATAAATTCTTATTTATAAGCTATTTGTTAGTATGTTTTTTCTGCTGCGTGCCTTTTTACTGTTTGCTATTTATTTGCATATAATAGAAAAAGAACTTGTTTGCGATGTTCCTTGGATTTAATATACTTAAGTTTAAGTACAGCTAGTTAAATGGCTCTCAAAAATTTAAAATCTGGAAAAGCCAGTTTGAAACTGCAAAATAAACATTGTTTTTAACAATTGATTTTAAAAGATTGTTTTACCTTAATTTAGGTTTCAGGAATGAAGTTTAGTTTTCTGTAGTGTTGAATTATTTTACATATAATAGTAAACATGTAATTGAAGCAAAACTATGTACATAACTGAATTATCTTCTTTATGCAGCAGACTCCGAGCACTTTAAAATACTTCTAGTTTTTCTAGGATTTGCCAAAAACTGCTTTTATAAAATGTCTGCAACCTGTTAAAGAGTGCTGCAGAAATTTTTAGGCTTGTGCTTCAAGGGTACTCTGGCTTCCTGTTTCTCAGTCCTACCTCACTGTAGAATCACCTAGGGAACTTTTGAAGCTATTAGAGATCAAATATTCTGATTTAATGTGTCTGAGATGGAGCTCAGCAGTGGTGTTATTTTGGTATTAAGCTTCTCAGGTTATTCTAATATACAGAGAGGGTTGAGAAAGACTACCAGCTTATTTTGGTGTTCCAAAACAAATACCTTTTACTTTAAACTTTCTGTTAATGTACTTTTTTCATTTAAGATTTTGTTGCATGAAGTTCCCATTGAAGGACAGAAAAAAAAAAGAAAGAAAGTTTTATTGGAAACTAAACTTCAAGGCAATAATGAAATAACACAAGACATATTGGATTATGTAGTAGAAACCACCAAACCAATTTCTCCTGCAAACCAGGGTATCAGAGGTATGACATTTTTCTTATTTTCTTAACTTTTTAGTGTCTTTTGCTTTAAATACTTCTGAAGATATTTTAAAAAACTATATTAAATTCAGTACGTTTGTTTCTTTCCACTTGAAAAACTTGCCATTTGAAAAATTTATAAAAGATAGTGTTTTAATCTACAGTCAAGCTCCTTCAAGAAGTAACTCAAAACTTGAAATTCGCTTAAAGTAATCATTGTGTTCAGCATAGACAGAAATAAAATACCAATTACTTTTACTATAAGTGTACTTTTCTGGAAAAGTATCTTTGAACTACTATTTTTAACATCTCTACTCCAGGACAGAGGAAATGGCAAAGGTCTCTTCATAACTAAATGAAAATCAATATTCATTTAGGGTTAGGGAAAGTCCTCTAAGTTACCAGATAGCAGAGGTTTTCTTCCTATAGAGGAAGATGTTTTCGAACAGCCAAACCAAATTGTAGAAGTATCAGACCTAAAAAACTGAGGCTCCATTTAAAATATTGGATTATCAGTCCAATAAAAATGGATTATCTGTCTATAAAAGTGATTAAAATTTTGTCACCCATTTTCTCAGGCTGTAGCCTTCTTCTAAGAAGCAGAGAACAGTCAAAAATTACAGAAACTAACCAGCTGTGGTAATGCAGGAAAGATCAGGTAGGGCAAGACTTCAAGACAGACAAAAGAAATAATGCTTCTAAATTTATTAGGTAAAAAAAAAGAAAAGAATATTTGCAAGGGGATTGGGTTTAGCTCAGCGGCATAGGCACCTGTCTGGCAAGTGTGAGGTCACAAGTTCAATCCCCAGTACCAAAAAACAAAACAAAACAAAACAAAACAAATTTATTAGGATATTATTCTATGGCCAATACTTTCGTTTTGTATAAGTGTCAAATTATAAAATAATTTGGGGAGCTATCATAGGCCTTAAAAATCTTGAATATTGACCAATATTTTCAATAAATAAAATTGCTTAAAATCTTATTTACTTGTCTGTAATAGGCATCTCACTTGCTAGCTATATTATTTTTGGGATAAGGAGATAAGAAAGGTTGATAAATACCATGGCAAAGGAGAGGATGAGAGGTGATAGAATACATTACTTACATGTTATAATTTATTGCACCCTTACTACTAAATGGGGTAAAGTTTAGAACAGTAGTTTGTAATTTAATATTTTAATTAAAAACTGAATTTGACCTGGAAGTTGAATGTTTAAAGAAAAGCTAACAAACATTTAAGATTTTGAGGTAACAATATAACATTCTCCTCAATGGGCTCTGAATTTAATAAAACCTTTACCAACTTTATCCCAGCTGAGTGAGGATAATACAGGATGCCTTGCCACTGAAAGTTGCTTTTTCAATCTTAGGAAGATACTTCCTTCCTATGCATAGGAAGGTCTCTTCTAGTGAGTCAACAACTCTCTTAATTTTCTATAGAAAGACTGTGTATTATCAGTTTTTATAAGTGCATATGATAAGACTGTTTCAATTTCCTTAATATGCTACCTTTAAAATTTTTTCAAGCATTCTTGTGTTTGTTTGTGTGATCCAGGGGACCAAATCCAAAGCCATACCCATGTTAGACAAGCATTTTGCCATTGAGCTTGATCTTAACTCCTAAAAATAGATTTTCTAACTCTCAGGGTAACTTATGAGACTTAAAAGATCATTTTCATATCTGCTGGCTTTTTTTTAATGATTAGGGAAACGAGTGGTACTAATGAAGAAATTTCCCCTGGAAGGAGAGAAGATAGGCAGAGAAGCAGCATTATTTATTGTTCCATCAGTTGTTAAAGGTAAAATTCTAACCTGTCTTACCAGTCTTTACGTACTTTGGATCCAAACACAGTATATTGAGGAATCAAGAAATTTGTGTTAATAGCTACTTCTTGTTAGTTACTATTGCAGAATACGTTTTTAAGTGAATAGAAGAAAATCTGTTATAAGAAGAAATGTTTAATTTCAAAGTAGTATATTTGCTTCTTGACTTAACAATGATGTTTTTGTATTATTTTTCGAAAATAGGGTAGAGAAAGGAGGTAGAGTATTTAGGTTTATAATAAGGGATTACTTTCAAAGCATGTGCTATAGATAGAATAGTAATAGATATTTAAGTGTTCTGGAAAATTTACATATGATCAGAACCTGTCTTGTACTGGCCACAAGAAATGTCAATAGTAGTTCTAATGTCCTATGCCCAGTAGTAGTATTTGGTAATGTTTAAATTATATAGATGAAATGTGAAAATTTTAAGTTGAACTTTTGATATAATGGAATAATACAAAAGGTAGTAAGTTTCAGTGTAAACCCTATAGTTAACTATAATTCAGTGTAGACCCTATAGCTAGTTATAATTTTATAACTTTAGACAAATCCTTTTTTAAGCATTAATTCTTTATTTGTAAAATAGGGACAATGTTGTCACCTACCCCATTTGATTCATAATTGGGAAGAATTCAATGCATATTAGATGCGAAATCATTTTGAAAACTATTATGTACTCGCCTAAGTTAGTAATAATCCTGGTGGTTTATTAATGACCCACCGTAGACATCACCTATTAGGCTGCTGCTTCACAGTACTTACATGTGTTTTATTAGTCAGCTCTGGCATTCCAGAGTACATTTTCCCAGGTGTTTTGTTTGTTTGTTTTCTTGTTTGTTTTTGGTACCGGGAATTGAACTCATGACCTTGAGCTTGCCAGGCAGGCACTGTGCCACTGAGCCATATCCTGGCCCTTTCCCAGGTATTTCTAACTTAATATTGTTGAATATTTTAAATGGTGTTGGAAGTCTTATGTTTTATGACATTGTTGAGAAAGAAAAAGAGGAAGCAGTTTCTGTAGTTTTTCAGGATTCTAAATGCTACATTTACCTAAGTGAACAAGGTAAAAAAGCTAGCCATCACTTGATTCCAGGCCTTCTAATTCCAAATCTAATAACTTATATTATATTTAAGCTTTGAAAAAAGCATATATTTTAAAAATGAACACTTCTAAACCTTTAAGATAATGGCATAATTCTTCATTTCTCTTTTTCAGATAATACTAAATATACATATATACCAGGATGCCCAATTTTTTACTGCTTACAAGATATTATGCGAGTTTGTAGTGAATCCAGTACTCATTTTGCAACACTTACAGCAAGGATGTTAATAGCCTTGGATAAGTAAGAAATGTCATTAAAATATTTTTAATTAATCAAATACATGTGTGTGGTTGAAATAGTCTGACAGATCCAGACACTTTTGGAACAAAATAATGAAAATAATACATGTATTAAGAAATGGTTGCCCAGCACAATAGCACAAACCTGTAATCCCAGCTACTTGGGAAGCTGAGGAGGAAGATCACAAGTTCTAAGACAGCCTCAGCAACTTATTGAGACCCTGTCTTAAAATACATAATAAAGGGTTGTAAGATATAGCTCAGTAGTATAGCACCCAGTACCACAATTCAAGAATAAAAAAAAGGAAAAGAAAAATGGTGAGTTTTACAATTACAGTATAAAAAAGAAAACCCTTAAGACTAAGATTGTCTGGTCTGCTTATAGCATGTTAATTTTATTCTTCACAAATACTTTCCTAGCTTAAGAATTAACATTGTTGTGTTATAAAACAAGATTAGTATTTAATTTCTCGCAATCACTAAGTTCCTTTCTCCTGTTTTATCTTTCTGTAACAGTAGAGCTAATATTACATTTGTCTCAGTAGTTTAAATTTTTAAAGTACTTCATTTTCTTTGGAAGGAATTTTTGTTATTATAATAGCACATATATTTTTAGAAATTGTTGGGGACCGGGGATATAGCTCAATGGCACAGCACCTGCCTGGCAAGCACAGGTCTTGAGTTCAATTTTTGGCACCAAAAAAAAAAATTTGTTTGCTGTGTCCATTAACAAAACTTGTATTAATAAATGAAGTACTTAGCCAAAACTAATTAAATTTTAAAAATCTAAGTGATAATACTAGAAAATATCCTATACCCAAGTTAGATAATGGTCTGCTTTTTTTCATCTCCACTTTCGAGCAGGTATTTCTACTACTTTTTTCTATTTTGCCAGGTGGCTAGATGAACGCCATGCACAATCTCACTTTATTCCAGCTTTATTTCGACCTTCTCCTCTTGAGCGGATAAAAACTAATGTCATAAACCCTGCATATGCTTCTGAATCAGGTCAAACAGAGAACTCACTACATATGGGCTATAGTGCACTAGAAATAAAGAATAAAATGTTAGCCCTAGAGAAAGCAGATACCTGTATTTATAACCCTTTGTTTGGGTCAGATCTTCAGTATACAAATCGGGTAAGAATTGACTTTTAGCTCTGGTTTCAAAACATATTTCCTCTCAAATACAATTTTTTTACTAAGATAAGTGTATCTATTAATTATAAACATTAAGATAAAATTCATCTTCTATGTATATGAAAGTCAAATATCTAAAATTCTTAAAGGAATTTTTTCTATTTCTTTTTGTTTTGCCCTTCTAGGTAGACAAAGTGGTAATAAATCCATACTTTGGTCTAGGAGCCCCAGACTACTCAAAAATCCAAATTCCCAAACAGGAAAAATGGCAGAGAAGCATGAGCAGTGTCACAGAAGACAAGTACTATTTTGGTTTTACTACATAGTGCTCTTCTTAAAAGTTAAAAGTTAATGTTAAGATATTGTTTAAAATTATATGCATAACACCTATGCATTCTAATCATTATTTAGCTCAGTAATACATGGATTTCATAAATGTGTCATAATAATTTAAATTTCAACAGTGGTGTTTGTATTTTCAAAATTTCTTTTTAATGATTAGAGAACGACAATGGGTAGATGATTTTCCTCTCCATCGAAGTGCCTGTGAAGGAGATTCAGAATTACTGAGCCATCTTCTCAATGAGAGGTTTTCAGTCAACCAATTAGATAGCGACCACTGGGCGCCTATTCATTATGCATGCTGGTAAACATTACTTTTTTCTTTACTGAAAGAATGAATTTTTAGTAGTAAATATTATTGTTTCTTACCAAACAGATATTCTCATTCTACTTTTTCTACATGCTTGCCTTCTGAACATTCTGTTTTGATCTTTTGATTGTAGTAGGTCCCCAATTTACAAATGAGTTCTGTTCTGGAAGAACATTTCTAAGTCAGATTCATTTGTAAGCCCAATAAAGTGACATACCTTTGACATCAAATATACATAAGAAAACTTCTTACTTTCCATGTCCTTATTACTTGGAATTACACCAGTGGTTGAAACGATTCATGTTATAAAAGAGTGACATCTACCATCTTTTCACCCCGGTCCACTCTCAGTTTTTTTCTCCTCTATTTCCTTGGTTATTCCTTTGCACTTCCTAGCTGTCCCCTCCATGTCACCACTGCTTTTCCTCTTGCTTCCAAACATCTGGGCTGTGATTGAGCACTGTACTGCTGCACACTATTACACTGTACAGTAAGCACACCACAATTGTGACAGTGTCCTACAGACATGTGAACTACTTCTGCAATTTGTTCACATCTGTGAATGTTCATAATGTAAGGCCCATTCTTATCTGTGAAAATTTGCAACCTGAATAGCTGTGAATTGGGGACTTACTGTACTGCATATGTGACAGTCAGAATTACAAGGTCTGCCCCATGGGAAAAGTGTTTGTAAGCATTGCAAAATACACATTAGGCTAGTTAATAACCAGTAAATGTCATTGCAGAATCCACAGTCCTTTATTCATCCATTCAGTGTTTACAACATCAGATTTGACTGGCTTTCCTTCTAAGGACCAGCATTATGTTTCCAGCTGCCCACTAAACATTATGGTCACTTGGTTTTGTGCAAAAGGCACTTTGTATTGCAGTAGCACCATCTCTCTCCTTAAACAATTTCTAGCCATGTGGAGAAAAGAGGAACATAAACAAAAATGCAACTGAGTAATGCAATAAGTCCCATGAAAGAAACATAAAAAACTTTCTAAATACCACTTTGTTTTCTATGAAAAAGCCAGTTCTTCCATATCATTTTTCAGGATTATCTTAGACTGAAATCATAGCTTTGCTGATTTTTTGAAAAAGAATATGGATTTAACAAATACAGAGTCCCTTAATTTGTTAACTGTTGTTTAAATCTTATAGTATTATGTTATTAATCCAAGCCTTCAGGGCAGGGACCATGTATCTTATGTATTTCATCATCCACATTGGCTAATATAGCAACTACATGTAGAATTGACTTTGACCTATTTTGTAAATCATAATCAGTCCTAAAGGTGAGACATTTTTTTTTAAGTTTACGATTTGCTTTCTAATTCTGAGTCTATTTTTGTTTGTTTTTGTTGCTGGGGGGTTGAACCTAGGATCTTGCACATGCTAAGTACATGCTCCACCACTGAGCTACACTTCAGCCCCCAAACTTACTTCTGACTAAAAACTGTATCTCCCTAATGTACAGCTTTCATAGTTTATATCAAGTGTTTTCTCTGTCATCTGTTCTAGCTTACATTTGAGATTATATTTTCTCTTAGTTAATCAGAGATAGAAATACTTTAATCGAACTAGAATAATTAAAAATTTCCTAAGCATTGAAAACTTTTATATCAGTGTCTTAGTCTGTTAATCCTTTCTTCTCTGCCCCAGAGAAATCTCTTGGAAATATCAACTAGAATTTGGATTTTTAAAAACATTTCAAATGACTTTTTTAGTGAGTTTTACTTTTTTATAGGTATGGAAAAGTTGAGGCCACTCGCATATTATTAGAGAAAGGAAAGTGTAATCCAAACCTTTTAAATGGACAGCTGAGTTCTCCTCTGCATTTTGCTGCTAGAGGAGGTCATGCTGAAATAGTACAGATTCTTCTAAGCCACCCAGAAATTGACCGAGTAAGTTACTTTCCACTTTTCTCTTTTTAATGTTTAAATAATAAATAATAATGACACTAGAGTGTTCAATTTTACAATTAAGAGGTCAGCTGAAAAATTAAAATTTCACTTTAGACAATAATAATCATATGAGCTATGCTTTTGAACATAAAGTATTTAAAATTTTTTATTGTTGTAAAATATATGTCACATAAAATTTATAGGTTTAGAGCTGAGCATAGTGGCACAGGCCTGTATATCCCAACACTCAGGAGGCTGAAGCAGGGTGATCACTGCGAGTTCAAGGCCAGCCTGGGCTACAAAGTGAGTGCAAGGCCAGCCTGAACTGCATAATGAAACCCTATCTCAAAAAGATTTTTTAAAAATTATAGGTTTAACTATTTTTAGGTGTATGATTGATTGGTATTGCATATATCCATGTTATTATGTAACCATTAACACTGTCCAAGTACATAAAATTTTACCTCTTCATTTTGTATTTTGCTTCTCACAAAATGTTTTGAAAAAGGAAAAATTTTTTCTATTATCTAGAATTTGTTATAACAAATATAAAATAATCACATTGATTAGTGCTTTGAGTCTTTTGTCTTTGGCAATTCTTGTTTAAGTATTATGTGTACTAAGTATAGTTAATATTGACAGTACTGAAACTTTGATTAATTGATGACATTTTGCCTTAGAACACCATATGTTTTGTAATGTCTTTTTTCCTTTTTCCCCTCCACATTTCTAGCACATAACAGATCAACAAGGAAGATCTCCGCTAAATATTTGTGAAGAAAACAAACAAAATAACTGGGAAGAAGCAGCAAAGTTGTTGAAGGAGGCCATCAACAAACCAGTAAGAATTATCTTCATAAGGGCCAGGGATTTAGCTCAGCAGTGTAAGTGCCTGCCCGGCAAGCTCAAAATCATGAGTTCGAATTATCTTCATAAATTATCTTCATAAATATTGAGAGCCAAACATAATATTAAACTGATATGCTGGGCAAAACTGTTAAAAGAATACTGTATTAAAAAGTAAAGTTTAATTTATAATTAGTAATGACATTAGTATAGACAATTAATATTTAGAAGAAATTCAGTTATGCACAACAGTTGTAATGATGGTAAAATTATCAATAATTTTAAAAACTTTGAAGATTTTCAAATGAGATAAAAAGATTTATACCATCAGTTAAAGAATGAAAACTTAATTCCAGCAGATATAACTCAGATATCCTTTTCAGGCGTTACCATTAGCAGGACAGTAAGTGTTTATTGAATATCTCTCAGACTTTAACATCATGAAATGTTAAAAATGATAAGTAATATATCATCACCGTCTTTGAGGAATGTTACTCATACACATACCAAACTCAAAACTTGTACACATTTTATCAAAACAATTCGAAGTACATATGACAGTTAAGGGAATAAACAGAGACACCTTTATGTTCTACCTCATTACAATTTACTTTCTAACTCTAGTAATAACACATTTTTATATTTTAAATGGATAAAAGGAAATAAGATACCTTGATCTAAAATGAGTTGGGAAAGTCTTGCTGAGTTTTCTAAACAGTTCTTGCTTGCCAGGGATGCTTTGTAGAAACCAAAGGTCTACTTCTCATGTGACCTCTCAAGCCAGCCTGGCACCAGAGATGTGAGCTGCACCTAGGCAGGTACCCAGGCCAGCTGCAGTGCCCCTCCCATCAGGCAGTGGCCCAGCCATCTATTGTGGGTTCCCCTGAGCCTGGTCTGATGGCCTACATAGATGGCTGCCACTGTTGAGGCAGTGGCTGTGAGCTCTGCTGTAGGTCAACCACACCACATCTGGTGATTTCAGTGAGGGCAGTGGCAAGCCCTCAAAGACAGACATCACTTACCAGCAGCCTCAGGAAACCCAGCTGCTGCAGCAGAAAGGAGTCTGGTAGCCCTTCCTTATAGAGATAAAATATAGTTTTTGGAGTATGTGGAACCAGCCTGACATTGAGCTCTATGACTGTTTCATTGAGGTACTGAGGCAGTGCAGAATTGCAGACAGACTAATCAGGAAGTTGATGTCGAAGAACTGGGAATTCAGTCCCAACCAAGTTACTTTATAATGGAAATGTAGTTAGTAATGGAAGTGTAAAACCATTAAATTCAGCCTCATTATAGCTTCAAGATGGTGATGGAAGAGGATGTGTTGGCCATACAAAAGTCACCAGATGGTCTAGAATTTGGGGTAGATGTTTTTGTCCCCTCAATTCAGCTCTTGTGATGTTGAATTAATTACAAAAAAGTTATTTTCTTCACCTCAAATAAGTAAAATGAGTTGGTTTGGATGTTATTTAGGGGCATAAGATGCTTCCCACAACAATAAATATCTATTGAGAATTGCCACTACTTTGGAATTTTCTGAACCAAAGGAAAAAATAACTCAAAATCTATTGTTCTACAACTTTTGTGTATTCCATTATACACTCTGTTATTACAAGTTATTACTGGTACATATTTCTTCAATATGACTTACAGCCTGTAATGGAAGTAAAATGTTTTTAAAATATTGTCAAGTTCTCATTTGAACCAGTTTTTCTGATATTTTCTGTATTAGAAATCTAGCACTAGGTATGGTGGTGCATGCCTGTAACCTCAGCACTCTGGAGGCTGAGGCAGGGAGAGCTCTTTGAGTTCAAGTCCAGCTTATGCTACATAGTGACCAACCCTTATATAGTGAGACTGTCTCAAAAAAAAAAATCTATACTAAAGGATATGAAGTTGAAAGTAAAGTATCTTCATGGATGTGACACAAAATTTTTAAGCAGGTTACATAATTTGTTTTCATTCTTTGTCCAGTATGAAAAGGTACGAATATATAGAATGGATGGGTCATACCGTTCTGTTGAACTGAAACATGGAAATAATACCACAGTACAGCAGATAATGGAAGGCATGCGTCTGTCTCAAGAAACTCAGCAGTATTTCACTATTTGGATTTGCTCAGAAAACCTTAGTAAGAAAGTTTTTATTTTTTTGTGCAAACTTCCTTTTTTGGGAGTAGGTTGGTAAACTTTATACTGTATACCCTATATTTAATTATTGACTTTTAAATTTAAAATAATATTATGTTCTCTTTTATATAAACTACTAGTGTTTAAAATGCTGAAATAGGTTAATTCCTAGGCCCTCTCCCTTGCTTTTTTCAAAGTAAATTATAGGTGCCCAAATTTTTTCCCCCTACAATGGCATTTGATTTCAATACCATTAAACATATGGCTCATACAATTTTTCTTTATTTTCTGTCTTAAGTCAAAATAACACAGATATCCTTTTTCTTTACATTAGTTAACTATCAAAACTTTTTAGTTAACATTTGTCACAGTATTATAGAAACATAATTAATTATTGATGTGGTTGGTTATCTAATGGCTTAGTTGTAATTTTAATACTATATTCATTATGTCATAATTGAAAAGGCTATAATGGAATTCAGAATTTCAGTTATCTTTCTAAAAACAGTTACCTAGAAATTAGATAGTAATAATGATTAAATAATGGTTTAAATCTAAAGCTTTAATTTATGTATATTTGGTACTTTAGTAGAGCTAGTTGAATGTGGCATTTCTATGCATTGATATAATTGATTTATTTTTACATTACCATTTATAAAAAGAAAAATGCTTTTCAGGTCTTCAGCTTAAGCCTTATCATAAACCTTTGCAACATGTTCATGACTGGCCAGAAATACTTGCTGAACTGACTAATTTGGATCCCCAAAGAGAAACACCACAGCTTTTCCTAAGAAGAGATGTGAGACTTCCTTTGGAAATTGAAAAAAAGGTTTGCTTGGAAATTTTATTTGCAGTCATTTAAATGCACAAAATCTATTGGATACCTACCATAGACACTAGAGGTAGAAACTGTGTTACTGCTGTACTAAGTTGTTTTACTTCTGTTTTTCCATTCAGTACTTATATCCCAGTGGTGTTTATAGTTTCAGTTACAAAACCTTTGGTTGGTATTTTTTTCCTTTCTACTCTTATTATCTCATTGTCATTGTTTTTAAATAAAGAAACAGAAAAACTATCATTAAAGAAAAAAATTAGCAATCAGATAGGAAAAGCATTTATACAGAGATACACATTTTTTAAGAAAAGAAAGTGGTGTCAGAGATAAACTTAAAAAGAGCTAATCAGTTGTATAAAGTTTAATTCCAGGGAAGTTGTGAGGGAGAATAGAAGAAAAAAACCTGAATATGTTTGCAAGAAAGACATAAGAAAGTTATTTTCCATAATAAGTAACTATTCTTAACTAAAGCAGAGAACTACATTTAGGTAATAAAAAATAAGAATAGAATTTACGTTTGATCTGTACCAGATCTATCAAAAACAAGTACTTTATGCTTGCATTCGTTACTCTTTTACAGAAGAGGTGAGATAATATCTTAAGATAATATGAGATAAGGGAGAAACCTAGGAGAGAGCTTATAACAACTTCATGTTAATCTAAATATAATTGTAACTATAAAAAATAGTTCTTTACAAATGTATACTAATAAAAATTTTAAAAATTAAAAAAATGAAACGTTTTCATGATAGAAACTCAGAAAACTAAAAAAGGACTTCCTTAGCATGATAAAAGGCATTTATGAAAAACCCATAGCTAACATCATGCTCAAAGGTAAAAGACTTAAAACTTTACTTCTATGATTAAAGAACAATATAAGGATTCCTTTACACACTGTGATTTAATAGTACACTAGAAGTTTTACCCAGAGCACTTAGACCAGAAAAAGAAACCAAAGTCATCCAAGTTGGAAAAGAAAAAGTGAAACTATTTCTCTTTGCCAATATTATGACCCTATATATAGGAAATCCCAGAAAATCCATAAAAAAGCTACTCAATCTAATGCATTGATTTAGGAAACTTACAGAATAAAAACTCAACAAACAAAAAGCAGTTCACATTTCTATTTAGCACCAGTGAATAATCCAGAAAGGAAATTAAGAAATATATTAAAATAGCACCAAAAGAATAAAATAACTAGGAGTTAACAAAAGAACTTCAAGACTTGTTTATTGAAAATACAAAATATTGCTGGAAAATATTGCCTAATTCATTAGAAAGATACCCCATGTTCAAGTTTAAGATTATTAATATTTGAGCTGTTGGTACTAGCAAAGTAACCTAATATACAGGGCAATCCCTAACAAAATTCTAACAGTCTTTAACATTTCTAACAGAAATGTGAAAGATACAATTACAAAGGGCCTCAGGTAGTCAAAACAATCTTGAAGAAAGAAGGATAAAGTTAGGAAATTTACATTTCCCAATTTCAAAACATACTACAATACTCAAATAATCAAAACATTGTAGTACTAACATAAGAATAAGTATACAGACCAATGGAATAGAAGTGACAGTCCACAAACCCATATATACATCTGCAGTTAATTGTTTTTTGGCAAAAGAATGACGAGCAAGGGGTTTAGCTCAGTGGCATAAGTGTCTGCTTGGCAAATGTTAGGTCATGATTTCAATCCCTGGTTCCAAAAAAAAAAAAAGAATGACTTCATCAGATGGTACTGGCATAACTGAGAAATTAGACCCCTTATACATTGCAGATGGAAATTTAAAATGGTACAGCCACTGTAGAAAATAGTGAGGTGGTTTTTCAGAACCCTGTGCATGAATTACCATGTGATCAGCCCTTCCCACTCCTAGATAGATGTATCTGAGAGAATTGAAAACAGGGACACGAAAGAATACATGTCATTGTTCACTGTAGCATTGTTCTTAATAGCTAAAAAGGTGGGAACACCCTAAGTGTCCAGTAGAGGTGTGGATAAACAAAGTATATATGCATACAGCAAAATACTATTCAGTGACAAAAAGGAATCTAATTCTGATATGTGTCACAACATGAATGAATCTTGAAAACAAACTAAGTGAAACAAACCAGGCACAAAAGGGCAAATATATTGATTCCACTTTTTTTTTTTTTTTTTTTTGGTCTTTTTGAGACAGGGCAAATTTATGCAGTTCAGGCTGGCCTTGAGCTCACTTTGTAGCCCAGGCTGGCCTCCAACTCACGATTCTCCTGCCTCAGCCTCCCAAGTGCTGGAATTATAGGCGTGAGCCACCACACCCAGCTTGATTCCACTTATATTAAATAATCTAGAATAGGCAAATTCACAAAGACACTAGATTAGAGGTTACCAAATGTGTTGGGAATAGGAAATGGAGAAGTTTTATTCTTTCTGTTTTGAGGTGCTGAGGGTCAAAATTAGGTACTTACACATGCTAAGCATGTGCTCTGTACATACTCCAGCCTGAGGTTAAATGGCCATTTGGGATAATTAAAAGCTGTAGAAATAGTAGGTAAAAGCACAATACTGTAAGTAGTTTGATGTCACTAACCTATACACTTGAAAATGGTTAAAAGGCTAATTTTTTATGTTATATATATTGTTACAACTTATGTTTTACATCTATAAAATCCTCAAGTAATGCAGGGTGTGGTGGTGCATGCCTGTAATTCCAACACTCAGGAGGCTGAGGCAGGAGAATCACCATGAGTTCAAGGCCAGCCTGAACTACATAATGAGATGCTGTCTCCAAAAAAAGTCCTCACATAATCTCAGCATCTTCAGTCTACCTTCTCTACTCTTGTAATATTTTTTAAATTGTCTGGTAAAGGACAGGAACATTTATGATAACACCTGGATTATAAATAAAATTACGTATTATACTGTAAGGTAGACGAGTAAAAAGATATAAGGTTTGTTAGTTAATTATTAAGGTGAATCAGTATCATCATCATTAGTAAAATACTGTTATCCTTTTATTCATTATAGAATAAAGAAATCCCTATTTGTAGAATCTGAAAAAAATAGAATTGTATTTATTGGATAACATCATTCTGTTAGGATAACAACAGCCTGATTTGCAACAGAAAAGAACAGTTGTTTATTAAAACTTTATAATAATATTGGGAATTGGATCTGTTATCTAGTTAAACATTTCAAATTTACAAGATCAGTTTTTTGTTTGGAGACAGTGTCTCCCTTTGTAGTTCAGACTGGCCTTGAACTTATTGGCCTCGAACTTGAACTGGCCTTGAACTATGCTGGCTTTGAACTTGGGGCAAACCTGCTGAGTGCTGGGATTACAGGTATGCATTCTATCTTTTTTTCCCCAGCATTCTGAGAAATTTTTAAAAACCTATGAAACCCAGGTGTGACAGTACATGCCTGTAATCCCAGCACTTGGGAGGCTGAGGCAGGAGGATCAGTACAAGTTCAAGGCCAGCCTGGGATATATAGTGAGTTCAAAGGCAGCTTAAACTACTTAGCAAGACCCTGTCTCAAAAAGCCAAAGAAAAGTTGAAGAAATACAATTTACTCCATATATTCATTCATTGGATTCAAGTTTAACATTTTGCCACACTGACTTTATTTTTTCATGTCTTAGTTTTCCTTTGAGAACCATTTTAAATTGCATTGCAGATGTCATGATGCTAAATCTCTATGTATATTGGTAGTGTTTTCTAAGTACATGCCTACATATATCAATGAAGACATAATTATATACCATAATACCATTTTCAGCCTTATAAAATTAGTATTTCCATAATAACAGATTTTTTTCTAATAGTTTCAAAAAATCTCATAAGCAGCATCTAGTCAAGTTCATACTTTGTATTTGGCTCCTTAGTCTCATTTCATTTAAAACAGTTCCTCGTCTTTGTATTTTCATTAAGTTCTGTTTCAATTTCTTTTTATAATATTCTGAAGAATATTATACGTTGGAAAATAGAATTTAGCTTAACAAAAATAATTCTATTTTCCAGCTTATAATATTTGAAATACTTAATCATTCAGAAACTTTATAATTTAAAATCTTTGCTTTAAAACAAGCTCTTTTAAAGTTACATTTGTCACATGTTAACTTTCAGGGATCATTTCTATAGCAAGTTAAAATTATATTCGTCACCATGTGTGTGGTGACATATGTCTATAACCCCAGCTTTAGAGATGCTGACACAGAAGGACATCACTGCAAGTACAAAGCCAGACTGGACTACATAACAAAGACCTATCTCAAAAAAACAAAACAAAAACATTACATTTGTTCCAAGAATTGACACACTTTTGTGTTCTTTGAGGTCACTGCTATATTGTATGAAGTGTAGATAATAGAAATATGTTTTAAGAATATAAAATTTGGATAAACTTATGCCAAAAATTGTCCACATCCACAAACTGATGGCCACACATGGTCAGTTCAGTGGTAACAAACTGCATTCTGTGGACATGTTGTAACTACTGCCTATATTTGTTAGCCTGAAGGTTAAGAATATATTTTTTGATGATTAAAATATTCAAAAGAACAATATTTCATGTCATGTGAAAATTGTCTGGCGTTTATAGTTGATTATCTATTAAAAACTCATCTGGAACGCTGCCATATCCACATGTTCATATTTTGCCTGTGGCTGCAACATGCTGTAATGGCAGAGAGTAGTAGTGGAAACAGAAATTACGTGCTTTGCAGAACTCAAAATAGTACTGTCTTTCCCTTAGGAAAATTGCCAACTGCTGCTCCAAACAATAAGAGCCCACTAAGAGATATATGTAGCTTTTCCTTTTCCTTTATTAGACCATAGCAAGTTGTACATTTTTCAAGAGAAATTGTAGCCTAGTAACCAGATTATACATTTTCTTTTAAGATTGAAGACCCCCTAGCTATTCTTATTCTATTCGATGAAGCCAGATATAATTTACTGAAGGGCTTTTATACGGCTCCTGATGCTAAGCTGATAACATTGGCAAGTCTGTTGTTGCAAATCGTTTATGGAAATTATGAAAGTAAGAAACACAAGCAAGGTTTTCTAAAGTAAGTATTTAAGGCAAGTTTTGTGCAGTTTTTTTTACCCAAGAAGATTTTTAAGTGTTATTAGAAAGTATACATTGGTTTGAAATTAATAGTAGAAACCATAGAGTGAGAGGAAAAAACAAAACTACTATGGAAAAGAATTCTTAAAGTTTACATGTAGCCACTCCCCAAGACAAATATAAACGACATGAACTGCAAACATGTACAAATAAAATTTAGAAATTTTTAAAAGAATTCTGAAAGTTTTACTTTACAAACATTTCCCTTATGGAAATATTCCGTAATTTTATTTTTTTTCTTATATGCTTACAAACGTGTGCTAAAATCTGACTTATATAATTACTAAAAGAATTTCATAAACCTGAAGCAGTTAGTATATGATTGCCAAAGCAAGCACTCAATTTTCAAAAATATTTTCTGATTATTAAAGAAGAAACATTTCTATACATTGATTGCTTTACGATCAGGATTTTTTTTTTTTTTTGGCACAAAGTTTGAACTGTTAATGTTTTTGAGTTCTCTGATACTTTCAAAAGGCCATTTGTGACAGAAGTGTTAGCATGCTTTCATTACTAACAGTGACTTATTTAAAAGATGTTGACATGTGCTTACAGTGAAGAAAATCTAAAATCCATTGTACCTGTTACCAAACTGAAAAGTAAAGCACCTCACTGGACAAATCGAATACTTCATGAATACAAGGTAAGCTGTTTAACAGAAATAAAAAGACATTTTATAGGCTAGTTGATTTTTTTAATATTTTAAATATAGTTACATTAAATTCATAATCCTGAAATTAAAAGTGGGTCTTTTTGTTCACACTACCTGAAACTGAAAGTACTGTAGCAAGATACTTTTATTTTTAGTAATATAGAATCTTTTACTGAGTATTTTGTATATGTTCAATACTATGATGTAGACAAGATAAAAATTTGAAATATTATACTATCCCTGCCTGATACACTTAAAATCAAAATCTAATAGAATAGAAAATATTTTTCATATTAAAAATGCAAAACATTAAGTACTTTTGGATTATGTGCCATGGTTTTCTTCATTGGGGACAACCTTGATTTTAAAAATTGCTTACTTGATCTATGTAGTCAAAGGTGACAGTTCTCATATCTTTTATTTTTATTTTACCTTATATGTTTTTAGAATCTTAGTACAAGTGAGGGCATCAGTAAAGAAATGCACCACCTACAGCGCATGTTCTTACAGAATTGTTGGGAAATTCCTACATACGGAGCGGCGTTCTTCACAGGGCAGATATTTACAAAGGCAAGCCCCAGCAATCATAAAGTCATCCCTGTGTACGTAGGAGTGAACATAAAAGGTCTTCATCTCCTCAACATGGAAACTAAGGTAGACTTTCTAGCTGGTTTTGTCCAGTCACATTTATTTTAATATCTAAAATAAAAATACCAGCCTACATGAAAAATCCAGAAATGGGGGGGTGGGATTTAGCTCAGCAGGATAAGCGCCTGCCTTGCAAGTGTGCATTTGTGAGTTCGATCCCCGGTACCAATTAAAAAAAAAAAATCCAGAAATGGCATACATATAGGACTGTTCATTGTAGTTTTACTTGTTGCAAAAAATAAGGGTGAAAACTGAAAGATTTAGAAGTGTTAATATTAATTATGTTACATTTCTGCTTTGGAATACCTTTCAGCTATGAAACTCAAACATATCATTTGCAGAATGATATTTTTACAAGAGATAATCTAGTGAAAAGTGTACTGACCAATATGTAATGTGCTACCATTATTGTTCAAATGTAAACAAATTATTTATTTTGTAAATACATATTGCTTGTACATGCATGAAAAACAATCCCTGAAATTCTGAGAAAGAAGCCAGGCAATTGAGCAGTAGAATTACAGAGGACTGTATATCTCTTAGAACAAAATACTGTTTAAAAAGTACCATAAACTGAATGACTCACAAATGGCAAAGATTTATTTCTCACAGTGTGGAAGCTGGAAGTCTGAGATCAGGGAGCCAGCACGTCGGGTTCTAGGGAATGCTTTCTCTGTTGCTGACAAAACTTTTGAAGTATCCTGTCACATGGGACAAAGAATCAGGTTGCTGTCCAGAGACCTTTGTATAAAAGGACTAATTCCAGAGCTGGGGGTGGTGATGTACACCTGTAATCACTCCACTTGGGAGACTGAGGCAGAAAAGTCTGCAATTTCGTGGCCAGCCTAGGCTACATAGTGAGGTCAAGGCCAGCCTGCACTACATGGCGAGACCCTGTCTCAAAAAAAACAGACAAACAAAAATGAAATAATTATACCAATCAAAAAGGCTCCACCCTCATTACCCAGGTACCACACTTCCTAATACCATCACACTGGGGGATAGAATTTCAACATACTAATTTGGGGGAGTGACACATTCAGTCAACAGTAATACTGTTTTGCAACTTAAAGTTTTTAACTATATGATTATATTACCTGTTCAGAATACCAGGCTTAATGAAAAGAATGATGACTTTAAACATAAAAATACAGTATATGACACAAGGGCTTCATTTTGAAAGTTAGGATTACTTATGAGAAACTTTTGGGGGATAGAATAAAGTATGGAGGTGATTATGAATTTCCATGAAAGCACTAAGGTAGCATCTCCATCAGAAATTTGTTACTCTCTGGTTTTTCTAATCAAGAGCTGTAATATGAAATAATATGAAATATTAACCATATTTAACATGTTTAAGTAAAAATGGATATCTTTTTAACTGGAACCTAGTAAAAACCAAATCATGTTTGTTATGAATAGACCATTTTAAGCCAGGTCTGGTGACACAAGCCTATAATCCAAGCACTCTGAGAGGTTGAGGCAGAAGTCCAGCTTGAGCAACTTAATGATTTAGAGACCCTGTCTCAAAATAAATTTTAAAGGACTGGAGATATAGTTTACTGCAGCCCTGGGTTCAATCCCCAGGTGTGGGGATTTGGGAGAGGGGACTATTTTCCAAATCAACTACAGTAGTAACTAAGCTTAGGTATTGTTTTTCTTGTTTTTAAGTTTTTATTTTTATTAATATATATTTGCAGTACCTATTGATTACATTCCTTGTGAAGAGTTGGGATATACACAAAAACATCTTAATTCCCTTCTTCTCCACCATCACCTCCTTCTATCTCTTACTGTCTTTAGCATTTGAAAAAGACCTGTCTGCTTCCTGTTGTCTTTTATTTTGCTCATTTGTATCCTGTGTTTCTCTGATTTATTTCACTTAATATTATGTCCAAGTTTATCTTGCTTTATGGCAGAGTGGGACTCAATTATATTTAAATACCATGTTCTCTTTATTTATTCATATATTAATAGACATAGAAGTCACTTCCAAGTGATAGTATGAGTTGTGCTGCTATAAACATGGGTATGCATATATCACTGTAAAATGATGCCTTTAACTCTTTAGGGAAGATACCTAAAAGGAAAATACTGTAGACCCTTGATTTGTTTGTGGGAGCTGGTTGCAATTCAAGTTGATTCTAAGTCAAGACTATTTTTCCCCACAAGAAATAATGATAAATGCCTATAAGGCGTTCTGAACCTCCCAAAACATCCTTAACTAACTTTTTCATAACTAAAAGGGGTTGTATAATGTGTGTAATTTAACAGAAACAAGGATTTTATACTATACTCACCATTCAAATTGACATCTTTGGTTTGCAAGACGGGAGTATGAAAGGCAACGGTTACATTTATTGTTTGGAAGGAGCCTCCCCTTCCATAAGAACATCAGAATTTGGCTCTCTGGTGTCCTTTCTTTCCTTAAGGGAGTCTGTAGTCCACTAGCATGTGCTTCATTCTTACTAGGTTTCAACCTTTTCAGAACTAAAACCTGGTCTAAGGTTGTCCATTTTTGTCTTTTAACACTGTTCTGTAGTACGACATGACATTGTCATTAAGCAAGTGAATGCAATAATTGATCTCTTGTCTGCGGTCTTCTCTACAAATGTTTGTAGCTCTGTTTTTTCAGAATTTCCTTTATTTCAGAAGAACTTTGCTATGCAGCTTTCAAAGCCTCTGTCCTCTATAATTTTATGCCATACTTTATTCCAGAAAGATGTTAGTGTCCTTAGACATTGGCCCAAGATTTCTCAGGTAACCCCACACAGGAAAGGATGCTGTAATGTTACTTCCAGAATTCTCTTAAGAATTAGATCTGTACCTGAGACCATCTGGAAGTGCTTCAAGAACAGTTCCTTGGTGTATAAGTTCTTAAAGTCAGCTATAACTTGCTAGTCCATAGGCTACAGAAGAGGAGTTGTATTAATTGGGAGGAAATTGACTGAGAGACATGGGAATTCTTTGGCCACTTCTTCCAAATCTGAGCAGGAGCATTGTCCATGAAGAGAAGAGCCTTGACTGGTAAACCTTTGTCACTTAGATAGTTTTTAACAGTAGGACAGAAAGCCTACCTGATCCACTCAAGAAAGAATACTCTTCTTACCTAGGCTTTTGTGTTAAATCTCCATATGACCTTTCGCCTATTCTTTGTGACTTTATGTATTCTGAATACTCTAGAGGTCTTAGAGTGATAAACCAAGAGAGGTTTTATCTTGAGGTCACCACTTGATTGGTATTGTATATTTTACTTGGCATTTTCTTCCCAAAAAGGCCAATTTCATCACAGTTGAAAACAAGAGCAAAAGCCATTTCTGTGTGTCATTGTTTCAAAGTAGTGTATGTAATTTTTAACAGCCCTTTTATCATAACCACTGGTTTCACCATGCCTAGATATGCTATGACTGGATGATAACATTATAAGTTAACATACTGGATTTTCAGGGTAGAAATATAAATAGGAACCCTAGTTCTCACTTTATAATTCTGAAACTACCCATTTCTGGCATGAACTGTTTCACTATTGTCACTGATTAATGGATTATCCTTTACAAGATCTGCATGTGTAGCCCTAGCTTTTTCACAAGTGATAGATAGGCTATAACCTGCTACCTGCTTTTGTTTATCCACACTAGTAATAGACTATGTCATCTGATACTGTTGATTGTGATTTACTAATTTGAGTAATACGTTTAGCAACACTAGCTTCCTTATATATGTCTTTTCTCTGTAAGATAGTCATGATGGTGGATTTTGACATCCTGTAGATATTAATGAGATCGGTTGCATGAATGTCTCACGTTCCTCCACAATTTCTATTTGCTTTTCCATTGTGATTGTTTTCTTTACCTTTCCTTTCTTCCTTAGCTCTTCTAGCTTTTGGGGGGACCATATTGATAAGCAGTAATTGTAGTGATCATATAAGCGCTGTCCAAAATCACATCCACAAATACGCATATCTGGGCTCAAACACCTTTATGTAAGCTTTTCTAGCATAGCAAATCTTAATTTACAAAGGCACAAGCAGCTGGCATTTGGGTCATAACTCAGGACTTTGGTCTTAAGTTAAACCTAAAATTCTATTTGTAACCCAAATTGTTCATATAAAGAGTATTTTATATCATTTATAAATTCTTTTTCATAGACTGGATTTGCTATATTGTCATGTGATAATGTGCCATTTCTCTGAGCTGTGTTTTATGTTTAATTTTTGATGATAAGTTTCAGCAATAGTACAGAAATTTAGATAGCATACAGATGAAAGACTAGTAATGTCTTATATTATGCATAATATTCTGGTTTAGGAGTGGCATATGTGATAGCAGTAGCAGGCAGAAGGATGATAACATTAGTTAACATACTGGATTTTCAGGATAGAAATACAAATAGGAATACAATACATAGGTATATAAAATGATGACTGAACCAAAGTGTAAACATTTTGCTGTCCATTTAATCATTACTTCTGCTCTATAAGCTATTGATAAATTTATGCCATCTTGGAAGCTCTGTGATAATTGCATTTTTCATTCATTAAATGCACAAACAAGCAGCTTATCTTCAGTTGAGTTAGATTCATTAAGATCTCCTGTGGTGGAATTTGACTTTTTTTTTTTGTACTTGGGATCAAATTCATGACATCATGCTTGGTAAGCAGGCGCTTTTACTGCTGAGCTAAATCCCTGGCCCATTCTATGATGGAATTTGACAGGCTTTACAAAAATAAACACTTTCTTGTGCAAGAAAATCTTCATTTGCATTTAGAATACATGTGACTTTAGTCTCTTTTGAAGTCTCAGGAAAGGCCAAAATATAGCTGCTTTTTGTATCAATTATTTCAATCTTCTCTATCTTGTTTCTCTTTGAAATAATTAAAGTTGCCCTGAAAAATATAATTCAGCCAATTTCATACGTTTAATGAGACTTTGCTTAATAAAGTGTAAACCGTATTTAATAGATAAATGCACTGTGTTGTGGCTTACTGTTTTACCATAGTGGATGTGTTTCAGTCTTCATAGCTGAACTCTACTTTTTGATATGCCTTCAACCTTAGTAAATACCACTACCAAACCCAGGTGATAGACTGTCTTTTGCTCATGTCAATGTATGTTGACCATAGTGCCCTTCTGAATTGAAATTAGTTTTTTAAACACCCAGATGGTACCATTCCGCGTGAGTGATGGCAGCATCACTGTTGGCTCTGTCTGCTGGTCAGCTATGTATTACTTTGACTTTGGTGGTTTTCCCTTTTGTGCTTTCAGCTGTCCCTTTCAGCTACTTCACTTGTGACTTTTTATTTGCCTCACTGAGCACCTTATCTGTTGTAGCTTTTAACCCCTAATGAGGGCTGCGTTTTCCTCCTGGAGCTGACTGATCTCTTAAAATCACCATGTGGCCTTTTGGTTCTTCAGCTCTATTAACTATTTTCATTATTTGGGTTTTCTCAAGAATTTCTGTGTATTAGTTTTTAACAACAAAATTTGATTTTTAACTTCTGTGCTCAACAGTAATTTTGTTAGAAATCTGATTTCCTTATAATTGAAAGTTGCTGTATCTCACAGGGTTTTACTTTTTGTTTGCTTTCTGTAAGTTAAGTCACTTTGAGGCCATACTACGTTGAGACTTCGGTTATAAAAAACTTTAAATGATCAATCCAAAAGATAGTTGGTTTAAGATATTATAATATCTTGACTCAGTATTTCACTAAGTAGCTATTTTATCATATTCTGTTAATAATGTTCTGCTTTCCAGTATGAGTATAGATAGCTCTTTTTTAAACAAGATGTTTTATTATACATAACTTACAACACTCACGTAAAAATTATATGGTTACATGTTTAGAATCCCTCTTGAAAAATGCCCTAAACCATTATCTATTGGCATATCCTTAGTTTATTATTTACAGTCAATATTCTAAGAATTGCTATTCACAGACCACTATTGTTCCTAACTATGTATGTATTTTAAGAGATAGCATAAACCCTTTTTTCACAAAATGTGTTTGGGGCTAGAAAATGCCAAGTTACTATTAGAGATAATATTAAAGATCATATCTCAAAATGGAAGAGAAGAATTTAAATCTTGTCACCATAAGGAAGTGATAAAAATTTAAGATAATAGACATGGTAATTATTCTGGGTTGATCGCTACTCAATACATAGATAAACCAAAGCTCTTTGCAGCTTCAGTGTCTAAAGGAAAACATTTACCAGCTATTTCATATGTTCGTATTCTCCATAGAGGTGGGATTTAGGAAGAGAAAGTTTATAATAGAATATGTTGCTGTTTTATATACAGTATTATAAAGAAACATTTCTATAATAAAAGTTTTTAAAAAGATCACCTGGTACTATGAGTAATACACTTGCTTTGAATAGGGTCCAGACATGCTTTTATCTACCTCTTAACAAAAAAACTTGTGCCAGAATGGTTGTATCATAACCAAAGAGTTTCACTGTAGTGGTGCTTTACACAATCTTCAAAGTGCCTTCATGTATACTACCTCAGTTGAACTTCACAATAACTTTATAATCCAGACAATTATTAGATCTATTTTAACAAGTGTTAAGAGTGTGAGTGGCATATCCGAAGGTCAAAAAGCTCCAAGAATGTTGCCAGTGCCCACTAGCAACAGCAGGTGCTTGGTGCTGACAAGATGACTCAAAAACGAGAAGAGAATGGCAGATCTTTCATTCAGGCATAGTCTCCTAATTCCTTGTTCTACTACAGGGTGAATCACCCTTTGCAACCTAAGAAACAATATTGCAGCAGGAATGCTGAGTTTAATCATTATGATTTGATCTGGACATCAAGTACTTTGAAATATAAATATAGCCAGAGAGCTATTATTTCCTATTAATCATGATTGTTTTAGTAATTTTATCCCTACAGAATGTTAAGCGACAGCAGTTATAGAGTTTACAGAGAACGCTTGAGATCAAAAGCCATGCATAGTATTTTAGTATGACAATCAGAATGACATTATTTTTTAACACACTTAAATGTCCCTCATAGTATAGAATTGCCCTTTCAGTTAATCATCTCTATCTAGTACATAAAGAAATTCTCACCGGATCTGTTATCCTTTAATGGTATGTCATCGAAGAAGTATGTAACATTATCTGGATTACTCAGTGCTTGAGAATCTAAGTGTAGTGCCACATATGTAATAAGTACATCACAGAAGCTTTTGGAAAAAAAAAAACAACCCTATCATTTGACAAGTTTCATGCTGGTTTGACATACACGTCTTATCACAAGTAGGTGGAGTACAAGAGAAAGGTCGATATCTGAGTCTAGAAAAAGGTTATTAGCATAAACAATCCTGGCCTTACATCTTAGAAGACCTATACGCGTGGAAGGCATGAATGAATATATTTAGTACTTCCTGAGATTAGTGATAATGAATGTCATACCTATATAGAAACCTTTGTCTCTTAATTTAGTTTTATACCAAGAGCATCTTTGTTTGTTTGTTTGTTTGGCTTAGTTTGGTTTGGTTTGTTTTTGGTACCTGAGATTGAACTCACCACCTCGCACTTACCAGGCAACTGCTTGAGCCACTGAGCTAAATCCTCTGCCCTTCCGAGAGCATCTTTTAATGGAACCTTATTGTTTTATCCACAGAAAACATAACCTTTTGACAATGGCCACTGTAAACATAGCACAATAATATGTTTAGCAATATTTATTGGAGTGTGTTTCCCATAAGGCTATGGAAATTTTTGAGGTTCCATTAGTGAAAAAAGACAAGAAAATATTTCCTGGCAGCTGCTCCTTTATTCACCAAGGGGAATCCTGTCCAACCATTTTCCTAAACCCAAGGGTTCCCATTCAATTATCTTAGCAAATTATTAATGATGTACGAGAATCAGATCATAATTAACACATTATTTTTGACCAACAAAAGATTCCTGAGTTACTGTACACAGGCAACAATATGCATTGTATTTGTAAAACCAATCTTGACATCATTTTGATCAGTTGCCAACTGGAGTAGAAGCATGTCCTTAACTCTGATGACATCTATAAATCAACTTAAATATTGTAAAAAGGCAAAGAAGAAAAAATTGTTGAGCTCAAATAAAACAGCTTCAATATAGTAACCAGATGGATAGATAGATAAACACACCTACAATTTGATTATAAAACCAGAGTGCATGTGGTTGTATTTGGCCAAGTTGAATTACAACTTTTTATATAAAACTAGTCAAAACTTTTATGGGTCAATTAACAGATCTCATGTAACAAGAATTAGAAGGAATAAAAACCTTTTACTTACAATCAGTATTTTTCTTTTATTTGTCTTAAGAATTTTGGGAACAAATACCATCTTCTTTCATTTAGCCTCTAGTTCAGTCACCTCTATACCTTCTGTCACCTACTCAGACCTTTTTTTTTTTAACAGCATTCATGGGATCTCCCTCTGTAAGACTTAACCTAGGTTAGGCCAGCATTGAACTTTTATAAGACTCAATTCCCACATCTTGTGTAACCTTATTTTGCAATCTTCATTTGCATTCTCAAAAACCAAATGAAGCACGATAAAATAATTGAAGGACTAATATTAATATGTGCAAGGGTCTAGGTTCAATCCCCAATACTGCAACAGCAAAATGAATCCATCACATTATATCTAATATATATGTACAAATACATGTCAATCAAAAGAATGTTAAAGTTTTAAAATAATAATAAAAATATACTGAATGCCTTAAATATATAGCATAACAGGCAAGTGTAGCAGTGGGTCACTATCATGGTGGCATTTAAGTAATTTTGGTGTATTTACAAAAAGTATTTTTGTAAGTATGCCTATTTTTATAATATATCACACTGGGCGTGGTGATGCATGGCTCTAATCTCAACACTTGGGAGGCTGAGGCAGGAGGATCACCTCAAATTCAAGGCTAGCCAGGGCTACATAGTGAGTCCAGGCCAGCATGAACTTCATAGCAAGACCCTGTCTCAGAAAAGAAAACAAAACAAAAATGAATATATCAGTGTGCTTGTTTTCAGTACAATGAATTTGCCTGAGTCGTCCTGTTAGTATTGCATAAATTTCAGATTTATAAGTACTATGTGAGTATTTAAAAGGTTATTGAGTAAGTTAAAGTGATTCTTTTCTTTTCCTTCTCCCCTTCTCTCCCCTCCTCTCCCCACCCCTCTTCTCCTCTCCTTTTTTTCTGAGACAAGGTCTCACTGTGTAATTCAGGCTGGTCTTGAACTTGCTTATGTATCCCAGACTTTTCTCAAAATCATGATGATCTTCCTGCCTCAGCTTCCTGAGTGCTGGGATTACAGATGTGTGCCACCACACACAGCTAAAGAGATTATTTTAATCTATAAAAAATAAAACTATACATTTCATTATCTTAAAATTCATTAATTCTGCATCTTTAATCTGCATGCCTATAATTCCAGCTCTTTTGGAGACTGAGGTGGGAGTATCACAAGTTCAAGGCCAGTTTGGGCAACATAGACCTCATCTCAAAAAAAAAGGAAAAAGAAAGAAAAGAAAGCTCACAAGAACAAAAAACTGGCATCTTAAAATTCCTTTTAATCTGATGCAAAGAATATTATTCGTGGCAAGTCTACCATGTAGGTTCTGAGCTACAGGGTGTAAGTGATTAGTGTAGATACTGTGAATATACTTTCTTATAAAATTCAAAACCATTATGTTTAGAACTAAGTGTAAGAAGTATTGCTCTAATACATATTTTAATAGAGTGATTTCTAATTACATTGCAGGCTTTACTCATCAGTCTTAAATATGGCTGTTTTATGTGGCAGTTGGGAGATGCTGATACTTGTTTTCAGATCCACAGTATGGAAAATAAAATGAGCTTTATAGTACACACAAAACAGGTAAGTATTTATTGACTTTTTTGGACTCCTAATAGTGAGCTACTCTATTACTGAAGTTTTTTTTCACTAAGATAGCTTCAAGGGAAATCGCTAATATTAGATGAAATTAAAATATAATGTCAAAGGAAAACAAAGGAAGGCTTTTCATAACAAAGAAAGCAGAAACATAGCTGAATAATTTATGTCAGTTTTATAACAAATTCTTTCTTACGCCAATATTTTAAAATTCTCATCAGTATTCTTTGTCTCTCCCATCAAGATATTAGGCAGCCCTTCCCTCTTCTTGACCAGTATCTTCTCTAGACCACTAGTTGTATATAGGTTGTTTCTTAAATCTCTTCAGAAAGCTTGATGAAGCTGGATGGCACATGGCTATAATCCCAGCACACTGGAAGGCTGAGACAGGAGGATGGCAAGTTTGAGCACAGCCTAGGCAATTTAGCAACTTGGTGAAACTCTGTCTCAAAATAAAAAATAAGTATTCACTGGAGACATAGCTCTGTGTGAAGGCCCTGGGTTCAGTCTCCAGTACAGAAAACAAACAAAAACAACACCTAAGTAATCCTGTGGGCTTCATTTCTTAACAAGCTACCTCTTGATTAGAAAATTCCCTTTCAGAGAGGATTGCTCAATGCTCTGTATGTCCTGTAAACATTCTTACATATTTTATCTTCATTGCCAACATATATTTTACTTTGTAGGCTGGTCTCGTGGTAAAACTGTTGATGAAGCTAAATGGACAGTTAATGCCCACTGAAAGGAATCCTTGAAAGGAAAATAGCTGACATTCAAGCTACCACCATTTTGTAGTGCAGTTTTTTTTTGTGAAAGATTTCTTAAAATATTACTTTTAACAACACAGTCTCTTGTAATATATATGTATACTGTCACACTGTACAGAATTTGTACTTATGTTTGGTGTGTAATATACTAAGTAGTTTTATATGATACCCTCATAAGCTATTCTGAGTTTTTTTTTTAGAGAAACAACAAATATAGATTAATAGTCTGTATAATATTAGATAAAACAGTAAGCTTTATAAAAAGTTATTTTTGGTAAATAGGGATTTGGATTGCAATGTGTTAAAATTAAAATGTAGCTTTGTTAAAACTGTTATTTTGACATATACTAAAAATCATGATTTGAATAAAAAATGTATTTTCTACTTACACCATATATCAGTTATTTAAAACATGTTTCTGCTATCAATGAACATTTCTAAACATGTTTTTACAAGTCTTAGTTAAAAGGTACTTCTTAAGGTACTGTTCTTAATTCCTTTTGCATCATAGTTACTTGGGTCCACCATAAAAAATGATTTCATAGACTCACTCTAGACAAATTAATTCGTTCTTTAAAAGTGACAAGAAGGAGGAATCTGTTCTTAACTTTTCATAGAAATAATCCTAGATCCATTTAAGAATTTATGTTATTAAAGTTGAGAAATTATGCCACTTCCCAGACACAACCACATGTATACATAGACACATATGTTATGCAACATCTCAGGATGTTGGCAGGTGCATTTGTTAAATACACACTGTGTTTTTATGAGTTAACCTAATGGCTTATTTGTATTGCCTTCATAAAGGAAATAAATCATCAAATATCTAGTTATTTCATTTAGGAAAATACTGATATCATAGATGAGAAGCTATTGAGTGTGCTATTTAGTAAGCTAGATACTTACTGGTCTAAACAGATAGATAATTAAGTTCAAGGATGTAATAGTCACAATAGTTAAAGTTATTCTAAAGTTGGGTATTATGGTTTGACCCTGTCTCAAATTTAATAAAAATAACATAGGGAAAAAAATAACGTAGGGCTAGAGGTACAAAGTCCCTAGTACCATCCCCAGTACTGAAAAAAGAAATCCTACAGACTGCAGATATCATTCTCTACTCTTCACATTAACTCTGTTTATATTTAATGGTGCTGAGTCTAAGCCAATTAATTATGTGATAGAGATTAACAAGAAAGTCTGATTTTTTTTTTTTAAGTCTGTGCTAGGCCCTTTTGATTCTAGATAAACAATTCCCCATTCATCCATTCCAGTGGCATCACTGTTACCAAAAACCTTATATTTGAATCCTGGCAGGGACTTGTCACACATTTCCCTTGATGTCTGAAGCCTGAAATCTCGGTAGAAGCCTCAATGACCATACCTTGGGGTTCTCAAAGCAAAGTCTTTCAAAGGAGTTCAATATTTTACACTTTTGAGGATCCTTTGATGGGTGGGATGCAGCTATTTCCTGAGATGTACTAAAGGGATCTTTCTTATTGTCTCAGTATAAAATGTTTGATTTCTTTGTAATGTGAATCTTTTCATCAACTACACGCCTCCCTACTTTACACAGGCCTCTTTTTCTGGTCAAACTGCAGATTTTTAAAATCACAAAGCTCTGCTTTTTACTCCTGACTCTCAATGCAGGTCTGAGTAAAAGTAACCAGCAGTATCCATGCCACTTCCTGAACATTTGCTGTCTTAAAAGTTCCTCCACCAGATTAGTCTGCCACTTTTGAAGTTATCCTTACACAAAGTTTCAGAACATGTATAAAACATTGACAAGTTATTTGCAGGAATGAAACATGCAGGATTCTAGTCCAGTTTTCTAGGTCATCATTCCCAAATGAAACTTCACTGGCTTGCACCTTATCACACATTCTTGTCAGCATCTCTGACCACAGCCACCTGTCACACATACTAATACTTTAGAGCTTCTCCAGTCTGAATCTCCCAACTTTTCTAAACTCCCACAAACTAGTTTTAAAAGTTTCCAAAGTATAGTTACACAGTAGTGCCCCTATTCATGGTATCAGTTTTCTGTGTTAGTCACTTTCCCATAGCTGGGACACAATACTCACCATCCACAGCTTAAAGGAAAAGAGGCTTATTTTGGCTCACAGTTTCAGTGGATTCAGTCCAAAGTCTACTGGCACCAAGGCTGAAACAGCATGGTAAAACCACCTGGAAAAAGGGCTTTCCAGGGAGGAAGGCTGCTCAACCCATGGCAGCCAGGATTGAGAGAGACAGCAGAGTCAGGGACAAGAGTACAACTTCCAAGTCAAGAACAGTGTGATCCATCTCTTCTGAACATGCCTATCTCCAAACACATGAAACTGCAGGGGAACGTTTTAGATATAAATCAACACCATAGCATTCTGTTTAAATGACATTCTAAAAAAGGTAAAGCTTTAGAATCCCTAAGCAAACATTGGTTACTGGAGGTTAAGGATGGAAGTGAGAGGATGTACAAATAAAAAGAAGCAACCTGAAGAAGTTTGGAGGAAGAAACAATATTCTGATGGTGATTGAACAGTACATTTGATAAAATTTGCCCAACTGATAAAAGTAAATTTTAACTTACATAAATTACAAAACATTTTTTAAAAATCAGAACTTAGGGCTAGGGGTTTAGCTCAGTGGTGTGAGTGCCTGCTTGGCAAATGCAAAGTCGTGAGTTCAATCCCTGGTACAAAAAAAAAAAATTCAAAACTTACTATGTAACTTGGAACTCACAAAAAATATGTGTAATACAAATTCCATTTAGTAAATATAGCCATCTCGGAGCCCTGCGAAGACCAACCACCTACCTCCCTCCTTTCTGCTACTGGTCATCTCTGTCCTTTGTCTTGTTAGAACAACCTGATAAAACAGGTGAGTTGCTTTGAAATTCTAGGCATGCAGAGACATGCCTTACCTAAGGATATAAAGACACATCAGAAACTGGCATGTCACTAATGTGGAATCTAGATAAAATCCTGAGAATAGAGAAGCACAGCAGAAATTCGGACAAGTTGCTAAGGCATATGTGGTGTTATCAGATGTTAAAAAAAGAAACATCTATGACAAATATGGCCAAGAAAAATTAAATGGTGGAGGAGGAAGTGGAAGTCACTTTTGACAGTCCATTTGAGCCAGGTTTCCATTCGATATACCAGATAATTCCTTCAAGGAATGTTCTGGTGGAAGGGCTCTTTTCTCATTTAACTTCTTCAAAGCTCTTTTTGAAAAGTTCTTTGGGAATCAAAGAAGTTCCCAAGGAAGTAGAAGCCACATTGTGAACTCCTTTTTCTCTGCTTTTGGTGGATTTTCGTCCTTTGCAGGTGGATTTTCTTGATTTGATACAGGATTTACTTCATTTGGGTCCATATATTATGGGGTATAATTGCATTCTCTTCCACCTCATTTAGCAGCAGTGGGATGGGCAACTTCCAATCTATATCAGCATCTACTAAAATGGAAGCAAAATCACCACAAAGAGAATTGTCAAGAATGGTCAAGAAAAAAGTTGAAGATGTACAGTTAAAATCCTTAACAAATGGTAAGGAGCAGCCACTATGTTTGAATAATAAGTAATTCAGTGCACACATTTAACAGAAGTTTTAACAAGCACCATTTGAGATTAAGGGGAACTTTTTTTGTTTTGTTTGTTTGTTTTGAGACAGGGTCTCACTATGCTGTTCAGCCTTGCCTTGGGCTCACTTTGTAGCCCAGGCTGGTCTCCAGCGAGTTTGCAATGATCCTCCTGCCTCAGCCTCCGAATTGCTGGGATTACAGGAGTACACCATCATGCCGGGCTAGTAACACTAGTAACTTTTTTTTTTTTTTTTTAAGATTTCAAACAAACGCAACTTTCAGTACAATTGTACCAAAAGTACTTAGAAAAGGCTCATCAGAGTTTATTTTTAGGTATATTGTTGGGGCCACACACTAGGACCACTTTTTGTCTTTAAAATAGTTGGAACTGCTGTATGCACTTTACTTTTTTATTTAATGTAATCCCCCGTAAGTTTGACTCCTGAGTAGTACTAAGACAAGACTGTACTCTAACTCAGCAAGGGTCTGCTTTCTGTTGTGTTTGAAATGTGAACTGAGTAGTGTCAGCCTGCTGTGTCGAACCAGAGTGCCACAAATAATTTCCTTTTCTTTCAGTGTTTATTGATGAATACATTAATGTGCTAATGGTAGTACATCAAGAATATTTTCTAGTTATGCACGGATGCCAGCAACTTAAGTAGGTAAAGTTTTGACAGTTGTTTAAATATGTAGTGTTAGGTTTAGGTTTATAAAAGCTAGTAAACTTGGTCTTTGTCATTTGCTTTTACAAAAAGAAACGCGAATGTGTTTGGCGCTTTCTTTCCTGAAAAATACAATAATAAAAAGTTCCATTTAGTGAGTAGTCACAGAAGTTATATGCTTGAAAATCTAGGTAAGTTTCAAAAATGGGAACATACAAATCTTTGCTAACAAAAGTGTCAAACAGAACCTTACTAAAATCATTACACCTGTGAGAAATAATGGTGGTACAGGACTGAAGTGCTGAAAATTGATTTAACCATGCGGTAAAGCAGCCTGACTCCCTGCTACCTGATGACACTGTGTGGGGATGACCTGCGGACTGTGGGCAGTCACCAGCAGTGCCTTCCTGGTTCAGTCTCCTTTACTTGCCTGGGAGGCTGTACCGTTGTGTGCTGCAGTTCACCAGAGGAGGAGATGATCATTTTCAGTAGTACCATACAAATGAGACAGTAGTGTACAGTTAAACAAGAAATACATTAAGGCAATTATTTTTAAACACAGGTTTCTCTCAGCTCTTACCAAATGGTTTAGTTGTTAGAGAATTACATCATTATGTCTAATATTTGGATATGGTTTGTTTCCTCCCAAACTCAGTTGAATTTTAATCTCCATTATGAAGTATAAGTCCTGCTATGGTGCTTGGTGGTGAGTCCTCTGGAGGGTGATTAGGGTTATACCTTCAGGGTGGAGGACGTATGACTGAATAGTAAAGCTTTCTAAGAAAAAGAAGAGACCAGAATACAGATGCACAAGTACTCCCAGTGTCCCACCATGTGCCCCTCTTCCCTCTGATGGCCTGCAGAAAGCAGTCACCAGGTGTGGCCCCTTGACCTTGGGCCAATACTGTGTACAAAATACACTCCATGGTTTTGTGTTATGGGTGAGCAGGCATAGGATCTGGGAGCAGGCAGCAAAGGCTGGGCTTCGGTCTGCAGACTGTGGTTCAGGGATGCCCAGCAGTTCTTGGGCACTGCCCTGACCACCTAACCCCTGGCGGTGTTTGCACCTGGATCTGATCTATGTCCCATTATCACATCCCTTACCCCTGGTGACCTAATTCCCATTCTCTGGTGGACCCATCTCCCATCTCCCAACAAAATGGTTTTTATTTCTGTGAATTTAATAAAAACTTCACTAGTTTAAAAAAATAAAGACAGAACTCTATTCATATGAGCTAATATATTAGGCAAGTTTGATCCCAAACTAGTAATCAGCAAATCAGTTGTTGACTTTTGGAATATGGTACATGATAGTTTACTGGCATGTATTCCATTATATTTGATAGATGCTGATATTTTTGTTTATGTATACTGAATATATATTAATGGAAAAATAAGAGATAGAACCTAAAATGATAAATTATGTGCAGATTAAATAAATAAATAGTTCTCATGTAAATGAAATGTATGCCATTTTTCTTTTCTTGTTTGGTTCCAGTTAATCTTAAATTCAGTTTTGTGTACATAACCACTAAGACAAAGAAAAGCCAGCCAAAGTCTCTTAACTTATTTTATAGTCTGCTTGCTAACATGAGCAACTGTATGTGGTTGAAAACTGATTTTGTCTGAACTTTGGCTTGCATGATATTGTGGTGTAAATAAGAAGTTTCACAGAAAGGCTTGTGTATTTGAGAGCTTAATCTCCAATGCAAAGATGTTCAGAGGTGGGACCTAGAGAGGTGACTGGGTCATGAGAGTGCTGTGATGAGTGTACAGCTGAATAGGCCAGCTAGAGGAAGTAGTTCAGTGGGTCCTCCATTTCAAGGGTGCTGTACCTGAAGCCCTTCCTTTGGTCTGTTTCCCTCTTTGCCTCCTGTCTATCACAAAATGAACTGATTTGCTCCATCATATGTGATGTTTCTGCCTCACCATAGGCCTAAAGCAATGGAGCCAGCTTGCCATGGACTGAAACCTCTGAAACCATGAGTCAAAACAAACCCTGCTTTTCTCAAATACTTGTTCATAAAGATGAAAAGCTGACTACATGTTATTTTGTATTTTTAAATTTATGTATGTTTACCACATATTGTGTTATAAAATGATTTAAAAGCAGAATTTTACAATAAAGTTAATAACATTTCTTCCCTTAGTCATGATTGGTAATCAAAATGAATAGTAAAGTATATGATTTTACATTTACTTTATGTAATACCCACAAATTGAAATTTTCCAAGAGAGATTAAACGAACTGTTACAGAAGGTACTATGACTTACGTGTGTGTGTGTGTGTGTGTGTGCGCGCGCGCGCGTGCGTGTGGTTCTATGGGGTTCAACCATAGTACTTCTACTACTGAGTTACATGCCACCCCAACAAAATGTTTTTGAAGGTTAGCTTCAAATAATAAGTAAAATACAGGACAATATTTAGGTAAAGATAATCCCAACCTGCTAGCCAATATGGAGTTTAAATACAGGTCAGAAAGTATTTAAATTCTCTAAAAGCAAGAAAGACTAAAGAAGAAAAGGAGAAAACTATCTGTATGCTAAAAACAAAAATATAAATTACCAAATTAACATTAAGATTTAAAAAAACAAAACCTTTCCCCTAACCTGGGTAATGGAAGTAGCAGCTTTTAGAAACAAAAACTCCATGCGGTTGTTGAACAGTAACAGGTATATGTAGTCTCCAAATAGTTACCAAGTTCTTTCTACTCAAGTGACAACTCCAAGACAACCTGTAAATCTAAGCCATGGAATAAGTGAATACTAAAATGCTATCCATGTAGAATTACAGAAAGGACAAGTCACTGCTTTTTATTAATTCCATAAAGCTAATTGCATTAATTATTTACCCTTACATTCAAAACAAATTTGGTATTAATAAGAACTGCACCAGGGTCCATACATTAAAACACGTTGAGCTACTTGCAGGAAGAGGGGCTGGAAAACAGGCCTGCCGTCTTCTGGCCACCAGGGTAGGCCCAGCCTCCTAGATCAGAAAGGCTGGTGAGCCTAGAAGGAGGCTTGTGAGGTCCTACCAAGGAGCACTTGAATACCTCACCTTGAAATATGGCAGTGATCAGTACTCACGTTGTTATTATTGTTAAAAATACACAAATTCAAGTGATACTTTAGAACGTTTTGTTTCATAACAAGATTCACTGGTGTATTCGATGTTATGTTGTAAGATGTCAATATTATCAAAACAATACGCCAGTATGAATACACCAGTATGGATCTTACTGTGAAACAAAATCTTACTGTGAAACAAAATATTCCAAAGTGTCACGCTTTCTGTTTTCCACCTCCTCTGTAAAGGTTCGCATCTAGTTCTTCAATTACATTAGTCATATTTCACAAAAACCCGATTTTCTGATGAATGCCTGTATTTTGATTACATTGGGCTGGAACTATAATGGAGTCTTTTTTGCAACCTTGCCTTGTCCTACCCTTCAGCTGCTGGGGACAGAGAGGTTGCATTCGCCCCAGCAGCTTTCTCTGGCACATTGGGCTCTCTGGTCCCTACACGCACTCCCCAGGCCCCTGCCTGTGACTGCTAAGGCCTCGCAGTCTTGGTCTCGGGGATCCTTTTTCCAATAGTGGCACAGTCCTGGCGACCTCCTGGTGGCTTGAGGTAAGCAAAGCAACTCAGAGGGGTTGACTCCGCCAAGACCTTTGGCCGAACAGTGACAGGCTGTGTCCTCCACGTCAGTAAGCGAACTCCCTTTCCACCGTGCCCGTCTTTACCTGCTGTCCTTCCCTTTAGCAAACTCTAAAACCAGGCCGGAACACGAAGCCCACGAAAGCAGCTCGGAGCGCCACTCTGCCACGCAGCTGGGACCCGAATGCCTGAGGGTGAGAACCTGGGAGAGCAGGGGTGCGTCCGCAGGCCGCCCCTCGCCATCAGATCTGCGGGAAGCCCGCGCTCAGTGCGCCAAGGACAGGAGGCCAGGGCGCGTCCCTGCCCGGAGCCCCACGTGTGACCGCGCGCCAGCTCACAAACGAGCGGGGCGCGGCCCAGCCCGGGCCGGCTCTGTTCTCCTGGGAGGGCGGGAATCGGGATGGGCCAGTCACCACCTCTGTGGGCTGTCTCAGAATTTTCTGCCCCACGCTGCCACCTGCTGGCCTCGAGAAGCATCGCGGAAGACGTCGAGGGAGGTCCCGGGTGAGAATGTGACCACTAGACTCCCTCAGCCCTCTGCACCAAGCCCAGGTCCTCCACGCCTGCGGCGGCGCAGCATGTGCGTTCTGTCCCTCCTGCTGCAGCCTCTGCGGGGCAGCCTTGGCCCCACATCCTCGGAAACACTGAATGGTGCTGCTGCAGGGTATGAGAGAGCCCAAGGCTCTCTCAATGTCCATGTCTCTCTCAGTTATGGAACACGTTACATTAACTTTACTAGTAATTGTTGAAACAGCTTGGGTTTATTTTTATCTATCAAATTGGTAATATTTGTTTTTAAATGTGACTCATGATGACTCATGAAAATAAAAGAATTTCTTATCTTCATTTTTAGGATGTGATTTAGTCGTGCATATAAGCCTATGAGATGTTTGTATGGGGCCGGGCATGGTGGTGTTCACCTGTATTTCCAGCACTTTGAGAGGCTGAGGTAGGAGGATCACAAGTGGGAGCCCAACCTGAGCAATTTCATGGCTTGGTGAAGCACTGTCCCAGCCTGCCCCAGCCCCTCACAAAAGAAAGTCTAATTGATGGCACCTCCTTCAATGGCATCAGTGGCATATTTTGCAGTCTTAAAAAGTAAGTTTTCAAATCACAAGGATGTCAACAACTGTGCATATTTTGTGACAAGAGAAATGTTGGTTATTTGTGCACCATGTGATAACCCCAGCCCTCAAGATGTACATGTGTGTGAGCAACCAGACCTTAGTGATGACCCTGAACAGTAGGACAGAAATAATACCCATGTGCTACCATTCCTATCATGGTGCACTAGTTACCAAGTCCTGGACCTTTAAGAACATCTTTTGTTGCACCACGACACTGATGTGCTTAATGCCACAACAAACTCTTAAAATGGTTAGAATGATAAATTTTGTCATGTGTGTTTAAGACACAAAAGAAAAGCGAGATTATTTCTTGCTTAGAAGCAAATCAAACAACTAGGGGCAAAATTACCATATAGCACAAGGACCTACTAAGTTCACAGTGTCATCACAAACCAGTGGCCCAACCTGGAATGGTACAAAGTACCAAGGTTAACACACAAAGGCCATAAACCGTGGGATTTGTCCACTCCAAAGCGCTTTACTCTCTCTCTCTCTCTCTCTCTCTCTCTCTCTCTCTCTCTCTCTCTCTCTTTCTCTCTCTCTCACACACACACACACACACATTTTTGGCATATCTTTGAGAAATATTTTCCAATTTTCTAATTGTCCAGTTGTGTTAGTACTCTTGTTGAGTTTTCTTGCCCCAATATTCCTAAGTTTCATTTTTGGATTTTTGAGAGAGAGTCTCACTGTGTGGTCCAGCTGGGCTTAACCTTGCTATGTAGCTCAGGCCAGCTTTGGCCTCACAATCCTCCTGCCTCAATGTCCTGAGTGTTGGGATGACAGGCATGTGCCAGCATGCCAAGCAAGCTATTTTGTCTATTCTTGTACCAACGTCATGTTACCTTAATTAGTGTAGCTTCAGTAAGTAAACTTTCCCACCTGATTTTCCTTTTTGAAGGGTATTATGATTTTTTTTTTTTGTACCAGGGATCAAACTCATAACCTCATGCTTGCCAGGCAGGTGCTTATACTGCTGAGCTAAATCCCTGGCCCTTGAAGGGTATTATGAAGGGTATTATTCCCCCCCCCTTTTTAAATGATGAGATATATGGGTCTATACTCAATCTGCATGTGGATATCCAATTGACCCAGCACCATTTATTTAAGAGACTGTCTTTCTTATAGTGTGTGTCAAAGATCAAATAGTTTAGGGAGTTGTTTCTGCTACCTCTAATCTAATAATAACAATAGTGCTGGGGGTTGTTTCTGATACCTCTAATCTAATAATAACAAATGTTGGTAAAATATGGAGGAAAAGAGACTCTTCCACATTGTTGGTGAGAATGTAATCTAGTAAAACCACTATAGCAATCACTGTAGAGATTCCTGGAAAAACTAAAAATAGAAATTCCATTTGACCTGGCTATCCTCCTTGTAGGTATCTTCTCAAAAGAGTTAATAATCATATTCCAGTGACACATACACAAAGTTTATAGCAGCACAATCTATAATAGCTAGAACTTGGAAACAGCATGTGTCCATCAACACATGCATGGATAAAGAAAACGTGCTATTTATACACAATGGAGTACTACTCTGTCACAAAAAGATGAACTTGAGGCTCCTATAGGCAAATGGATGTAGCTGGAGAACAGTGTTAAGGGAAGTAACACACAAGCTGAAATGCAGCGTGGTTTCTCGTACATGAAAAAATCAAAACATATACCTGTGTCAATTAAGAGCAAAATAGAAGCTAGAGAGATAGGAAGTAGGGAGAAGTTCAAATAATTCCCTGACTTCTCTAGTCCATTGTTTCGAACATATTTCAACATATATGCTAATTTGTTTCACTTATGCTAGTTTCTCTTAGTTTCATTGAAAAGTTTTGTGCTACAATTTGTTGGTTTCTTTTTCCTTTTTGTAAGAAAGTCTTCTTTGTGTATGACTTGGTGTAACTTGTCTATGACTCTGAGTAACACTTTGGCCATTTTTTTAAGATTATGATACATGGTGTATTAACTATTGTTATCCTTTCTTTTGTTTTATTTTTTACTTAAGAAGAGTACTTTTAAATATTCTTTATTAATATCTACATGTATTCCATAAAAATAAAAACTTTTGAAATATTGAAAAGTTGTAATTTATCAAATGCACTTGCATTTATTATGATGATCATATCACTTTCTCCTTTTAGTCTCTTTTCTGTTTGTGTGTTTGTTTCGGTGAAGGGTATTGAACCAAGAGCCTTGTGCACGGCATGCGCATGCTGTACCACCAGCTCTCCTTTAATCTTTCAATGTGGCACAGTACATTAACTTTCTAATTTAAACTCTAGCTTTGTGCTTCAGAGACAAATGCAAGTCAATTATGATATACAGTGTTAGCCTTTTTATAAATTTTATAATATTTAGAATAGCTTTTAAAGTTTAGAATTTTATATTTTTGTTCTCTCTTTTTCTATTCTTTAAGAGATTTTTGTGATATACTGAAACCATACCAATTTAATGGATAGAATTTAACATAGGGCATTGTTAACCTAAGTGTCGAAGACTAAAAAGGTAAAAAGGGAACTGTAGCAACAGAGATAACATAGGAAGTAGACACTGTGACTATATAGAAAAGGGCAAAGGGAAGAGGTTGGGTTATTAGAAGCCACAGCCTTAAAAGACCTACACAGGCGGTAGCAGACTTCCCCCAGGAGCTGTGCTACCCAGCTAGAGTTGGTATCTCAGGCATCAACAAAGAGTCAGGCTGCGGACCATGCAAGGACCATCTCATTGCCAGTTTACTCTTATAGAAAGCATCGTCTTCCATAAGACAATGTATTTCTAGTCACTGGAAAGCTGCCACACTGTTCTGAATTTGTTAGAACAACTTCAGTGCCACCTGTAAGCCTAAGATGTTTAAAATGCGAATAGCACTTTCTATGTGTGGTGCAGTAGGTCATTGACTATCCCTTCTGTATTCCTAAAATTTATTAAATTCTCTCATTGCTTTATGTTTCCTTGTTTTCTCTGATTTTTTTCATTCTTTTTTCTGTAATTTTAATGTGATTTTGAGAGTAATATTTGATAGACATGTGCACTCAAACTACCCTTGGCTGGGAATCTATGTCAAATTTATTATAAATGCATTATTTTTATATGTGTTAAACTATTCTTTATAGAATAAATATAGTTGTATAACAGTTCATTTGCAATTGTAACATCTTTGTTCACCTTTTAATACCAACGTTTGTTTTATAGATTCAAAGGAAAAAATGGAAAAATTAGAGCCACAGTCTTGAATTGATGTAAAAACGTATCAACAAATAAGATATCAGAAGAGGAGGGCACTTCAGCAGACCTAGAAGATATCACTAGGCAATTTAGGTCACAGTCAATGGAGGAGTCTGCATTTATTACAGAAACACCAAATTCATTAAATGAAGCCTCTCATTACTTGGAAGGGAAGTCTTCTAACAAGATTTATGAAACTCATACTAAAAAGGATACCTTACAGTCTATGGAAAGCAAGTCTAATGAAAATAAAGAGCAAAAACAAAATGTTCAGTTTTCTGAAACAAGCCCTGGAGATGACAGCCAACTGTCAGAGCCAGAATCTTCACAAAGTTCATCATCATCTGTAACTGAAATGACTGCAGACTCCCAGCCTTTAGTTAGCACCCAGTCTCATGAAAATGAAAATGTCAACGTTGGCGCACAAGTTTCTAAAGAAAATCAGGAAAGACTTGATTTAGGGTCAGATAACTTTACACTTAATCTTGAGGCCAAGGGTTTACAAGAATTCCCTAAGGACAATTTAAAAGTCAAATATATAAAATACCTATACTTAGATAATAATAAAATAAAAACCTTTCCGGGGGCAGACTTAGATGATCTGCTAGGACTTGAAATTATATCCATTCAAGATAATGAGTTAACAACACTTCCACATGAAATTCTATTACTTAATAATTTAAGGATATTAAATGTTAGTCACAACCAAATATCACATTTGCCTAAAGAAATACTGCATCTTGGGAATATAAGGCAACTCTTTTTAAATGACAATTATATTGAGGATTTTCCTTCTCCTGGCATAGGAAGTCTTAGAAACTTGGAAATTTTAAATGTGAGTAAAAATAAATTAAGACATATACCAGAAAGTCTGCCTAATTTGCAAAACTTGAGGATTCTTGATCTGGAATATAATAAGTTAACAATATTTCCTAAAGCTCTCTGCTTCCTTCCAAAATTAATTTCACTAAACCTTGTTGGAAATATGATAGGCAGTTTGCCCAAAGAAATTAGGGAACTTAAAAATTTACAGATCCTTTTACTGGATCATAATAAACTTACCTTTTTGGCTGTGGAAATTTTTCAATTAAGTAAAATAAAAGAACTCAAGCTATCTGACAATAAATTGGAGGTTATTTCACCAAAAATTGAGAATTTCAAAGAACTCAGGATTCTTATACTTGATAAAAATTTATTGAAAAATATACCAGAGAGAATTTCCTACTGTGTAATGTTGGAATGCCTTAGTCTTAGTGATAATAAGTTAATAGAACTCCCTAAGAACATCCATAAGCTTAAAAATTTAAGAAAACTCCATGTAAACAGAAACTATATGGTGAGAATAACTGAAGATATCTCACATCTTACTAATATATGTGACCTGGAATTTTCAAGAAATATGATAAAAAATGTTCCCATTGAAATAAAAAATTGCAGAAAACTAACTAAAGTCGAATTGAATTATAATAAAATACTGCAATTCCCAGTGGGACTGTGTGCTTTAGATTCACTTTATCATTTGAGTTTTAATGGAAATTCTATTTCAGAAATACCAGCAGATGTATCTTTCAGTAAACAATTGCTTCACTTAGAATTGAATGAAAACAAACTCCTTATATTTTCTGATCATTTATGTGCTCTTATGAATCTTAAATTTCTGAATCTTGGCAAAAACCAAATAAGTAAAATTCCACCATCTATTTCCAATATGATATCACTCCATGTACTTATTTTATGCTCTAATAAGTTTGAAACTTTCCCTAGAGAATTGTGTACTTTAGAAAATTTGCAAGTACTTGATCTTTCAGAAAACCAATTACAGACAATTCCTTCAGAGATACGTAATTTAAAAGGAGTCCTGAAATTAAACTTCTCAAGCAACCAATTTACATGTTTTCCTATTGAACTGTGCCAACTTCAGTCACTGGAAGAGTTGGATATAAATCAGGCAAATGGGACCAAGGTAAGAGACTGATATTTTGGGCTTTGGGGGTAGAAGGGCTAGAAGAGATCAGAATCTAAGGTGTAGCCTAGGTATCTGCATGGATACGTGTGTGTTTTAAACTTAACTTGAAATGCTTTGTTTGCTAAGGATAGGCTCCTTCCAACTTCTGCCGAAACACAGCTTGCAGATATACTTTTCAGCACAAGCTTTACAGAAAATCATTTCGTTTAAATGCAAAGCAAAGCTGATAATTTTGTAGATTTTTTATTTCAGTGTATTGTAAAAGGAGTCAAACTACAAATTTCGTATAAAACACATTATCAAAGATCAGAAAGTCAAATTTTAAAAATTCCCACAAGCATACTATTGTAAAAAAAATTACTGGAATATGTTGATTCAATTTACTTTTAGTCCCTTGTTTCATGTGTGTATGGTTTTATAAACAATTACAAAATATCTGTGCACTCCATTTTAAATCATTTCCACTCATCATAATATAAGCTTCACAATAATTTTTTAAATTTCAACCATCAATGGCATTTTATTTTGGATGAATTACATAGGTATTAACTCCCTTCCTTACTCCTCCTCCCCGTCAGGATTATTTTTTTTAAAGTACAAAACTCTCTTGTGTAATTTGTCTACAGTCTTCACTGCTTGCCGTGGATAGAGGCGCAGCCGCCACCTGTCCGTGGGTCACCACCCGGATCCCGGGTCCTTGATGACCGCGCGGGGAACTCAGCAAGCAGAGCTCTGCAGTCTTCGGCGCGTGCTTCCCGGGGAACTAACTAACTCCTCCCCTCACACCAATAATTCCGAATCATCTTATTTAGATGACTAATCCTTTATTGTTAAGCATTAAGAATGTTGTCTTTTTCTTCCTAATAATGCTGTGGTAAATTTCTTCATAGATAGGCTTTTTCGTATTTTAAACTATATCCTTAGGAAATCTTGCAGAAGTTGCCAGATCAGTGTTACTATTTTCGTTTCCTCATACATAAAGAGTGAATTTCAGTTGGACCTTGGGGCGCTGGGAAAAGGGGCAGCCCATTCACCCCTCTGGTGGGCGGCTGTGGGCCTACCATCCGTTCCCCCTCTTCCCCCAGCAAGTGAGAGCCGCAGATCTGAGCACGTCTTGCGAGTTTGACTATATGCGATATAGCAAATAAGGGGGATTTTCTTCTGCCATCTCTTTGAGGGCAAATATTTTTATCTCTGTTTTGCTCTGTTTTGATCAATGGTATTGCTTTATTCAATATTCTGTTCTTGTAATTTCGGTATTTCCTTCAATATTGTTGTGCCTGATTGAAGGAACAACTATTGTGCACTATTGTGCCTATTGCTGTTGTCCCGGTGGCCTGCTGTGAGGTTCTGTACCAATTTCACTGCACTGCCTCAGTTGGCTATGTCCTGTCTTGTTCTGCTGTATTTTACTACCTTCAAAATAAATAAATTAATTAATTAAAAATAATAATAAATAAGAAAAAAAATTTTAAAAAGTAAATTTCTTAATGTTCATTTTTTTGAATATTGTTTCTACCTTTTTTCTTTTTTGCTTTATTTTCCCCCTCTCTTTAAATAAAAATTTTTAAAAAGGGTGAATTTCATTTAAACTTAAAAAAATTATTATTATTATTGTTATTATTACTAGTAGTATGTTCCTGGGGATTGAATCCAGTGCTTCATGCATGCTAAGCTATCACTGTAGTCATACTCCCAGGCTCAGAAAAACTTTGTAAAAAATTTTAAATTACTGATTCATCCTAAGATATCAAGAATCACAGCATTATTTGGTTATCTTTAATGCAAGATTATTACCTGAATCAAGATTTCCCAAAGTCTGTTCCTAAAAACCCTAATACCATGATCAAAAGAAGCAAAAGCCTAATAATAATAATATAAAGATCTGGAGATATAGCTCAGGGCCAAAATTATTTGATCTTTTAGATTAACTACCTAGTACATTTCTAACAAGGGTACTTCAGCTAATATTGCTAAGTAGGTGGTTTTGAGCTCCTAGTATTGGTCAGATTGAGAAGTTCCTCAGAGCCACATAGTGTCTTCTCATAGTATCTTACCTTTCAGCTACTAGGAGTTACAAAGAATCTGTGGGACAATGAAGATATGTTCTAAGACACAACAAAACAAACAAAACTGCCTCTTTTCATTTGATTTTAAATAAAGTTTTAGTGATATAAATATTTATGGATTTATAAAGCATAATTGTTTATTCTTTGTTACAGTTAACAAGACTTCCAGAAGAGCTGTCTAATATGACTCAACTTAAAAAACTTGATATCTCAAATAATGCAATTAGAGAGATTCCAATGAATATAGGGGAACTGAGAAGTTTGGCTAGTTTTTATGCATGTAACAATCAAATAAGTTATCTTCCACCATCTTTTTTAACTTTGAAAGAACTGCAACAACTAAATTTGAGTGGTAAGTGTCAACCATAATCAATAAAATGTCGGCAAATTTTGCTGACAAGATACAGAATGGCTAACAGTCAACATAATGTATTAAGATCCAATTGGAGAGTAAAGCTGTCCTAGATACACAAAAGGAGAATTTGACAGGGTGTGGTGGCACACGCCTGTAGTACTATCACTTGGGAGGCTGAGGCAGGAGGATCACTGTGAGTTACAGGCCAGCCTGGGCTACATAGTGAGTTCAAGGCCAGCCTGCACTATATAGTGAGACACTGCCTCAGAGAGAAGGGGGGCAAGAATAAAGTACAAGATCTAATTTTTGCCCTAAAGGTTTTATAATCTAGCTGGGTAAAGTGAACATATTTTCTACTGTTGCTTTAAATTGCATAATGTAGATGTACAACCATGCTTTTATCTGCTAATCTGTCATCTATACTACTTCAGTAAGGTGTTTGTTGAAATCTTTGGTCTTTTGATTTTTTTAGTTGTTTTTTATTGCTAAGTTTTAGGGGTTCTTTGTATATTTTGTATAATAGTACTTTATCAGATGTATCTTTTACAAGTACTAAGAGTTCCTATTTTGGTTTATGTGGTTTATTCTGTGTGCCACTATGCATGGATTTTTCTATTTCCTTGTCTTGCCTTTTGTTGGGCTTTTGGTGTCTGAAGATTGGTATTTTTTCAAGTGTTCTGGAGAATTCTGAGTCATTATCTCCAGAAATACTGTTTGCATACCAATCTATTCAGTTTATCTAGACCTCTGGTTAAGTGTATGTTAGACCAAAGGATTGTAAGTATTTTGTTCTTTTTGATGTCATATGATAAATGAGCTTGTTTTCTTAATTTCCCTTTTGGACTGTTCATTGTCAGTGTATAGAAACATAGCAAATTTTTGTACATTGATTTTATATCTTTAGCCTTGCTGAATTTATTAGTGCTAAGAGTTTTGATGTGTGTATTTATGTGTGGAAAAGCAGTAAAACACAAAAGAATGCAACAAAAGAGAAAAAGTGGAACAGGTGAACCAGAGGACAGCGTATGGCTTTAAACATTTCAACAAGCACCAGTAAGAAAGCTGCTCTCACCTGAGTCAGAACAAAATAAGGGCAGCCTCAGTGCCAGTCTCCCAGCAAAACACAGGAGAGGTCAAAATGTGCAAACACAGCCTTTTAAGAATCAGGCTTATGGGCTGGGAATTTAGCTCAATGGAGTAAGCACCTGTCCAGCAAGTATGAGGTTGTGAGTTCAATCCCCAGTACCACAAGAGAAAAAACAGCAATGTTAAGAATAAGGCTTCTGTTTGCTCTCTGGCACCAGCTCATCTTGGTGCTGCTGCCTTGCTAAGAAATCAGCAATGGTAGCAATCTGAGTGAAAAGGACATGGCACACTTTTATCAGAATTCTGTTCATTTGTATCATTAAGCAATTTCCTGGTTGCTGTAAGATTTGGATTAAATTATAGAGTTCTGAGAGTAACTTTCAGTCTTGGTCAAATTATGTTTCAGTGAAAACTAGTTCTTTAATGTATATTTTTCATGCTATCCATCTTTTGTGTATAATTAGATTTCACTGGACTTATTGTCAATGTATTTTTCCAAATTTGGATATTTTTCAACCATTATTTCTTCAAATATTCTTTTTGCCTCATTCTGTCTCCAGTTACCTTTTTGTCTAGATTTATCCATCCTTAAAATTCTGTGATGATTTCTCCATTGTGTTGTGTATATATAATCTTTTATCAATCAGTTTTCATGTTCATAGATCCTCCCGTAATCTCTAAGTCCAGTCAGGAAATTTTTTTCAGATTTGGTATTTTCTGCTCTAGAATTTCTGGATTTTTTGAGTGGGGGAGGTACTGGGAATCAAACTCAGGACCTCATGCTTGCCAGACAGGCACTGTGCAACTGAGCTAAACCCCTGGCCCCTTAGAATTTCTATTTTTATAGTTTGTACTTCACTCCTAATGTTTTCATATATAATGTCATATCTTTATTTAATTCTTGAGGATATTATATTAGTTGCTTTAAAAACTTGCATGTTAGGAACAACTAAGTCTTCTTTTTTCTTGGTGATTGTGCCACATTTGATCTATATTTTGAGTCACATACTTTGCAATGTTTTTCTCTGAAGAATGTTGATGTTCTTTACTGTTGTTGTCGTTGATCCCAGACACTTACATTGTCTCTAAAACTACAAGTTTCTTCTCTGAATTTGGCAGCTCTTCATATCACAGCTTAGTACTTTTGGTCATTAGCTATTAACATTAGTTATTATGGTTGTATGTCAAATTTCTACAAAATTTAGCTTCTTAAATTAATGGGAATCAGGAATCTGGGAGTAATTTTGTTGACTTGTTCTATTTAAGGGTCTTTTATGCGATTTCACTCAACCTGTCAACTGGGGCTACAGTCAGGCTTTATTGGGACTAATGGATCTGTTTCCAAGCTTACTCACAAGACCTTTGGCAGCAGGCATTAGTTCTTTGCCTTATGAGCCTGTTATGACATGGAAACTGGGAGAAGGAGAGACACGGGATTTACCCAAGATAGGAGCAACAGTATCTTTAAATACAATCTTGAAAGTGATGTAACATCCCATGTACCCTATTCTATTGACTATGCTGAGCAACCCTGGTGTAATGTGTGAGAGGACTACAAGGAGTAGAATTATAGGTTGGCATTAATGTTGTTGGCTAATAGATAGTGGATTTTTTTGGTAATTTTTATTTTAAAGAGAATAAAACCAAGCAAAATAAAACAGAATAAAGCCAATCAAAACAAAACAGTGTGACACAGATTTCAAAACAAGATAATAGAAAATCAACAATGGTTACCATAATGCCTCTTGTTGTCTTCAAAATAGCTGCCCATACCTTCAGACATATTAAAGTCAAGCAAAACAGAACAGAATAGAACCAACAAAAAAACAAAACAATGAACTCAATACAGGACTTCAAAACAAGATAATAGTAAATCCAAAATGGCTACCATAATATATCTTGTTATCTTTGAAACAGCTGCCATGCCATTAGATACAATAAAATCAAACAAGACAAAACATAATAAGACCCAACCAAATAAAACAATGAAAACAATACAGGACTTCAAAACAAGATAAAAGGGAATTAACAATGGCTACCACCTTCAGAAAGAGAACCCCCACAGATGCTAGCTACACTGCATATTGTTAACCTCTGAATAGATGATCAGACTACCAGCTTTAGGCCTGCAAAGTCAATGAAATACTAAACACTACAAGCTTTAAGTTGTATTTTACCTCAATAGCTATTGTGGCAGCCTGTGTTTCTCTAGATCAGCCAGACTTTTACAGGGGGAAAGGCAAGGGAACCCTGGCTCTTCTTGTCTCTCAGCCTGCATGCTGGAGGGGCTGGCATCTGGTTCTCCTGGTGGCCTGCTGATGGAGCTAACTCACAGGAAGGGCTTGGCTTCTTGTTCTCTTCCCCTGCAGCCTGTGAATGGCACCAGTTCACAGGAAAGGGCTGGCATCTGGTTCTCCTTCTGGAATTCCACACGTGGCGCCAACTCTCAGGCAGGGCTTGGCTTCTTGTTCTTCTTCCCCATGGTCTGTGAATAGATAATATTTAATCTAGTCAAGTACTTGAATTTATCGTTAAGACCTTTTACACAAAACTACAGGTTCAGATGCTTTCACTGGTAAATTCTATCAAGTATTTAAAGAAGAAACAATGTCAATTTAAAAAATTATCTTAAAGTTGACAGCATTATTCTGACAGTATAATGAAAGAGACATTTCTGTCATTAGTATTCTAAAATGAACATAGATGCAAAATTCCCTAAGAAAATTAAAGCAAATCAAATCCATTAATATACAAAATCGTAATATATCACAAAGTAGGATTTATTCTGGGAATGCCAGTCTGAGTCCACATTTACAAAGTAACTCATAGTTATCATATCGATAGGCTAAGGAAAAGCTATATAAACTTCTCATTAGATACATAAAAAACAAAAATGGTACAACAAAATATGATTTTCAAAAAAAATGTCCTAGATAGTGCAACAAGGGAAGAAACAAATGAAAATTATACAGACTGGAAAGGAAGAAGAAAGAAAATCTTTGACAGTAGAGATACACTGTCTAAGTAGAAAATTTCAAAGGATCAATCAAACAATAACAGAGTTAATGAGTTAATTTAGCAAGATTGCCATATATTAGGTTTATATATAAAATCAACCCTACTTCTACATATTAGTAGTGAGTAATTAAAACTGGATTTAAGCACCATTCAACATAGCACCAAAAACATGAAATTTAACAAAGTATATGGAATATTTGTATGCTGAAAACTCTAAACATAATACTCAAGACCTAAATAAATGGAATTATGTAGTGTTCATAAATTGGGAGACTCAATATTGTTAGCATGTCGGTTCTTCAAAAATTTATCTCCAAATTAAAGTCAATTCCAATAAAAATACAGGAGTATGTATTTTAGAACACAAAAAAAATGAAAACAATGAAATAATTCTAAAATTTATATAAAAAGTTTAAAAGAAACAATAGCTGAAACAATGTTAAAAAACAATGGATGACTTACATGATGTGATTTCAAGACTTATTCTAAGACTGTAACACTGGCAAGACAACAAACATAAAGATTGATGGGACAGAGTCTAGCAATAGACTGACTTTTAAGACATGTATGAAAGTAATACACTGAGAAAGAATACAATTTTCAACAAATGCTGCTGAAGAATTAGATGTCCAAAATTGAAAACAAATGAACCCAAACAATAACAAGAAAACTTTGGTTCAAATAATACACCATATAAAAATTAATTCAAAATGAACCACATAACTAACTGTAAAAGCTAAATCAATAAAACATCAAGATAAAAACATAGATAAAAACATGTATAACTAGTAAATACTATGTCAAGATAAGAAATGTTTTTACAGTACTGGGTATGTAATTCAGTGTAAAGATCCTAATTTCTAGTACCATACACAATGATAATTTTAAAAAGACAGAAAGAAAGATGAAAGGAAGAAAGGAAAAAAGAGAAAGAAAAAAAAGTAAATTTAATAAATATCGGTAGAAATTTTGAATGGCTACATTACAATGTAGAAAAACATAAGTACATATAGGAAATATGCACAATATTATTAGTGTCAGAGAAATACAAATTAACTCTATAACAATCACTATTAGAATTGTTAAAAATCAAAGTCTGACAAATGCCAAAAGCTGTCGAAACTTGAAGAAACTGCAACTCTATTAAAAAAATGCTTTTGGAAAGCTTTTTTTTTGTACCAGGGATTGAACTCATGACCTCATGCTTGCCAGGCAGGCACTTGTGCTAAATGCCTGGCAATTAGAAACTGCAATATGTTGTTGTCTGATACCCCAATAGTGGGAATGCAACAAGTATAATCACTTTGAAAAACTGTTTGGTAATTTCCTGCAAAGTTATATGTATACTTATATATAATGTGGCCCATCAGTCACTTTTCAATTACACTTTTAAGTGGAAATTTATTTTCAGTTTTAAAAATGAGTGCAGATGTAGCTTGGTCTTATTTATAATCACCCAACTGGACTCTCAAGTCCTTGGTCTAGTGAACTGGTTATTTATTTATTGTTCTGAGGGAACAGGGTCTTACTGTGTAGCCCAGACTGGCCTTAAGCTTGTGATCCTCCAGTCTCATCCACTCAAGACCTGGTATTCCAGGCATATACTACCATGCCAGGTCTAATGGACAGTCTTACTAATAAGGAATGAAACTACTGATATATACAAGAACACTGATGAATCTCAAGTGGCAAGTGAAAAAAACGCAGGCCCTAAAGACTGCTGTAATTTATAGCATATTTTTAATTTTTTTTTTGAGATAGGGTTTTGCTATGTAATTCAGGCTTGCCTTAAACTCACTGCGCAGCCCAGGATGGCTGTGAACTCATGGCAATCCTTCCGCGTCAGTCTCCTGAGTGCTGAGATTATAGGCATGTATGGGCTACCATGCCCAGTATATTCTAGGTTTACAATATATATATATAACTTCAGAAGCAAGAAATAAGACTAAAGCCCAAATCTTTGTTTCTATACTTTTTATTCATTTTTTTTGGTGGTACTAGTGAATGAAGGTCTTACACATGCCAGGTAAACACTCTGTCACTGCATGCCCAGCCCTGTAATCTTTATTTCTAAATACTATTCTTTACCAAAAAAATTCCCACATATATTTATAAATAATATAACTATAAAATATATAAATAATATAAAGGCAAACTGTAAGTCTTTTAAGTGATCATGAATTGTTACCAGTTTTACTTTTTAATGCTAGTTTCATAGTAGATTAAGGGAGCATTGAAAAAAAGTCCATCAGGGGAGGTGGAGCTTAATCACTTTGCTCTACTGAGGATGGTCAAATATGGGGGTCTCCTCTATCTTCTCTTTGAAAGCAAGTGTTGTTTTCAGTTTTGTCTCATTATTATTAATTGCCTTACTGTATTCAATATTCTCTTTCAATTGGTTTTATAATGTTCTGTCTTTGGTTTGATTTTGCTATACCTAATTGACTAGACAACTATTGTGAAGATAAGGAGATATACTATGGTACCTATTACTGGTATCCCGTAACCTGCTGTGAAGTTCTGTACCAAATTCACTGCACTGTCTCAATTGGCTTTGTTCAGTCATGTTCTGTTGTATTTCTACTACCTTCAAAATAAAAAAAAAATCCACAATTCCAGGCTATTCATGAGAAAATAGACAAATTCAAGCCACAGATCATTTTACAAAATTCTGAATCAGTACTCCTCAAAACTGTCAGGTCATGAAAAAACAAGGAAAGACTGAGAAACCGTTACAGACTAGAGGTGACTAAGAAGACATAAATATATGCAATGTGATATCTAGCATGGATTCTGAAACAAAGAACATTGAAGAACTAAGTAATCCAGTAAAGTCTAAGGTTTAGTTAACAGTAATGTACCAGAGTTGGTTTCTAAGACTGGACTGAAGTAATACGATAGTATGAGATAACAGGAAAACTGAAATAGTGAGGAATAAATAGAAACTCTCTACAGTCTCTGCAACCCTTCTGCAAATCTAAAATTATTTCAGATAAAAAGTTTTATTAAAACATAAACTTACTATGTAAAATCTTTTGCTATACTGTTAAGAGGATAATCCCCTCTCTCATTTTTTCCACCACAGGAGAGAGGAATCACAGCTGCTTCTCTACACACTCCTTTTCACCCTGGCACATGTAAATCAGTGGGTGCTTCAGACCTCTCAACATTTTAAGAGTCTTTCAGTAGTTTGCTAAGACAGTAGATTCTCTATGCATAGCTTTTGTCTTCATAGTTTCATTTTACAGAAAAGCATTATTCAATCAAAACTTTTTTGTCCTAGGGAATAATCTGACAGCTCTGCCTAGTGCTATCCATAATCTTGTTTCACTGAAGGAGATAAATTTTGATGGCAACCCTTTGCTGAGACCTCCAGTGGAAATCTGTGAAGGCAAACAGTTGTATACTATTACCTGCTATCTACAGAGGGCAGATGAAAGAGATGGTAGGTGATGAGTGATTGATTATTATCTTAGTCACTTTCTTGTTGCTGAGTCACATCATTTTAAAAGAGAGATCTTGGCTCATGTTTCAGTACTTGGTAATCAGGCTCTAAGGAAGAGACAGCATGGCAGAGGAACATATAGAGGAACAGCTGCTTGCATCATGGTAGTTAGGAAGCAGAGAGTGAAGAGGAGCTGGGGAGGACCAGCTTCCTTCCAGGTCCGGTTCCAGTGACTTGTCTTTTTGGACCAGGCTCCAGCTTCCAACACTGAGCTAAAGGCAACACCTCCATAATCCAGTCACTTTCCACAAGCCTTCACCTCTGAGCTTGTGAGGTGTTGGGAAGCCCTCCAGACATGAACCATAACAATTATCTTAAAAGCAATTTTCTGGTGTCACTTTGTGAATGAAAAGACTGTTTACTTTGACTGGAGATTTTTAATCTGAATAATGTTACAATATTCATTACTTAGGGTGACTGTCAGGAGCTTATTTTGATGATTCAGATTATTTAATTCAGGTCAGTTTGAGGGTTGGGCTGCTTCCTACCCATTGATTTTCATGACCTTCAGCTAGGTCTTTGATGATTGTGGCCAGAATCACAGAATTTATACATGGATTTCTTCCATTCTAATCTGTTTTCTAAGATGTAGTTATTCTAAAAAACACACTTGCCTTGAAAGAAATTCACAGATTCGTTCCATTGATACCAGTTTGTTTCAGGCACACTGAGGCCCTCTGTCTGATATCCCTGAAGAGTCTTCATGCTTCTGCCCTGGAACTCCCCACTGTATGTCTCTGATTACCTCAAAGTGCAGGTCATTTGCTTCAAATGTCCTTTCCTCAGACCAGACGGATACTGGTTTCCCTGAGCCTCTGAAAAGGAGGCTTCTTTGGGCTCCGAGACTCCTCAGGAAATGCCCTGGCGGCTCATCATTGCATAAGCACATAAAAGAACCAGCATTGAAGGAAAAAGTCAAATTCTTTTTAAATCCTCAGAGAATTAAAGAAAGAGCTTAGAAGTCACTTTAAAATTGCTTGGCAAGGCATGGTTGAACATGCCTGTAGTCCTAGAAACCTGGGAGGCTGAAGCAGGAGGCTTGCTGGGAGTTCAAGGCCAACCTGGGGTACATAGTGGATTCAAGGCCTGAACTACACAATGGGACTCTGTCTTCAAAAAAAAAAAAAAAAGTTACTTATTATATCCTTTTAAACAGCTATTTTTAGTAGTAAGACTTTACAGAGTTTAGAAGAAATGGAAATAATGGCTTAAATTTTGCTTTATACTTTAGATCTATATTGCCATTTTCAATTGTACTTGACATATATATTTAATACAAGCAAGTTAAAGCAAAACAGTATCTTTTTCAAAACAAACAGCTTAAATTTTCTTTTATGTTCAAATGTAGAGAAAATCTTAGAGAAGATATTTAAGATTGTTGCTGACAATATCACTGAGACAAATTTTGAATTTTTGTGTCAAAAACTAAACCTGGACAACTTAGAATTTGACGTTCCTAGAAAGAGGTACGTATAAATGACAGCATTTGCTAAAAGTTTATTTTCACATTCTTACTATATAATATTGATATTGCATGGTTTTGAAACATTCATTTTCTACTTTACTATAGAAGACTCATTTTAGTTTACTACATGCAGTAGAGTAACAATATTGTGCTAGTTTTGAGAACTTGAGAATTGAATGCAAACTGGATTGTTGTCTTTTTATAAGCAAACAGGTGTAGGGCAAAGCTAACATTCACATTCTGCTTGCTGAACTCTGTTGACCTTTGCTGTAGCTTCTCTTTACCAATTAACTTCAGAATCTGGTGAACTGATTTGAAAACCTAGATACACAATATTTAAGTAATTTAAAATAATGTTCTTAATTTATAGTTGTCATTTTAATTTTTCAGCACTGTTTCACTAAATGAAAAAGTCTACCAAGCATTTGTTAAGTGGAAAACAGAAAACTTACCACTAACTGCTGCTGCTTTAAGAAACCAACTAGTTCGGGCACTAACTATGATAGGAGCATATGACATTATGGACAAAATAACAGCCTTAAATCTTTTTACATGTGCAACTAAGTTCTAACTAATGGAGCCATAATAAAAATTTAAAAATTAGGATGCATTTATATAATTGAAACTGGATTTTTGAGCCAACTCACTTTATCATACAACAATTGCAGGTGATGTTTCTCTTTTATATATTCCTAAGAAATGACAATTGGTAAATATCGCTCTCATATTTTAATAAAATATTATAGACATCATTTGTATATGCATTCTATTGCCTTAAAATGATACTGAATCTGAAAATAATAATTTGTTATACACTACTTTTGCCAATCCAAGAATAAGGTTATGAATGATTTTTATTGTTAAGAAGAGAGCAGTTTATTTTTGGATAGTGGCTTTAAAATGTTAGAAGCTTCATAGAGAGAGAGAGAGAGAAAGAGACAGAGACAAACACAGAGACAGACAGAGACAGAGACAGAGATCTAATTATATACTCTGGGCTCCAAATTCAGCCATGTCTGAAGCTGACTATACTTCTGTCCTTTCACTTTCATTCACTTTGGCTAGTGCCACCTGAGTTTCTATAAATTTGAATTGAAAGAGACCTTAGTAAAGTAGTTATGAATATTGTAGAAAAAGTGATTTTTCTGGCTTTAACAAATAACTTTTGCATGCCTGTAATCCCAGCATTAAGGAGGCTCAGGCAGGAGGATCGTTGCAAGTTCAAGGCCAGCCTAGGATACATAATGAGTCCAAGACCACCCTAGACCCAAACCCAAAACCAAACAAATAAACAAAAAACAAGCAAACAGACCCACCTATAAATAAAATTAAAAAGAAACATGAAAAGAGACCTACTTATACAAAGGAATTTATTTTGAAGACTGGAATATAGTGAATGTTTAGTTATAATCATTTTTGAACTATAACATGAAATATTCGTTCAATAACTAGAAAGCCTCTACCTCTGACCTGCCCCTGCCACTTTTTTTTGCTTTGCTGGGAATCTTTGTACACTCTACATAAACACTCTATCACTGTGATGGATCTAAAGCCTTATTTTTAAAATTGAGTTATTTGTTGTTTAATCATTGAGTCATAATAGCAAATTTTATATTGTAGATGAAAGTCCCTCATCAGATATCATTTGCAAAAAATTTTGCCCGTTCTGAGGCTTTTCATTTCTTTATATTCTTGATGTGTTCCTCAAAAGACAAAAGATTCACTTTCTGATTATATCCACTAATCTTTTTGTGTGGATTGTCCTTTAGGTATCATATGTAAAAAAACCTCTTCCCAGTCAAGGTCACAAGGGTTCACACCTCTGCAAATCCTTCTGCCCTCTCCAGTGGTTGCCATTTCTGCCAGTTTTCACTCTGCATACATGCGGTTAGTTCTCAAGGCTTCTGCAGAGTTGGAGGAGTGGGAGGGGGGAGGGAGAATAAGAATAGAGTAAGTAGAGATGGCACAGAGTTTATGGTTTTTATCAAGATACAATTTTTAAAAAAACATTTCCTAGATTCCTATAAGTGTTTGGTAAATGTTCAGAGTTCTGAAAAAATGATTCTGACATTTTCTGGTAAATTTTGTTGTTGTTGCTATGGAAAGGAGAATTTTAGGAACGTCCTATTTTGCCAGTTTGCTGACATCACCCAATATATTTAATTTCTTTGGGAAGGGAGACTATTCAGAAAATTTTACTTATAATGCTTTTATATACAAGACTAATTTTAAAAGTATAACATTTTCAATTGTAGTATAACACATTAAAATCATAACGGATCAAAATATATTTGATTTTAAAAAGCACGTGCAAATGCTAACTTATAGGTTATCTGAAAAATTTAAAATTAAAATTGCTATAAATCTGGCATCTTAGTAAGATTCTCACTTTTAATTATGAATATATGAATTATCTCTCAAATTAGTCCATGTTCCAGTCCAGATTTTCATAGTTTTTTTTTTTTTTTGAGCTTTGTAGCCCAAGCTGGCTTCAAATCATAGCAATCCTCCTGCCTCAGCCTCCTGAGTGATGAGATTACAGTGTTGCACTACCATGCCTGATCCTTTTCATCAATCATTAAATTTACAACCAGCTAAACATTTTACCCAAATGTGGAAAAATTGCCTGGCCATGCAAAAAAAAAAAAAACAACCAAACAAACAAAACCCACAACAAAATAATTGTGTGGAAAAGAAAACAAACAAAAATAACCATCAAAACAAAGTTACTGTAGTACTTAAGATTTGTAACTGAGTTTTTAAAAGTTGTATAGCTGAAAGGTGATTTACTGTTAGTAGTTTAGCAGTTTTTTAAAGAAAAAACTAATTACAGTTCAGTTTATGCAGCCTGATTTACTCCTTGGATAGCATTTTGATGATATTAAATTTAATTTTCAGATATTAATATATTTTAGCTTTGGAGAAGTTTATTGAAAAAAAATGGGAGAATTTGAGATCATGGTCTAGTATTAGAGACTGTTTTACTGTTGATTACATTTCTTGGTTTCACATGTAATACTTTATACTAAGTTATGTGGTTTTCAATTTAAGAAAAAATGAATGCAAAAACATTATCTTAGGGAAAAACACAGAGAGCTCAAACCGCAAAAACAAAATAAATCAAAACATAGCTAATTGAGCAGCTCTGGAGAACTTGATAAAAAGTGCATCAGTTTTTCAGTTAACCTTGGCATCTGACTACAAAATGTTGATCAGTAGTACTTTATAGATGATCATTAAGGATGTGCAGCATTTTCAAGACCCCTGTTTTATTGTCCTTTGGAAAAACCAGGACATTTAGCATCATGTCCCTGAAGGGCCCCTTTGGTGTTCCCATGACTCATGTCTCATTGCATCAGACTGTTCAGAGAAGTATTACCTACAGGACACTGGACCTGGGCAAACTAGTGATATCTGTAGAATCTGTCTTTTGCATACATGCTGTCAGATGTTCCTTGTAATGCTGGTCATATGATGGAACAATGATTCCTCTGTTTATGTAACTGTTTTAGTCACTTTTCCCTTGCTGGGACAAACTAATTGACACTCACAATTTAAAGGAGAAGAGCTCTATTTTTGCTCACAGTTTCAATCTATGCTAAGTTGGTCCAAGGCAGAAATGGTACAGTGGAAGGGCTGGCAGAGGACTGCTGCATATCTCATGGCAGCCAGGAAGTGGAGATGCATGTCCCTAGTTAAATCTTTCTCTTTTGACCAGGCCCTACCAGCACATTTATCTATGAACTCATTACCCAAAGAGTTCACCGATAACTGTAACAACCCCATGATCAATGATCTTCTAAAAACCCACCTCTGAAGACCTGGGGCTTTTAGAGACATTTTAGATCTAAACCATAACAGTGGCCTAATCTATGAGACTTTCTGATCCTATAGCTACCTGGTGAGGAATAGAGCACTGTGGAGAGGATAAGTGTCACACTCCTCTACAATGTGAGCAAAAGAGAAAGCTGTAGAGTACTATAGGACAAGCCAGTTGGATGCTGAAGGTACTTTTTGGTGGTTTTCCTGTTTGTACTGGACCTGCAAATCAGGCTGAGGCAGGAGGATTGCTACGATTTGAAGCCAGCTTGGGCTACGAAGCTCAAAAAAACAAAAAAACAAAACAAAACAAAAAACAACAACCAAAAAACAAAAAACTGTGAAAGTCTGGACTGGAACATGGACTAATTTGAGAGATAATTCATATATTCATAATTAAAAGTCAGAATCTTACTAAGATGCCAGATTTATAGCAATTTTAATTTTAAATTTTTCAGATAACCTATAAGTTAGCATTTGCACGTGCTTTTTAAAATCAAATATATTTTGATCCGTTATGATTTTAATGTGTTATACTACAATTGAAAATGTTATACTTTTAAAATTAGTCTTGTATATAAAAGCATTATAAGTAAAATTTTCTGAATAGTCTCCCTTCCCAAAGAAATTAAATATATTGGGTGATGTCAGCAAACTGGCAAACAGGAAGTTCCTAAAATTCTCCTTTCCATAGCAACAACAACATTCCAGACCTCCTGATGGTTTGTCTGGCATGCTATCATCAGAGCTTATGGCAGTCTTCTGCCCAGCTTGTTACACCTGAGTGTTATCCTTTCCTGTTAGTAAGTCTCACTTAACTCTATTCTTTCCTTTATTAAGTTTTAATAAAGCCTATGTCTCACACATTGTCTCTGGGTATTTTATTTGGTTTCTTGGCAACATCTTCCACTGTCCCAGCACAGCTGGGATGTGGACAAGCCACCTGTGTGTCCCTTAGATTCAGTTTTGGGACACTGAGTTCTGTGGTGACTGTCAGCTCTTCAGCAGGGTCTTTCCCTGTGTAATTATCCATCCTTATATTACTAAGACTCACAGAACACAGATTTCTGGCTATGCCTGCATTTTTTTTCCAGAGACAGATCCTCAAATTCTCTAGATTTTTCAACCATTGTGAAAAGACAAGATAACCTACAAAATGGGAATCTGATGCTTAATCTGAAGGATACTCAAAAAAAGATATATTTACTTCAGACCATTCAGTGATGCAGCTTTTATGATTGTGCACAGGCAAGGCAGTCATGCCATCGTTGATCCCAGAGGCACTTCCTCAAGGTGTACTGTACATTGCCATCTCTACCCAGCATATTCTGTTAGCACAACCAAATGTCTATGCTTCCTTCTGCTCAGAGTGATCACAAACTTGAGAGCAAGAAAACAGTAGAAGAAATCAGGCTTTATTCAAAGCCAATCCTGAAGAAGATAGAAGAGCTTCTTTTATTATCAAATTTCTATCATCCAATGTATTTACTTTTACAGGTAACGTCTGGTTATGTTTCTACTTGACTTGCTAGTTTTTTCTTCTTCCATTATCTTTTATTTGAATTCATAAAAAATTATTCTACCTCTGTTAACTTGTTATACATATTTTCTTAATTTACTGTAGAGACCACTACATACACACAGAAAAATATATATTGCTACTTTTACTGATTTCTTTACACTACTAGGATCTAAAACTCATTAATTGCATTTTTGTCTCCTGTTCACCTGTTATTGCTATTATTATCATGTCTTTTAATTTTACACATTTTAAAGTTGGTAAGACTTTGTTGTTTCTACAGTGAATATTTTCATATTATCTGTACAATTATTTCTGCCACTGTTCTTTTTTTCCTTCCTGCATTTCCTTCATTCCATTCCTTCATTCCTTCCTGCATTTACATTCTTTTATTTAGAATAATTTTTCTCTTTTCTAAAGAAACCTCTTTATTTTAATTCAAGTGTCTTCATGTTTAATTTTCTCAGTTGAATTTGACCAAAAATAGCTGTATTTCAACATGTTTTCACTGAACATAGAATCTAGTTATTTTCTTCCAGCACATTAGTGAAGTCACCATACTATCTTATGACTTTCATTGTTTGACTGCCATAAAGTTTTAGCAATGTTTTATTGTTACTCCTTTGAAAGCACTGTCTCACTGCTTACTATTAACTTTTTTTCCCTTCATCATTCTTTTTCAGTAGTTTTTCTATGATAGGCCTATCTGTGTATCCTTATTTATTCATCTTGCTTGGAATTTACAGAGCTGCTTGAATTTGTATCTTAGGGTCTTTTAGCCATTACTTGATGTTTTTAGTGCTGGAAATTTTTCAGTCATTATTTTCTGAAACATTGCCTCAGTCTTATTCTCTGATCTCTCATTTTGAATGTATATGAGACATTTCACTGTGTCTCATATGTATTCTATCTTTCTGTTGTTTTGTATCTTTTCTTTCTGTGAATGATTATGTATCTTTAATGTATCAAAGTTGACCTTCATATACCACTGCATATTAGAAAAGATCTTGTGAAATGCTTTCCATTTCCTCCCTCCCATACTCTGTGTTATTATCATGACACATTTTTCTACTACATGTAATAAACCCCAAATGTTGCAATTTTTACATTAGTCAGTTATCTTTTAAAGTGATTTTTATGGTTTGTATCTAGATGTATCCCCAAAGCCTCATGTGGTCATAAGTGCACTTTTTCAGAGGCAGAATGTGAGATGCTGGGATTAAGGGTGTGTGATTATGAAATTAATCCACTGGTTGGTTTGGCATAGTTCTGGGTGTGAGTTCTACCTGTCTAAGGGCAGGTAGCCTAGATAGACCATAATGGACAGAAGGAAGCTGCCAGTGTCACTTGTCACTTGCTTCCTGCTTTCTTTCTACCTGCCATGCTTTGCCATGAACTTTTTCTCCTCTGTGATGCCCCTGTGTCATGTCACCCTGCCTTAGAATAGGCCAACTATGAACTGAAATTTCTACAAATTGTGAGCTACAATAAACCTTTCTTCCTATATGTTTGGATGTTGGGTATTTTGACTCAGCAATGAGAAAAAAAACTAAAGACAGTTATCAAAATAAAGAATAATGCTTTATAATAGCCTTATTTGTACTATTTTTTAAAAAACACCCTTCATATCTCTGTAGAACCAAATTTCCATCTGAATATATAACACTTTTTCTTGAAGAACTTTACAGTTTCTTGTAGCTCAGAAATGTTGGAAATACATTCAGTTTTTGTTTGGCTTGAAGAATTTATTTTACATTTATTTATGCAAAGTATTTTTAAGGAATATAGAATTTTGGGAATACATTATTAAGTATTTGAGAAATTATAGAATCCTAAAAATCTTGATATGTCCTGGTATACAACATATTCCACTGTCCCAGCACAGCTGGGATCTGGACCTGTGTGTCCTTTATATTCAATTTTGGTACACTGAGTTCTGTGGTGACTATCAAATCTTCAGCCAGAATCTTTCCCTGTGTCATCGGTCATAATTTCTATTGTGTTAAAATGTTAAAATGTTGTGTTAAATGTTGCATGTCACAGAAATAACAAATTTTCTTGTCAATTATATTACAATGAACTCTGATCAGATCTTCTTTAACCATAGCCATTTTGTGATGTCATCCACAGACAGTTAACTGTTTTACTCTGATGTCTTAAAAGCTGCTGTAAGCAATTACAGTCTTCGTTTTGTCTTCATGGAGAATTCAGGAGATGCATGGAAAGGGATCTGAGTAAGTTTGTAATTTTAAGATCATACCACTGAATTGGGTATGTGATACTCATCTGTAATCCTAGCATTTTGGGAGGTTCAAGTAGGAGAATGGCAAATTTGAGTCCAGTCTGGACAACTTAGTGAGCTCCTACCTCAACTGAAAATTAAAATAAAAGGGCTGGTGACATGGGACTGTAGCTCAGTGCTAAGACCTTTGATTTACTCCCTAGCACTGAAAAAAAAAGGTGGGGCGGGGGGAGGAGTTAGCTCAGCAGTTTAAGCACTTGCTTGGTAAGTGCAAGGTTGTGAGTTTGAGCCCCAGTACCCCCCCACAAAAATCACACTATTGGACTAGGTAATAATTTCCAGAATTCTAATTAAGAAAACAGTTGGTTAATACAATAGTTAATCCTTCATCAAGCAGAACAAAAATTAATTACATTATATTGAATTACAATTACAGGGCTCCCGGGTTTAGCTTAGTTAGCTAAGGCCCCACTCTAAAAATGTGAGGTTGTGAGTTCCATCCCAGAGGCAGCACACACACACAAAAAAAAGACTACAAAATACAATTACTTATTCTCCCTATCTGATCCCTCTAAAATTTGGAAATTATTAGTGAGTTTTCTTATTTTTATGGCAATAGAATTATTTGCATAAATTCATTAATAATTTTTCTTTGTAATGACATTATTACATGTATATTACCAAGGCTTTGACTGAAATGCCATTTTTGAGAGTAAAATGTCATTTTGTGCTTAGAGTGAAATATGACCAGTTTTAAAGAAGTAAATTTGTCTTTATGGAGCCAATGTTCCATAAAATAGAAAACTACCCTAATACCTTGCATTAAAGTTTCCCTGGCGTTATGGAAGAAAGATCCAGGAAATTCAGAAATATTTTGAGGATCTCAACAAGACAGGAATTCACCCAAATCTTTAGATATTACAGGCAGAGTCTGATGGCAGGCCCATGCTTGACTTCCTGGCCTTGAGACACTTTTAAAAGTCAATCTGGGGTTCCTTATTAAAAGTTTCAACAGATTTCAAGAGTTTACATACTAAATCACTATTTTTACCTCATTTAAGTAAATAATAAGACGAATTTCAATGAAATTAGTTTTATCTGGCAAACAAATAGTGACACAGGGGCAGGTATAGAGGTAAATATTGTTTCATTAGAAAACTCTTAAGGATATTAGATTCTAGCCCTGGTGATGATCCTTGAAATTTTGTTATCTCTAAACTGTTTTTGAAGTCCTACAAACTGAAACCAGAGAACAGGATATACACATCAGAGAACAGCCTCATGCCTGATGTGCTTGGGCTCGGAGATCACCAAAAACATCTGACAAGAAGACATTAAATTCCAATCTAGGAAAATATACTTGGAACTTGAGTTTAGAAATATTGTTAACTATCCTATGGACTTAGAAAATGAGGTTATAGTGTGTTGAAGTCATTAGCCCTTGTGTTAATTTTATTTTAGTTAGCTTTTTGGTGGGATCCTTGGCTCAGAAGTATACTTCAGTCTCCTGGTATTATACTCCTAATAGTCTTTCACTGCAATTTCTTATGTTCTCTCAAGGATCTAAAATGTGTATTCATAACCATTGGTGGTATGCCAAATGGTCTTACTGTGATTTAGAGGAACAAAAGAAAGATGGACAACAGAAGTAATATTTCTTCAAGGAGCCTGATTATAAATCCTGGTTTATAAATTTCACAGGAAACAAAGATAGCCCACCCATGATGACAACAGAAAATATCACTTATGCCCAAATTTTGGTCAATCTCTTTTAAGTAAAAGGCTGTCCAAATGTGGGACCTCTTCTAAAAGGTTTGAGAGGCCATTCAACTGAGGTGCCCTAGCACTTTAAGTTTTATTGTAGACAAACTGCAGTCCAACATAAATAGTAAAACAAAATAGAGAATGTACCACTCATGAATTACCAATTAATGTCTAATTGCAGACTTTCCCACGCTAGTCAATCAACTATATTACTTCTGCAGGCAGCCTATAAAAACTCACTTCCCACGCTGCTGTAATGGAGCTTCCTGGACTTCTTTGGATTCTGAGTGCTGATTTGTGAATCAATCTTTGCCCAAACAAGCTTTATTAAAGTTATTTTGTGTACAATTTTTCTTTTAAACAGAAGCTAACTTTTTGAAGAAAGTTAACTTTTCTTAAGAGAAAAATAAATTTTTTATTCTTTATATTTTTGCTAAACAATAGATTTTCATATAATTTTATTCAAAAACTGAACAGTATCAGAATTTTTGTGTTTCCATCTTTTCTCTCAGTTTTTGTTTTAGCATTATTTTCTCATGCTCATCTCTATATCATGGGACACTTGTTAGCAGCTGAAAATAAAAATTTTATAAATCTATGTATTTTTCTGAATCTAGATATTCTAGAAAAGGATTCTTACTGGGATGATCTGTACTGTGACATCTTAGACTAATGGTCAGCTATGAGGTACTATGAGGTACTGTGATTGGCCAGGCTAATGTCAAGTCATTCCGGTGCCTGTTGAGACTACTTGCTCTGCTCTGTAACCTCTGATCTCTAAGTAAACGCGCAGGTGGTCTCAGAGGCACCTCATAGTCTACAAATTAGTTTTTTACTGCTGGACGGCTTGGCCTCATTACAAGTTTGATAACAGCTGCCACCCTCCGTGATTTATAAACCTTTGCTATCATATGACAAGTGGTCAAGCTCCTTATTTACAGGCCTTTTTTGCTCTCTCATTCAGGCATATGGAGTTGACCAAATACTTGACATTTCCAGTGGTAACTGGTAACCCACAGCAAGCTTTATGATCAGTCTCATCAAGACTTGGATATTTGGGCTAGGGATTTAGCTTAGTAGCTTAAGCGCCTGCTTGGCAAGTGGGAGGTTGTGATTTCGATCCCCAGTACCAAAAAAAAAGACTTGGATATTTGTACTTCAGAGTGATTGCAGTTATAAAATCTAGTGCACACAATTACCCACTGTAGTGATATACATTTATGCAATTCACCTTTATCTGCTTATAAATTCCACTCTTCTGCTCATCACTGTTGTAATACAGTGACTCAGTATAACTGAATGTTTATGTTTGCAAAAATATGTATATTACTGCCTATTTTACTGAAAGTGGCTTACGATTGTTTTTTGTTTCCCTTTAACAATGTAAATAAATGTCTTTTAAAAAGTTTTTAAAATTAGTTTTTCCAGAGTTATATTTTTCAGGATTTTGATCTTTCAGAATTTCAACATTTGGGATTACGGCAGTCAAGACCATGTCTTTTGGGATTACAGCAAAAGCCCACTTCAGTGATTTGGGAGGTGGCAGCAACCTAGAGAATAAAAAGAAGTGCGGAGCAGGAAGACCGGATAGCAGATAGGATACTGTTTTAGTAATGCAGACAAGAAATGAATGCCTTACCTAAGGCAGGGGCAACAGGAATGAAAATATTTTTAAAGTGTTAGAATTATAGGATTTGGTGACTGATTAGATGTCAAGCATAGAGGAGAAAAAAGGGTGCATAGAGGTGTCCATTTGACATAGGCATTGCAGGAAGGCAGACTATCAAAAAGGTGCGAGGAGATGAAAAGTTTAGTTTTAGACTCACTGACTGTAAGATGAATGACTTTTTAGGAAAAGGTATCTGGCAGGCAATAGGGTATTCCTGTGTATTCTCTGACAGTCTACATTTACCTCATTCACTAGTGTGGCTTGAGTCTCAAAATCTGGCTCCTACCTTGGTAAAAGAATGAATCTGATCAGTGTTAAACTCTATCGTCCTTTATCAGAGACGCTTATATGCAGCCACAGGAATAACTGTGTTTGTAGGACTGAACTGCCGTTTCAAACATGTTGGCCACTCAACTCTGAGAATACCGGGTGTTCTTGGTGAGAGGGGCTTCAAACACGTCACGACTTCCTATCACATCTATATATTTTCTCAAAAATCTGTTTTTCTATGATCACCGTACTAACACCGAACATCTGCTAATTTTATGGCCATATATTATTAGTACCTTTTAGACTAGGAGTTTGCTGAGGCGGGACGGTGATGACCTCATCATCAGACCCCACACCCTAGAGTCTCCGGAGACAGTGTCTTTCCCAGTGCCCCGCGCAGCACCTGACCCAGGGAGGTGCAGCCAGACCGCGCCCAGAGAGGGGCGGCGCACCCCGCAGCCCCGCGTGACGCCACATAAGCCGACATCACCTCAGGAATAGGCCGTGCAATCACAGAGCGCGCCAGACCGGACGGACGCAGCCCCCGCCCCGAATCCCTCCGCCAGGCCACTCCTGCCCCGGGTGCCGGCGCCCTGCACCCCCAGGCCCACAGGCTCTGGGTCTCTCGGTTCTCACATGGTGTTCACCTCTAAAGCCACCTTCGTTTGCGTAAAGGACCCCTTGCGCCCCGGTTTTAGGCTGCGTCCTCAGAGCCTCTTTTTGGCGCAAGGAGACCTCGGCGGCGAGTAGTGTTATGGAAGTGGCTTGCGCTAGGTCCCGCCCCGTCCCTGACGTTTTAGGTGGCGCGCTCGGGCGAGCAAGCGGTAGGCTGGCTGCCCGGTTATAGGTGGAGGTCGATGTGTGGGCTCCGCTTCTCTATACGGGTCTACTTGTTTCTCTCGCTTGGTCAGTTCTGAGAGGGGCAGCGACGGGATGGCTTTGCTGGGTGTACTGCAGGTGGGCGGGTCGATGCTGGGACAGGCAGTGGATCAAGTGACCGGCGGCAGCCTCGTCTCCACGCTGTTGGTGGCCTGCGCCTTCACGCTCAGCCTAGCCTACCTGTTCCGCCTGGCTGCCGGCCATTTGGCCCCTCTATCATCCGGAGTGGTGCGTACAGCTTCTGTGGGCCGGGCGAAGCCTTGGCAGCTGAGGCGGCGGGAGGGCGGCTGGGTCCCCATTCCAGACCCTATGGGAGGTGGATGTGGTCGTGGCCACAGCACCGCTGCTGGTGGCGCTGGCTATCGCGACGTTCGTGACCTTGCCCGCCTCAGTGTTGGGGCCTGCGACCGACCACCTATCTGATCCTGGTGAGGTCGTGCGTGCAGCGTTTGTGGTCGTGACTACACTGCAGGCCAGCCTGGCTGTGGTTCTTGCCGGCCCTTGTGGCCAGCACCCTATAGGTGGCAGCTTATGTCGGTGTCCATCCAGGCTTTGGTGTTCAGTTTGCTAAAGAGGGGTCTCAGGGGTGCGGTAAGGGGTTTCTTATAATACTGTTAAAATACCAGTTTCTTTAATTAGGGATTGGCCACTAGTCTTAAACCTGCCAAATATATTTGATGAATGCATCCTTAACAAGCAACTCCATAGATTTCAAAAACTACCCTTTATTGACAATGAAATGAACAAACTAACTACACTGTACTTAGACCAAGGTCTGGGATAATAACTTTTAAATTTTGTTTTAACTATGACAGGCATGAGGCAGGGTTAGTAGTAGTATTTTTCCTACATGTGCGGTTTTTGAGGAAGTAGTATATTTTTTGGGGAGTATGTTAGTTACTTTTCTTGTTGCTGGGACAAAATATCCAACACCCAAAGTTAAAGGAGTAAGATTTTTTTGGCTCTCAGTTTGTAGTGGTTTTAGTCCAAAATTGACTGGCTCCAAGGCAGGGTGACTGGGCAGAGAACAGTTCATGGTGCAGAAGACAGCAAAGGCAACAAGGGAGAAAGACAGGCCTCTTTCTGTCTCTTGTAATGTATGCAGGCAACATGCCCTAGGGTGGGTGTAGCACTCACATCCTTAATCATCTAGATTCAGCTGCATCTGAAAAGCCTGCTCCACCCCTCAACTGCATGGGGCTTTGGGGGGACATCCAGACACAAACCATAACATACATTTGAACAGTACCATTCTATGTCATTGCAAGTTTCATTTCCAGGAGACTTAATGTAATATGTGGATATCATTTTGTAACATTTGAAGTGTAGTTTAGGATGAATGTTAGAGAATTTCTGCTAGAGTTGATGTATTTCCTTTAAAACTGGTGGATCTAATTCATTTGCAGTGAAAGAAGTATGAGATGTGTTCTGTTAACTGTAAATGTAGAGTAAACATTTCCCTTATGTCAAGTTAGTGTTGGCCTTTTCTGTTCCTTCTTTAAGGAAGATTCTGCAACTAAAATTAGTGGTAGAAGTGTGTGTGGTGGGAAATCTCTTGCTATTAATGGTTAGAAAGGTTATTGAGTCACTAGTAATATGACAGTGTCTGTTTAGAATTGCAGTGCTCGTTTAACTATCCTGGTTTGAAAAAAATTTTTTTTGAGACAGTATTGTTATATAGTTCAGGCTGGTCTTGAACTTGTTATGTAGCCCAGGCTGGCCTTGAACTCACTGTGATCTTCCTGCCTCAGCCACCTGGAGGTGTGCATCACACCCAGCCTTGAATTTCTGTTCTTTTAAATAGTATTTATCATAGATACTGGCTGTTTAGCTGTTCATAAGTTACTTATGATGCTTCACTTTTTGGTAACTTTTTTTTAGGACTAATGGAAAATTTGATTATGTTATTTGTTATAAAACTGAATTGAGTTTTTTCTTTCTCTTTTTTTTTTTTTTTGGTACCAGAGATTGAACTCATGACCTTGCACTTGCCAGGCAGGCACTTACACCACTGAGCTAAATCCCTGGCTCGTGTTTTTTCTTTAAAATTAAATAAGAAATGAATTTTGTTCTTTTTTTTTTGGGTACCAGGGATTGAACTCATGACCTTGCGCTAGCCAGACAGGCACTTATGCCTCTAAATCCTCGGCCCAAGTCATGAATTTTGTTGCTCTTTTCTCTTACAGAAAACTCCACCATACATTTTCTCTCCAGTTCCATTCCTTGGGCATGCTGTAGCATTTGGGAAAAATCCAATTGAGTTCTTAGAGAATGCATATGAGAAGGTAAGTCTTCTGAATAACTAGAGAAAAAGTAACTAGGTTAGATAAGTGATTATTGAACTTTTCTTTTAAATGGAAGAAAATTGTGTCTTTATGATTACAGGGAGTATAGAAAAAAATGGAAGCTGCCCTAGTTTAAGAGATGGAGAGGCCTTGTACACTACTATTTTAGCTTCCATGCATGTCCTGAGGTAGTCTGAGAATCCCCTGAGGAAACTTATAGTTCTGGCAATTATTGCTTAAAAAACACTGTTCTAAATTTTGTTTTCACTGATTGTAATTAAAATTGATAAAATTGACCCTCATCTTTCTTAACCATGCATTTCTGGAATTTCTAACCTGCCTTGTACATCCTCTATGACTTTACCATCTACTTGCGTGACCCACTCGGTACCAGTGAGCACTCAGATCTTTGCCCTTTCCTCTCTGATTAGCTACTTTGGACTTACTATGACAGAATACCTGAGGTAAATAAAGGAGGAGACTTACTTTGGCTCATGCTTTCTGAGCTTTTAGTCCTTGGTTGGTTGACCTGTGGTAGAAAGGAATGCTGTTTAACTTTTAGAAATCAGAAAGCAGAGTGAGAGAGGATGTGCTGGTGGGCTTCTTCCTCTTGCTATTTTTTGTTCCATCCAGGCCCTTACTCTATTGGATGGTGCCATCTACGTTCAAGGTGGTTCTCAGCCCAGTTTGCCATCCCGCATACTAATCATCTCTGGAAATTCCTCAGACATTTCCCTTCAGTGTACTGATTTCTTAGGTGTTTTTCAATCCAGTCAAATGACAGTGATTAACCCTCACAGACTTGTTCCCTGTTCCACTTTATAATTTTTTCTCTATTCTTGGGTCACACCTCCTCATTTGCCTGTGTAACTCCTTTAATTATAATCATTCTTGACTTCATTATGTTATCTGTTCCACTTTCCCATTTACTTTTTTCCTGATCTATCATCCTTCTTCATTTTTTTTTTTTACTTTTGGCCCATGGTTCATCATTTCAGTTACATTCTTGCCAAGACCTTCAGTTTCCTTGTTCCTAGATCTCTTTGTTCCTCTCACTTGGCAAAAACTCCAATGGTGGGAGAAGTCAGTTACTCATTTTCGCCTTTATTACATCACATCAATTCTTAATTTCATGATTGCTTGCCTTGCATGAAATTCGAATATTGCTCAACAATTCTGTTTTGTTCTTGTGATTGGCTGAATTTCTTTTCTTTCCTTTTTTTTTTTTGTACCGGGGATTGAACATGCAACCTCATGCATGCAGGGCAGGTGCTTATGCCACTGAGCTAAATCCCCAGCCCCTGAATTTTTATAAGGTTTAAACTTCCTCCTTTTACTCATGAACAAAAATGATTTATGAGCAGACTCAAGAGCTGCCTGACTCTTGATTCTCATCTCATTTTTCCCAGGACCATTGAGCATGCTTGGCTGCCAGGCTAACTCCTGTTCATCCGTTGGGGCTCCTTGTGGGTGTTTTTTCCTCTTTATATCTGCCTTTCATCGTAGTTGTTTTCCTTTGTGTATTACTGCCACACTTGCAATTTTACATTTATTTACAGTGATTTACATATTTTCCAAGAGACTGCTTCAGGAGTGAAGGACAATATTATTGTTCATGGTTATATTTTCAGAGTCTAGTCTTTAATAATAATAATAAATGCAAAATGAAGCTTGTAACACCTAACAAGAGTAACATCAACATGATAAAATCATTCAGTGTTGGTGAGATAGTATAAAACTGATAATGACAAACTTCCTGGGTCTTCACATGGTATGTTTTATAGAAAAGGACATATATTTCAGCTGCTCTGTAAATTTATTTTCAACTAAAGAGGGGAGGGCTATATATTCTCAGAGATACTCATTCCAGAATTGTTTATTAAAATAAACAAAACCTTGACAGCATTACCCATACCCCATAATGAAAAGGCAATTAAGTTAACATCATGGTGTATAATAATAGAAAACAATGGAAGACTAATGTTTAAATGATAGAAAATGTTTTTAGTATAAAAAGTGGGAAAACGAATAAACAGTTGTCTTTATACTGAATTTGCAACTAGATCAACATAATTATAAATTTAGATAAATACAAGAGGAGTTGGGGTAGCAAATTGAAATAGATTCCTTTAAGATATATGAATTTTATTTTTTGGCTATGCATTGTATGATTTAAGAAGTAGTAGTAGTTGTTTTTATTGTTTGTTTTTTTTGTAACTATCCCTAGTGTTTTTCTCTCTTTAGTATGGACCTGTATTTAGTTTTACCATGTTGGGCAAGACTTTTACTTACCTTCTGGGGAGTGATGCTGCTGCATTGCTTTTTAATAGTAAAAATGAAGACCTGAATGCAGAAGATGTCTACAGTCGTCTGACAACACCTGTTTTTGGGAAGGGAGTTGCATATGATGTGCCTAATGCAGTAAGTAACACTGTTAACAAGTTTATACTGTGATAGTTATAGCTAGTAGTGTAATATTACACATTTACAATGTGGAAACATTTTATTCCTTAAATCTGAGGTGCATGAGACATTTAAAAGGAGAAAACTACACTGATATGGAATGTACATTTTGTTTTATACCTGCTGGCATGGCCTAAATAAAGGGCTTCCTGTAAAAAGAAATGAAATCAGTGATAAGAGCATATTGGGATTTGTTTTGAGAAATTATTAAGGAAATCCCATTATTTCATCAAAGGAGCTTTTTCCCTACCTACTACTCCCTGAAATTCTATCAGAAGCACCAGTAGAAATTGCTGACTTCAGAAGTTCTCTTTCTAATGCATCTCATTCAGGTATAGTGAATGTTTGTTGTGTGCTTTTTTCTTCTAAAGTTAAATATTAAAGTGCAAGTTGATATGCAACATAACTTAGATAACTGGCTTGGTTGCTTGGTATGTAGACTTTGGCCGACACATATAGACCAGTATGCAAGTGTCTTAGTTTTCTTATTGCTGAGACAAAATACCTGACACCCAAGGTTAAAGGAGGAAAAGTTTATTTGGCTCACAGTTTGAAGAGGTTTTAGTACATAGTTTGTTGGCTCGAAGGCAGGATGGCATGTCAGAGGGGTTTTGCAGAAGAGAAATAGCCCACATCAAGTAGTCAGGTGATGAGAGCACATTAGCCCTCTTTCTGTCCCTTTTTTTAATGTAGATTACCCTTTCTAGGGTGAATGTGCCAGTCACACCCTTAATCTTAGTCAGAACTGTGCCAAGCCAATCAGTGTACTGACTTGGTAATCATACATGAGATCCAGCCATCTCTGAAAAGCACCTCACTTCCTCCATGAGTGCTTGAGACTTTGAGGAGACATCTAGACACAAGCCATAACATTAAATATAGCAGTTAAAAATAGATTAAATGTGTTTCTGAGAATGGGCATGTTGTGGGAGGATACTACTTACTCAAATTCAAAATCCAAGTCCTCAGAGAGAATGATTCTACCTGAATTCAAAAGCAAAGTCCTCAGATAATCTCTGCTTAGATTGGTTTATTTATTTATTTTTCTTCTTACATTTTATTAGACTCTTAAAATATAAGTGCCCCAAAGGATTAACCATTAGTTGTCTTTGTGTAAATTTATTTTACTCAGATTATAGTCTCATTAAACTTGCGGAACATAGTGTCAGAGAGGCATGATATTTTCTTGGAAATAGAGGAAGAAAGCATGTTAAAGAGAATAAAAATAGTACCAAACTGTAATGGACCTTCAGGAAATTGCAGTGGAATTTGGGATGGGTTTAAAGACTGGAAGTTAAAGGGAACAGGAACAGGGAGCTCTGGAGTTAGCAGTGGAAAAAGGGTCTATAGGAAGGAGGGCAGGAGGTGGGCTTCCTACTTTGTTCATCTGGGACCTTGGTAGGAGACACTGTCCTTCTGTACATTACTTCAGCTAAATGCATAGATGCTGTAAGTTGCTGTATCTGGTGTAGTTTTTAAAAACTTTTTAAAAATAATTTTTCAGAATATTTTCTTTGAATGTTATATAGTTAGACTAATGGACTGTATGAGATAGCAGACATTATTGTAATGCTGTGTGACTTAGATTTTTTTTTTTTTCTTTAAAGATTTTCTTGGAACAGAAGAAAATGTTAAAAACTGGCCTTAACATAGCCCATTTTAAACAGTATGTTCCTATAATTGAAGAAGAAACAAAGGACTACTTTAAAAGTTGGGGAGAAAGTGGAGAAAAAAGTAAGGTTCCTGTTATTTCTGCTAGTCCATGACTAGAAATATAGAGTGCACGTGTGTGTGTATAAAACAGTATGGCACATATATAATTTCCTTGGATTTAATGAGAGGGACATGTTCTGATTATCAAGGGTGGTTACTGTGAATCCAGTTCTTCACTAGACTGTAGTAACATATTTCTTCAGAGGGGATTGCCTTACCTAGAGCAGGGATCAGTATTTGCTTATAGGATAATAGTACCCAGAGCAACAAGTCATCACATTTGAGTGTGGGCTTCAGTGTCTGTAAGTGGAGTAGGAACCTCATTTTATTTTTAGCACCCCTAAAATTGGTGTGATGTATTTTAAACCATACATAAAATTGATGTGTAAATTAGAATGCCAACTTAATAAACTATGTGAGTTTATAGTATTCAGAAGACCCAGAGTATTGGCTGATCTCTTTTTTGGCAGTCTGATTGGAAACCCAAATGTTAGTGGGCCATTCTTTTTGTTATTGTAGAATGAAAGAACAGGAAATTAATTGGATAAAGTTTGTGACTTTTAAGAGTCACCTGAGTGTGTTTGCCAGATGTGTCTGTCTCCAGTGTTGGGATATACCACTTGGTGATTATAGTTTGCTTGTATATATTGCCAAAACTTCATTGTTTAGTCTTGAGTCCTGTATTTGATTTGGGAAAAATTTAGATCTTTGAACTGTCATTCCTCATTGTCTTTATAGGCACTAAATAATCTTTTTTCTGGTATGTTGTGCTGTGACCTGAAAATCAGATAATCCCATTCATTTTAATCTCCATTCAATCTCTGCTATCTTTTCAAGGTAAAGAGGAGCTCAGGAAGGAGGTTTAGAGATGCTTTGTGACATCTGTCGTGGCTCTCCAGAGGACAGTATCCTATTATTGTCATTGTTATTATTATTATTATTATTTTGGTACTGGGAATTGAACTCAGGACCTCATGCTTGCCAGGTAGTCACTAGTGTCCTATTATTAATAACAGCTAAATTAGATAAAAATGTTTTAGGCAGTCAGACAGGCTTAGGGCCTTGAGAGGGGAGTCAGTGCAGAGGATGAGAACATATTACAGCTATGGTTGGAGGTGCATCTGTTAAAGACCAGGCCTCAAGATAGAGATAAAATGACCAGGCCTACATGCCTCCCCAAGGGATAAACAATATACTATAATCAGTAACACCTGGTCTAATAAAGTCTAGCTAGATATCAGTCACCTAGATGGGTGACCAGGACCTCCTCTTTCAGTGTACACTTTCTATGTGATTTGCTTCCCCATTAGATCAGCATTACCTAATTAACTATACTTGTAATCTTATTGATGATAGTTTTGTTCCACGTTGTACATACCTCATAATATTATACCCATCTTGTGATTTGTTCTATGAAACTTCCTTTGGTAGTGGGCTTATTAGCAACCCATTTGGGCCCCCACCTCTTTCAGGAGCTGTCTCTCTCCCCATAAAACTTCCTACTCTTAACCTCTGTTGTTCCTTAAAATTCATTCTTCAATTTTGGGAAACTTGGTGTATCAGACATATAACAGGTTGAGAATTCCAATATTCCCCTTATGTCACTTAGAGGTCTTTTTTACTATGATCTGGTCTGTTGACTTCAGTGTTCTGCATAGCCACATATCTGTCTGTAGACTTTTTATGAATAGGATCTCGTTTTTCAGTTTTTTATTCTCAGTTTTCTATCACTATCTTTTTTATATTCAGTGAAACAATACTTCATAAGTTGTTTGGAAATAGTAACAGAGTAATCTTTTTCTTCCCTAGATTTATTTGAAGCTCTTTCTGAGCTCATAATTTTAACAGCTAGCCATTGTTTACATGGAGAAGAAATCAGAAGTCAACTCAATGAGCAGGTGGCACAGCTGTACGCAGATCTGGATGGAGGTTTTAGTCATGCAGCCTGGCTGCTGCCGGGTTGGCTGCCTCTGCCTAGTTTCAGGTAAGGATAACAAGATACTGCATGTAGTTAATTTAACTTCATATAATGTGTTGTTGATATGCTTTCAAATTTGGGGAAATTATGATCTCCTTTATAAGAATTCAGGACAGGTTTTCACTATATAGTGAGCTTATTTGAAGTAAGTTTTAGTTTATTAGAGTGGTGATTTATTCTAGTATTTTAAAGCTTCTCATAATTTGTATACTCAGGAAAGTCTGAATTATCTCTGAAAGCCTCCTTTAAGCAGTTGCTTGATACTCTTTAATGGTTTTATAGTATATATGCTGCTAAATTAATTTCTTTTGAATGTTTGTGCCTTTATTTAATATTTTCTTTGTCCTTTTGCCAAATATTCTGGGATTTGCCTAAGGGCAGAGACTTTCTTTGATGCACAGATATACTGCTTTTAGAACATGATGTATAACTGAGGGTCATGCACATTAGTAAGCTTTCTAAATCTTCACTGAATCACGTCCATTTAGGTGAGTGATGGGGAGGGGTTAAATTGGTATTCCCTTTCCCTTCTATTTCTGCCCCTTTTATCTATTACAGAATAAAAGTAGTTGGAATAAAAGAAAGTCAGAAGACGTTCTCTATAAGAGTTCTCTGGAATTCTTAGCACCTTATAGTTGTCAGGAGCTTCACAGTTTTCAAAATTCTTTCCCTCTGTATTGTGTTAGAACACACAGCACAGCTCTTGGTTCTGGTTTTCCATAACTATGTATCTGATTTGTTTCTTCCTACCCTATCTCCTGGGTGAATCAGGATTCTTCAGTTTGCTGATACCCTAGTCTTTCTTTTTTTTTTTTTTAACTTTGACCAAAAGATTTAACCAAATTATTCCATTTGCTGTCTTTTTATTTTGTGTCTTGGGAATTGAACCCAGGGCTCCACGCATACTAAGCACATGCTCTCTATCTGAATGATACCCCTGGCCCTCCATTTATCTTAAATAGGCTCTGCTGTATTCACTATTAAACTTGAATTTCCTTCTGTACACGGCATCTCAGTTGGTTCCCTATAGCAGTGTTTCCAGTGAAATAGGCAGAAACTTGGGGTTTGTTATGAGAGTGTGCTTGGCAATCAGGTTGCCTGGTTTTAAGTGCTAGTTCTGCTGTTCATTGGGTATGTGATCTTTGGCAGCTACCTATGATTTGGGGTGGTTGCTAGTACTGTTACATGGTGAGCAGCCTATTTAAAAGTAAAGCTTTGGGAGTTGAAGCTAGTTTTCTGAATCTACTTGAATTTTCCTCCCTGTAGAACTAAGTCATAGAAAAACAAAAGGTAGGTTCAAAAATGAATGAATCTTCTTCAAAACGAATTGTGTTAAAATTAAATTGCATGTTGATTTAGAAGAGTATTTTACTTTCTGTTGAACCAAAAGATACTTCCAAAGGAATTTTATGCCTGTTGTGTACCTGCAGTTAGAAGACATTGTGTTAAGGATCTAAGACATATAGTATAACATAACATTTTTTGGGGGGGGTCTAAGAGCTATAGAAATTCTTAAGATTTTTATGAGGTTTTTCTTGGTTCTAGATTTTTATTTTCATTTTGTAAGTGTATTGAGGATAGGGTCTCACACGCTAGATAAGTGTTACACCACTGAGATACATCCCCAGCCTCTTTTCATTTTTCATTTTGAGTTAAGTTCTCACTAAATTGTTGTCTGGGCTGGCCTTGAACTTGTGATCCTCAGCATGTGCCACTATGCCTAGCTGGTTCTACTTTTTTGTGAATTAATTTAGGGTTCTTAAAATTAGTTAAGTAAGGTTGCCTTAAGCAAGGTCCTGGTTTTCAAAATGAATTTAATCCTAAAAAATACTATTTTAAAAAAGTCATTTTTATGTTTAAATTATAGGCGCAGGGACAGAGCTCATCAAAAGATCAAGAATATTTTCTATAAGGCAATCCAGAAACGTAGACAATCAAAAGAAAAAATTGATGATATCCTCCAAACTTTACTAGACTCTACATACAAGTAAGTGTTGTCTGCATGAGATATTTACTGAAAGTAGGAAATTACACATTAAAACATAGTTAAAAGCCGGAGTCCAGCTGCAGCAGGGCTTAGGGGTCCCAAAGGTGGTCAGGGAGTCGGCGAGTGAGAGACAGAAGACACTGCACTCCCGTCTGTGAGTGAATCTGAATCTCCTTTATTTTTTAGAAGCTGGAGTATATATTTGCTACCTTTTGGCAGTAACTTAAAACCCCAAGCAGGAAGCGTCCCAGGCTTAGGGCCAGGCAGGGATAATCTTAAACAATATGTGTTAATTAACTTTTTTCACCTTTGTTACACTTTAATCTTGTTACTTAATTAGCTTGGGAAATGTAAGCAGACAGCACCTGGATGCCCACAGGAGGGAGAGAGGAGCGGCACCTGTGAAGCTATCATGCCGCCCCCTACATCTCCTCCCTTATCACTTTATAAGAGTATGGCAGGCCCTGTGAGGACAGCGCCTGTCTTGGGTCAAGGACTCTTCATATGAACCCAACCAGGCCTTACCCGTCATGGGTCTGCAGGACAGCAATTGGTCCTGTGCCTGTCTTAGGCGGCCGGTGGCGTAACATATGTGTCCTAGTTGCCTGTCTCTGGCTGCCTGTCCAGTGTCTCAGGGCATTTGTCTCACAGGAACCCTGTAAATCCTCCTCCATGAGCTTTACCATTTAAAGCCCCTGTACAAACTCTCCCACACTACTCACAGAAGGCAAAACCCCACAACCAGCCCTCACAAAGGGGTCATCCAGAGGGCCTCCAGCAACTCCTCTGGAGTCTCGACTTCACATGAGCATTACATGAAAATATATATATATGTGAATTACACAAATTACAATTATCAGTACAAAACATTACAAGATCCTTGCACCCAATTCCCACATGCGGTGTCCTTTTCCTGGAGAAGCGATTCCTTGAAGCGCTCTCCTCCACCCATGGACCTTGTCACAAGGCGTGGATGGACTAGGACGCGGCATGGACGGAAAAGGGTGCTGCAGTTAAATAATATTTCCAGTTAAAAAAATAGGGAGGTTGACAAAATAAGTTTGTAACTGTGACCTTTGGATTTTAGATTGTTAAGACATAAATTACTGAGACCTCATTATTCACTAGAATCGCAGTGACTGAGCATGGTGACAAATTTTTTTTTTTTTTTTTTTTGGTACCGGGGATTGAACTTACAACTTTGTGCTTGCAAATAAGGCACTTATGCTGATGAGCTAATTCCCCAGCCTGAGCACAGTGACCATTTGTTTTCATGTTTTCTACTGTCAGTCTCTTCCTGGGGCAAGGTGGGGGATTCTTTTTTTTTTTTTTGTCTTTTTGAGACAGGGTCTCGCTATGCAGTTCAGGCTGGCCTTGAGCTCACTTTGTAGCCCAGGCTGGTCTTGAACTCGCAACGATCCTCCTTGCCTCAACCACCTGAGTGCTGGGATTACAGGCATGAGCCACCACACCCAGCTGAAGTGGGGGATTCTGACATAGAGTAGGTAGATGAAAGCAACTGTTATGCCTGAAAAATATATTCTGATTGAAACATGAAATGTGTCGGCCCAAATGTTCAGTTTCTGTGTGTTCATTCTGCAGAGATGGGCGTCCTTTGACAGATGAAGAAGTAGCAGGGATGCTTATTGGACTGCTCTTGGCAGGGCAGCACACATCCTCAACCACCAGTGCCTGGTTGGGTTTCTTTTTGGCCAGAGATAAAATGCTACAAGAAAAATGTTATTTGGAACAGAAAACAGTCCGTGGAGAGGAGCTGCCTCCATTAATCTATGACCAGGTTTGTTGGATTTTTATTTCATTTCTTTACCATAATTTTTAGCATCTGTGGCTTGTCTATTTTAAGAGACAAATTGAAGTTTGTTTTGTTTTTTAATACTATAGCTTAATTAGGGTTATCTGTGTTGCAGGAAATTTCTTATAACATTACCCTGGTCACATTCTCTTTCTGTTGTGTATTTTGGTCCTGTATTAGTATGGCATATGACATGGATTTTTTTCAAATGTTGAGTCTTGTATTCCTGGAATAAATCTTACATCATAGAGTATACAGTGTGTCCTTTCTCTTTTCTTCCTCCATCTCTCTCTCTCCTCCTTTCTGTTTTTTTTTTTGGAGACAGGCTGGTCCTGAAGTTGCTATGTTGCTTAGGCTGGCTTTGAATTTAACAGCAATCCTCCTGCCTCAGACTCCCCAGTGCTGGGGTTACAGGTGTGCACCACCATGTCCAGCCTTCTTCCTTTCTCTTTTCTGTCACTCCCTACTTTTCTTCCTTGTCCTTTTTGTGTATGCTGAATTTTATTTGCTAATATTTTGAGAATTTTTTACACGTGTATTAAAAAAAAATCAGGAAACACTTTTCATCTTCTTACACTACTACAAACCTTGCTATTCTTGACAATATTCACTTTTGTTTTTTGAATCAACTCTTTATAGTTTGTTAAAAGCCTTTGGTTGATTTTCTGGAGATTTGAAAAAGTTGAGATTGGTGGTTTTTTGCTAATGCTCTTGTTTTTTGGAGGAGTGAATCTCCTTTGTCTTCCATGCTGTTCTTCAGGGTGGTTGCCCCTCTTCCTGTTTTCTTGCCTTTTTTTCTTTGTTGAAATTGGGTGTTGTAGTCCATGGTAACCTCAGCTACCTTGAGCCAGTTGTCTCTTCTCTTCAATCCAGAGTGCAGCATGTCTTATACTAATCAAGATGTTAAAATAACATTTTTATACTGTTGAGTATGTTAAGTATTTGTAAAGAATCAGGAAATCATTTTTGTTTTTAGCTCAAGGATCTAAATTTACTTGATCGCTGCATAAAAGAAACATTAAGACTTAGACCTCCTATAATGACCATGATGAGAATGGCTAAAACTCCTCAGGTAAGTCTCTTGCTTAGATTGCTCCTTCTGTGCCTCTGGTTTTTACTGATCAAATTTAGGAGATATAATGGTATCAAAGAGAAATTTCTTGAAAAAAATCACTTCTACATAATTTTAAATTTTATACTAAGTACATGGACATTTACATAATGGCAGATACTATATATATGCCTGTCTCTAATGCTGTTTTCTTAATTTTCATTTAACAATTGATTTTTTTAAAATGTCATTAAAATTGACATTTTTCTTGGTTTTAAAAATAACACTTTGTTGTAAAAAAAAAAAATTATATGAAGTATTTAAATTGGATAGTGAAAAGCCCTCTGAAATTCTGCCTACCTCTGAAGCATTATGGATTTGTGTGTATTTGTCCAACTCCTTTTTGGCTTACTTAGAGATCATTAGAGTAATTTTTAGTTGATTTGTCATGTGGCTGGAATTTAAATATACATGCACCTCTGTTCCACGGTGACCTAGTTATTTAGCAAAATTCTCTGATGCAGTGTGTTGCCTCCATCTGTAGACTGTAGCGGGATACACCATTCCCCCAGGACATCAGGTGTGCGTTTCTCCCACTGTCAACCAGAGACTTAAAGACTCCTGGATAGAGCGTCTGGACTTTAACCCTGATCGATACTTACATGACAACCCAGCATCAGGAGAGAAGTTTGCCTATGTGCCATTTGGAGCTGGTAAGTTGACAGTTTTGGTTTGAAACGTTTTTGTTCTGATAACATTTGTCCCTGTCAGTAATGCCTATGAATTTTTTTACGAATATCTTTTACTTTGGCTCTGATTACTGCCTCTAGCATCACCAGGCTCTCCTTTTTGGCTGTTCTTGTGACTTCATATGAACACCCTATAAGGGCCTGCCCTAAATCAGTGTGACCCCATCTTAATTACATATATAAAGATCATTTCCAAATAAATTTGTATCCTGAGATTCTTGATGGACTTGAATTGGGGGCAGGGGGATATAGAACTCAAAAGTTAAATAACCTGTTTCTTTCAACAGTTTTTAAAGAAAAACTGTTATTGCTGTCAAATCCTGTGTTTGCCTAGCCCCAGACTAGCTGCAAAGTCCTAGGCTTTAGCACTTCTGTTGTCTTATCCTTCTGAGTGGCTGAAACCACATACCTGCAAACTATCATGCCTTTTTTTTTTTTTTTAACTTTGTAGTCTTGCTGTTTATCTATATTGGTGCATATAACTTTAGTTCATCTGTTTTCATAATGTTACATTTTGTTAATCATCAGACATCACCAAAATTTGTTGATTCAGTTTAGGGTACTTCTAGTTTTGTTATTAAAAATAGCCCTTCGTGGGGCTGGGGATATAGCTTAGCAGCACAAGTAACTACATGGTAAGCATGAGGTTGCGAATTTGATCCCTGGTACCAAAAAGAAAGAAAGAAAACCCTTTGTTTTCCATTTTCCTATAACCAGATGTCTTTGTAGATGCGTTTGAATATGGGTCCAGTATGTATGTGCCCCTTCTAAATGTGGCATATTCAGCATTTCTTTTTTTTGATAATACTTACAATTTTACAACAAAACGCTCAAATCTGAAGTTATGATTCAGTGATTTTTGACAAATGAGTAAGTTTAATTATCAACTTTTTAAGTGGTTATTGCTGTCTGCCTAGCCCCACGTGAGGAAGTGGTCTGTTGTACTAAAACTTGGTTTTAGCATTTGTGGTCTGTGATCATCTTAAATTAATTGAGTATGGAGTGAAATAGGAATTGGAAGTTTTTTCCTTTCTGTAGTGTCTAGTTATTCTAGTACTATGTGTTGAAGAGATGTTATTTTCTTCCTTGGTTTGTTTTATTGATGTTAAAGATAATCAAATAACCATAAAAGTATTTCTGGGCACGCTGCTACGTTCCATTGATGTATTTTTTGATCTTTATACAGCTTGGTTGCTGTACCTTTAGTCTTGAAGTCAAATGTGGCCAGTTTTAATTCCTCCAATATGGTCTATTTTGAAGATTGTTTTGAGTCTTCTAGGTCTTTTCTATTTCCTTGTGCATGTTAGAACTAGCTTGTCAGTTCTGGTATGACTTCACATTTTGACACTAGTAAATGTTATTTTGGGTTTATTAAATCCTTACTTTCCCCATAGTGGCATTTTAAGGCTCCTGGCCCCTTTTTGTTCTCTTGTGTCTCCGCCCATTTTATTTTTTGATACAAGGTTTTGCTGAATAGTTAGGCTGGCCTCAAACTTACAGCAGTCCTCTTGCCTCTGCCTCTGAAGTGCTGAGATTACAACTGTATACCACCATGAGGTTTTGATTGAAAGGTTCATACTGACTTTTAACTAGGGCTTTCTTGGGAAAGGAATTGAGAATGTTCCAGTACATTCCCAAACTAGAATACTATCTCATGATTCAAACCCAGATAAGTTTTTAAAATTTCAAAGGCATTGGAAAAAATCATGAGCCAAGTGCTGTTTTCTTAAAAGCACTGAAAATATTCTGGAGCTTTACCCATTTACATTTTTATTTTATGTGAAAGATGTCTGTATATTTGCTCAAATGTAGTCAAATAAATGATTACTCCAGGCTGAGTTTTCCCTATGATATATACATTCAGACCCACACATTGACCTATTTTTCAAATATCTCCTACTATTTCTAATTACTGTAATGATTTTAGTTACAGCAAATAAACTTCCAACTTTTTATTGGCTGAGAGGGGGTTGGGGTTATACCTTTTTTACTAATCAGATGATGATATGGTCGAACAGATGCAAATACAGCGGCATTCTCAAGCAGTCCTGTACAACTGAATTGGAAATACTGGATTTGTAGTATCCATGGCATGACTCATACATTTTAATTCGTGAGAGTTACAACAATTGTTTGTAATGCAAGACAAAAGAATTTAAGTTTTTGATGAAAACTTTTTTTTTTTTAAACAGGGCGTCATCGTTGTATTGGGGAAAATTTTGCTTATGTTCAAATTAAGACAATATGGTCCACCCTGTTTCGTTTATATGAATTTGATCTCATTGATGGATATTTTCCTGCTGTGAATTATACAACTATGATCCACACTCCTGAAAACCCAGTTATCCGGTACAAACAGAGGTCAAAATGAAGAATGCCACAATGAACAGGACTTCAGTGTAAGCTCCAGATGCATCTGGAGAGAAAGAAGTTTACAAAACAACACTCTGAAGTGTGCCGTGTTTTTAATTCTAAAAGCGAGTTTTATGATTTTAGTATTTTATTAACTGACTTATCAAATATAGTGGTATTTGAAATGGTTTATAATAGTTTTGATATTTATGTGTACTTTAAGGAAGCCAAATTTATTAGTGAAAGGAACTGTTTTCTAGGTAATTGGCAGATTGTAAGTAATACGAATTTTAAAAGTATACAGAGCTCTTAGCAAGATCGTTCAGCAGAGTCAGGTCTGGGGCCACTTTTGCAAGGTGCAAAGAGCTGAGGAATACTTGGAAGACGACAGGTTATTCATTTACCTTTGTAATTTTTATGTGTAAGGATAGGAGGGTAAGAATGAACTCACAATGAAAGACTTGGATAGAAAAGAATACTGTTAATTGTTTTGGTATGAAGATAGATACCAGTGATGGGACTATAATGCAGAAAAATAAATCCTCTGAATTTTAATTGGAAACACTATAGGAAGTGGAGAAATCTAGGTTTGTCCCTTGATAATATTTCCTAAAAATAAATTAACATTAAAGACTGCTTGTATTTTGATATAATTGCTAAATATCAGCTATTTCTCCATCTGTTAAATAATGTATGTTTCTACAAGGTTGTATTTGTATAAAAGTCTTTAGTGGGTAATTTTTTTCTTCCTTGGCTCAAGGTTGTTCCTCTCCAAAATCCAATTTGGGGTGTTTCTGTTACTACTACTTTTGATTCAGTTTGTTTTGAACTGAGGACTAAAGTAATATAGACCAGATTCATTGGTTGAATACTGGTTGTATTGTGAAGCCTGTATTTGGGAATGAGCCTAACTCAAATATATTGGGAGTCTAACTACATGAGATACCTGCAATTTGACCATATGATCCATTTTTACCAGTTGCAGCCAAAATATTTTACCGTGTGTATATTACATCCTGTTGAGGAGGCTGGAAGACTCATATGAGACTCTTGTGAAGGCAAAATCTTTGCTATTTTTTGCATTAAAATTCTCTTTGAGAAAAATAGTTTGTGAAGTGTGTACTTCAGTAAGTAGAGTTGGGCATCCAGGAATCTGGATGGGGAAAATTACACCTTGCACTAGTTTTTCTTCTTACATATAGCTCTTGTTCATTTATTTTAAAGGCACAGTTGTCTCCCTTGGAGAAACATGATTTACTTACAGGTGGACATTACACATGATCCAGTTTTAACAAGTAAAAATGTCTTCTTAGGCTTCCTTGGGGAAAATTATCAAGAGTAATATTAAATGTGCTGTGTTGAGAATAGTTTTTCAGGATATTTTCAAATTGCCCTCCAAGTGGCTATCAATTACATTTCCACCAGCAACTTCTAAGTCTCTAATAATTTTTTACTGTTTGTTGAGACAGTTTAGTTAGGTCTTGTGTACTTTTTTTGTTGGGGGGGGGGTTACTGGGAATCAAACTCAGGGCCTCAGGCTTGTTTGCCATGCAGGTGTTGTGCTGCTGAGCTGTATCCTTGGCTGTACTAATTTTTAAAGTTTGATAGTTTTTTTGTTGATTTCCTTTGCAATGCTGCATGTTTTATGTCTTTAAAAGCATTATTATGAAAAAGGATCTGTAGGTTCACCAGACCGAAGAGATTTCATAGCACAAAAAAGTGAAAGAACTTGAATTAAGGTTCGAAATAAATCTGGTGAATAGTTTCAGACGTACAACAGTTATTATTTTGTGGGGGAGGATTCCTGGGGAATCAAATCTCTTGGAGCCTACCTGCTAATGCAGGAAGTCTGAGTAATCTGAGACATTGAAGAATGTAGCTATGTACTAGGTACTGTGCCTCTTTGTGTTGAATATAAATAACAGGACATTAGATAAGAAAATCCTCTAGATGTTAGTGACAGATATTACTGCTGCTTTAGGGAGAGGCTAGGAACCCTTAAATAACAGGTAACAGTGACACTTGTGTTACCTCTATGAACCTACCAGTTTGAATCTGGCTTGGCAAGTATATTTAATTCTGTAGCATTGTGATCAATACAATTTAAGATTCTTTGAGCTAAATGATTTCTGTGTCTTAATAGGCTAAGATATTTACATCTTTGGATAGAATAACTAAATATAAAAGCAAATAGGGATTAATCACATGAATACCATTAAAATGTAAGTATTTCCCATAGATAAAGAACATACAAAAGCAGATGGAAAACTTTCTTCATTAAAGGCACAGAAAAGCCCTAATATCTACTTCTAGAATTAGGGCAATAACCAGATGATAGACATCAAGAAGTATTCAAATACAGTGTGATGAAAATGGTGAAGTCATTTTTATTTCAGTACTTGACAAAATACCCCATAAAATTCAAAACTTCTACCATTATACAAAAATAGGTCTCTACACAAGTATATGTTCAACTGTCTTCATCAGCAGTAGCAAATATATTGGGCAGAAACATGTAACTTCAGTAGCCTTTTAAGAAAAGTGCAGGACACTGCAAGCTACACTTCCAGCAGTATCATAATTTGCAAGTTTAATCTTTTTACCCATCTGATAAATACACAAGGTTCATAATTTAATCATTTAAATTAGCATTCCACAAATATACATGTAATGATTATTGTGCATGAATACATACACAATAGTTATATACACAAATTCCAGTTTTCATGTGCTGGCAAGGGATTTGTATACAATCATAAGCTGTGTGTTTATAATGGTCCCATTGAATATTCACAATACAAAAGCACAAAAGAACCATTGATTTACAAAAGAATTTCTTTAAAATCACTTCATTTAAATGATTTGAAGGATTATCTTCTCATGCCAGTATGAAACTGAATAGTTGATCCTACAAGAGAAAAATAGACCATTTCAATGATTTCAAATTAGACTACTTACTACCTATACCAGGCAGATTCACACAGAACAGACTTTTAATGCTTTCTTGGGGCTGAGGATTTAGCTTTCTGATAGTGCCTGTTTGACAATCATGAAATCCTGAGTTTGAATTCCATGCACCCTCATCCCTAAAGATAGCTTTCTTGTCCTTAAAACATCATTCATATTTGAACTAGTTTTAAGAGAGATTCTGATTATGTATTTAAAAGTCACCATGACTGGCTCAAGGTAAGAAAGACTAATGTTAAGAAGTTCTACAAAGTGCTTTTGGAAGTTGAATCAGCTTGAAAAATTGATCTGGGTCCTATTGCTTCTCAGCCTTTTGGCTAAGATTAAAGGAATCTGGGTCTCAAGAAATTTAAATGCTCAAAACAAGCCAAATCACCAACAAAACCCTCAACTATGGCATTAAATTTCCTATTACTACAAAGAAACTGCTACTAGTCAAGTTTGTGGGGTTAGTAGAAAAAAACTGCTTAATAAAGTTAGACATGAAAGACTGAGAGCATAACCACTTAAAAATCAGTCCCTGGATCAAGAATAGAGATTGGAAGATGAGGTTTTTCAGTAATTGAATGGGGAATTCATCCGTATTAATAAAAAGTGATGCTTTGGGTGTGTTTTTGAGGAGAGAAAAATAGATCATTCTTACAAGGTCTTTTAAATGGAATATGCTTCAGTATCCATGAGCATGATGGAGCAGTAGGGGTACTGGCAGCAGAAGTGTTAAAAGGCAGCCAGTGTCTTAGCACTTTCATGTTTGTTACTTCAGGAACCTGTTCCCCAGTTGACTAAAATGTGGAGTGCCCTGCGCTCTGGTGCTCATCCTGCATTCTGTCTGATCAGTCTGCTGCGTGAAGATAGCAGAGAATCATTTTAGGGCAGAATAAGATTCTGGGTGATAAATTAGGTCTTTTTTTTTGGGGGGGGGACCAGGGATCAAACTCAAGACCTTGTGCTTGGGCCACTGAGCTAAATCCCCAGCCCAATTAGGTCATTCTTTGAAGGCTCTACAGGTTATAAAGTTTTAAGCTTTGGCTAACTTGGTGATTTGTCCCCTGAAAGATTTAAGAATCTTAAAAAGTGAAGGTCAAACAGTTTTAGAAAGGAAGGAGAGCTGTAGGTCTAGCATTATGATGCTACCAATAAGAAAGTAAACGGAATACCTGACTGCACAGTTCCAAGTCGTCTTTGTAGTGCCTCTAGCCGAGTGATATAATCTGTCAGAGCTCTGTCAGGATCATAATTCTGAAGCTGAGAACATGCTAGGGAACTGGGATTTAAATCAGCTGGAGTGCCTGGGTACCTAAGGATTAAAAATGTATACGAGAATCCAAATTATCTAGAAAAGACGACAAAGTTACCAGCCTGTCTCCACCCCCTGCTTCCCAGAGGTAGGCCATTTATCCACTGCTTGACCTATATCCTCCAGACTTCTCAGTTTGAGATGACAAAACACTTTAAACACATTCAAAGAAACTACCAGCTTGTCATACAGCGTGCCCAGTGCAATGCTTCTCAGTAAGATTCTTTGAAAATGTTGGACACATATAAAACGCATCTTATATAGACTGTTAGCATTTTCACAATGGCCAGTAACACCAATTTTAGTCAATAGTTTACCCAAAGTCAAAACCATTTACACATTCAAAAACTAGCTTTGATGCTGAGCCTTGGGTTACATAAATTACATACAGGTAGAGATGTGTAGCTATTGCAGTGCAAGGAAGTAAAAGCCCTAACTGTCCATATTTCTTTGTTAAATATTAACGTACTTATTCCAGTCAGGTTAGATCAGATTCTTACCTATTCTGAAATGGTAAAGGAGACCTGGGATAGTCCAGATCTGATCTTGAGCGATATGTTGTATGTCTTGGTTCTCCATACAGCTCCAGCCCACCAGAAGAATGATAAAATGGGTCTGTCTTTTCAGTACCTAGAGTAACCCAAGATGTATAATTATAAAGAAAGAAAACCCCGTGTCCTAGTTATAGTCATTTTCCATTATTGTAAAAGAGATAACAGTACAAGCAAAAGTTTGACTTACTTGCTATCAAGACTTACTAGCTTTGAACACGACACATAACTCACTATGGCAAACACTTGAGCTGTTGCAATGTGATAATGTGTCCTTCAAAGTATTTCCAGGACACCAAATACACCCATTTCCCTTTTCTCTGTTGCTTAACTACTGGCAGACTATATAAAGGTGGCTTAGTACCAACACAGGGTGAGTATGCTCCAGCTTATGCCCAAAATGTTTAAGTCTCATGTACTCTTCCTTCCTCTTAAGTGTGTAGAAAAAGAATTTTACCTGTCACTGTACAACCTACTAATAAACTCAAGAGCTGTTTGAAAATCGCTAAATGATGGAAACTATAATTATTCCACCTAAGTAACCCTCTTGCTTAAAATGCAGGTGGACCACTGGCTTGAGCCAGAACGCCAGGGTTTGGTCCTGGCTCCATTACTTCCCTCGGGAGTAATACAGGGCCAATAACATGTTTTCTATAGCTCAGTTTCTCATTTGTGCTGCAAGAGTAAGAGTGACTGTAAACCAGAAGACTACACACAAGAGTTGGGCTTGGTGTAGACTAATCCATAAAAATCAGCTGTTAATATCCTTTTTAAAAAAGAGCATGATCCCCAACCTTGTTAAAGAACATATCTCTAGGTAACACTGGCTCTGGAATTTATTATTTAGAAAATATACTTGTAGTAATTTTAGTCATAAATAAAAAAATATGCTACTCTGAATTCACCTGGATGTAGTCCAAAGCCATCTCTGTTAATATTGATGGAACCAGAACCTGTGACTCGATGCCACCGATGAACCAAGAATTTCATCCTAAAAAAGATCCCAAAATGAAATGTCACAGCACATCGATAAAGAATAATATATGTATCTTCCACAAAAATTGTCAGTTCATATGTGCACAGAGCAAATTTAAGTAATATCACATGATCCCCTATTCTAAAACTACATGAATGTCTTGTTTACAGGAAAAATAACTGCAAGAAAACAATGCTGCAAGCTCCCCTAACACTTCCAACGGCCAGCAGAGGTCACCAGCATTACCAGCTTCTAGCTTCAGGGATAAATGAGATTAAGATGCAGGGCAAAAGTGGACAAGAAAACAATGGATAAGTAAGCAAAGGGTGAAAAGTAATGAGAACAGAATGCAGAAACAAAGTCAGATGAGTAGAGAACAAAAAGACCCTTAAATTGGTGAGGAGAGTAGGCTAGGCTAGCTACAGGATAAGGCCATGCCATCAGCACAAAAACAGTACTGTCTAAAAGGAATAGGTTCTTAGTGTCATGAGCTAGCAAGGTAGCTGCTTGGGTCACTGGACCTGCAGAACAGACTGGAGTGCCAGCTTTGATTTCTTAATTCTAGTTTTAAGGTTTAGGTTTTTTTGAGACAGGATCTTGTGTCCAGCCCAGCTTGGCCTCAAACTGTGGCAATCCTCCAGCCTCTCTCCTGAATGCTGGGATTACAGACTGTGCCAGCATACATCATTAACTTCAGTTTTAGGAAGGACAAAATACAATGAACATAAAAGAGGACAAGAAACTGGGTGGTAGAGTAGCAACTTTTATAGTGCTTCCATGGAGCCTCCTCAAATTCCTCTAATCAGGATGACTGGTAAGCTCCTATGACCTCCCATGGGGACTGTTCTAAACTGTTGCAAAGTCCTTCCCCATGAGAAAGTATGTCTTCCAGGCAGACTAGTACTAGTGTTTGTCATCACTGGCTCTCCCAGCACTCAGCCCATGTTCCCAGCAACCAAGGTGATGAAGGGAATGGGAAGGAGTGGGAACTGTGTGATTAATGTGGAGCTCGATGGTGAGGGGGTGGGGAAGCCAATGATGAGACATAAGAGCCAGCATGAGCGAGGCTTGAGGAAACTAGCTGGTTACCTGATGGGCTTATTACCTCCTTTGCCCCTTTCCTCACTGTGCATTGATGCTCTGGATTAGGTAATCTCCCACAGCTTCTGATTAAACAGTGTGATGTATTTTTATTTGGAAAAAAAAATTAAAAGAGCAAAAGCTCTTAAAGCGGCATCCAAAGTGACTGGCAGGTACAAGTGTAAAAAACAAACTTGCTCTGGCCCTCTGGCCCTGGACAGAGAGGGAGGAGACCTGTGCAGGACCTTGGTGTCTGCCATGCCATGGCATGCCATGCCATGCATCCTGGGCAGGCCAGGATGCCAAAGGTCTTGGAATCTTCATTCCCTTTCAACCACAGACAACAAACATCAAAGCTGCCAACCTGAAGCTGCCAGGAAGGCAACAGAAACTCCAGCAGAGTTGCTACCCTGAAGGCTACCAGCTTGGCAAGCATGTTCCCTGGCAGGGTACCACCCATGAGTTACATAAGCAGTGAGAAAACAAATGTATGCCAGCCTCAGGAGGAAGCTTTCAAAAACAGTTTTTTCCTTCTGTGATCTTAGGTGTATGTCTAAACTAGTTCATGGTCTGATTCAAATTTGGTTTAAGAACTCGGACTGGATGTGCTTGCTCTGAGTCACCAACCTCAGTACCTGGGTTTACTCAGTGCAGCCAAGAATCCCTGCTAGAAGCATGAAGGTCTAACAAAAAATAAGCAGGACTGTTTCAGTGAAAGCAAACACTTCTGTACAAACAGCCTTTGAGAGAGTCGACCAGTAAAGTGACTTTACCTGGAAATTGCGATGCAGACTCTGACAGCTGAACGGAACCTGGTGAAGGCCCTGGGGCGGTTGGTGATCACCTCGAGGTCCGTGAAAGCCGGCTGTCCCCCCATGCGGGCAAGCAGTGCAAGGGTGGCATCCTCACACTCTTGGAACCCGCCCAGTAACAGCAGCAGGTATTTCTTCTGATAAATAAGAGCTTTGCGAAAACCTTCAGCCCTCAAGTATTTACCATAAATCCTCTATTTACAAAAGAAAGAACAAAAAGACATCACTGTCATTCAAATTGTTCTCTAGGGACAAGCAATGTTAAAAAGCCTGAATGCCAGTGTCCTCTCACTGTTTTCCACTCTAAGAGCAAAGTTGAAAGTGAATATAATTAACCTAACTTTTACACTTAGTAATGGAGTGTGAGTACTATCTTTATAAGTTATGCTTTTTATTTTGGGCTCATTGTATCTACTGGATATACGTTTTTAAAAATTGCATGGAGCTACTTTATTAATTTGGTTATTCATCTACTTAGTTCTTTTAATAATTTAATGTTTCTTGTCTCTTTAAGAGTCACATTTATGTTCACTCCACAGTTTGAACAAATGTTCCAAACAGTTTAAGTTACTAATTAATTAAGATAGCTTTACCACAGCATCTTTTCTTAAGACATCAGAGGGGCTACTTGGAAGGCTTCTTGTCCTACAGGGCATGATGCTCTTATCCTGACAAGTACTGCTTTGGTTAGCTGAAAAGAGAACTTTTAGTCTATTACAGGAAGAAACTGTAGGAAGCAGGACCACGAGCTCTTGGTGCTACCACTGTGACAATGAACAGAGCTTTACCAGGTCCCAGTCCTTGACTTGCCAACTCTACTGACCTTCCAGATGCCTTGCAATCACAATACAGACTGAATAAACAGACCCAGACACAGCCTGAGTGCCACCTCCATTTCTTTAGTCTGAACAGTTAAGGTTAGGAGAGATGAAACAAGGCAAAACAGAGAATGTCTATAGACTGAAGAGCTCTCCTACCTTTAAGGTGGCATGTTCAGAATCAGGGCTCAGATTCTGAAGTACATTATCATTTCTTAGTTCAGCTTTCAGTTTATACACTTCTGCTTCTGCCCTTTTCAAGGATTTCTGGAGAGCCGATTTCTCTCTGTTCCATACTTCTTTTTCAGAAGCAATGATGGCGTCAATGTTGGCCCCACCACCAAATGAAAACCTAGAAGACTACAGAGACCACATCCTACTTACATGATTTTAAAGAATGAATCTGATGAAGAAAAACTGGAATTAATCATATTAAAGGTATCCTACAATGGAAGCCTATATCAGCTTTCTGATCTCAGGAAAGCTCAATGCCAATCTAAACTGACATGTAAGAGAAGTACATGCTCCTTTGCTGAGCAGAATATCCTAGGCAAAAGCCTTGCCAGAGAAAGCTTAGGTTTAGCAGAGCTCTGAAAGAAAAGGTCAAGAAACTGAACAGTTGGGTCACTGGGTCTAAATGCTGAGCCTGTATTCAAGAAGAGGACAGAAAACAACCCTTCATGTACACAGCTAAGTGGGTTGTAATGGAAACTTCTTGGCTAGGTTTCCATTTATATGTACAGTTTTCTTAATGGCCCTTCTTGTCTATCAACTGATTACAGAAATAAATTATTTCGCAGCTTTTAAACTGGAAAAACTGTAAATGCCCAGAGTATTTTATTAAGCTGAAACAGTTTAACAGCATCTTTCACCCGAGTCTTAAACATAGTAACTGTAAGTGTAACCAAAAAAGCAGTCAGGACCTTAGGGAGTAACATATCTAGATTTGGCGATAAGCAGACTTTAATTGATTATAATTTAAGTTTAGTTTTCTCACCTATAAGGCTGGATGTGGATCAGATTCTGCATGTATATAACCCTGTGTCTAATACAGAGAAGGCTCTCTCCAAAATAAAAGATTCTATTATTCCTGTCACCCCTATAAAATTTTCCACAGATGCTATTAAGCATCAGATATTAGACATTTTTACATCTCAGAGTCAGAAACTGAAACCAGACAAAGGAATGGTAACTTGGCACTGCTTTTAAAAATGACGTACACAATCTCCAGCAGCCTGTCTGTAGCACCTTATCCGATCTTCTAGCTTCATAACTGTGTTCCTCAAACCATTCTTTTCTTCCGTCAGCTGGCTGATATGTCCTGTCAGTTCGGCATTCTGTCTCAGCAGTCTTTCAGTCAATGAGCCACAAGAAGCACTTGGGGACACTAAGCTGGGCTGGGAAAATAACATAGCAGTAACTGGTTATGTAAGTACAAATGTCCATGAATATGGTGTATGAATGTGTGAAAAGGCAGAGAGCAGCCCATTTCATGAATCAGTAATAAGAAGAAATGTATCAGGCAGCAAAGAAACTAGCGATGGGTATGGTAAGCAGCAGAGCAGATGAAAGACACAAAGCCTTATTCAAGAGTGCTGCTTTTAAGGAAGCTACAAGTTGCTTGGTAAAACCAGAATAAATGTTGCTTCGCTTTGTGGATAATAGACTTTAATGAAGGCAATAAACAATAAACTTCATTGAAGGCAATCCAGAAGTATTTAGGAAGGAGGATGGCACAAATAAAGTTTATGTCCTACAAAGATTCCTTTGGCAGCAGGATGCAAAACAGCATAAGTTGGGGAAGATTTAGGGAAGATATAATGCATGCCCCTGAGCAGGCTATTATAACAGTGCTGCTAAGAAATCCTGAAAAGTGGAGGCAATAATGGGCACAGAAGACAGACATGCAGGAGGTGGAAGGCATACGATTTGAGGACTTCTTAGCTATGCAAGTAAGGGTAAATAAAGCAAGGCAGACTACGGTGAGGTCCAGCGTTCTAACTGGGATGATAGCATTTTCACAAAGGCTAGAGGAAGATAATGTTAAGTTTGGAGCATGCCTTAGAGTTTCTAAGGGATTATTATGGGGTATATAGAAAAGAAAGATACCTAGTAACTAACTGAAAATATAAGCCTGACGCACAGGTCAAAGATCTATACTAGAACCCTAGTCCATGGGACAGTGATCTCCATGGTATGTGTGAGATTGTCATATTTATTCATTTTATCTCCAGGACACAGTACAGTACTTGAGACATAGTATGGTGCAACTTAAGTGTTTGTTCAATAGATCAGTCCAATGAAGGCTATGGGAATGAATGGGTTTTAGAATACACTTAAGAGAAAAACATGATGATGACAGGGAGAGAGAAAACCATGAGGGTAACTGATTAAAGAGGCAGATGCAATGAGACAATACTGACACAAAAGACCAGCAAAGAAGATTTTAAAAAGATGAGGAGCTCAAAAGTGTTCAGTATAATTAAGTGAAGGCAGGAGTAAAAAGATTCAACAGATGAGTGAACCATGAAGACACTGGTATGATTTTGATGTTTTCATGCAGTGGTGAGGGTAGAAACCATACTATTCTAAGAAGCTTAGTATTTTAATAAAAGAGCACTGTAGCCAGGTGTGGTGCTGCACACCTAAATCCCAGTGCTCAAGAGAGCATCGTATTTAAAATAAAGAAATCAAAATTTTATAGAATATGCTGGCAATTTCAAACAGTTCATATTTCCTACTAAGTCTTTGCTTTCTATGCTTTATAAAGAACTTTTTAAAAAGCCTTACCTCGTCACCTGGCTGCTCAATGAATTTCTGTAGTTGTAAAATAATTCCATCAATATTTTCCTGAATCCAGATGAAAGTTTCATCATCTGCTGTTTCAAACTGTAGCCTTTAACAAAATGACAAGAGAGTTACAAAAGACTTTCTCCGAAGTTTTTACTAACACAAATATTACAGACTAGGGAGACTTCACTTATCACTGTTTTTAGAGCTCTTCCCTAAGTGCAGGTATTATTTTCACCTCTTCCCATGTAAACAAGCATTACCTTCACACCTCAAGTTTCCTGCCCTGGCCAGCTATTCCTGCAGGATAGCATCTGTCTAGTCTAAGAACACTGTTTCAAAGACCAGGCAGGGAAGCTAACCTGTTAGAGGCTTTCTGGGACAGATGTTGCAGGCTCGAAGCTGCACGCTCAAGCTTCTGTATGATCACTTCTAATTCATGACTGTAGCCAGTTTCTCCTCCATTTATTACAGTCAATTTAGGATAGTTTGATTCTTTTGTATCTCCTTCTATCTTCTGTTGAAGAACCCAATTTCGAGTCCGATCCTTAGTCAAGCTCCAACTGGTTGGCTGGCAATTTTGGACAGAAGAAGAAATAATTATTATAAACAAATAGCATTAAATATTATCTCTTAAGGGAGCAGAAGTATTTATATTCCACATTAAGTTCTATAGAATTCATTTTAAATGATTTTCACATACACTATTTAAATAATTTAACCCAATATCAAGATTTTATAGTCAAAGGGCTTTTAGAACTCTTTAGAAGTATTAAAAAATAAAGTATCGTTCACCTCATTAAGATTCTGATACAGGATTCGTCTACTTTCTCTTTTTTCTTCTCGTTCTAGTTCTTGCTTTTGGAACTCCTGCATAATGCCCTGTAGTCGCTTTCCTTCAAGATCTAACTTATAGACTTGCTGCCTTTTCTCTTCCAGTTGGCGCTGAAGATCTTCTACCTTAGACTGGAGTTCATGCATCTTTTTCTGTCCCTCAGTGTTGGCCTCTTGTTCAGTTTGTAGTGTCTTCTTATGAACCTGTCTGTCTTTTTCCATCTGCTGTCTTGTTTGCAAAGAATCCAGTTTGTATTTCTCAGTCTCATTTAACAGTTCTACTATACGGCTGTGCTTCTCCTCCAGCTGTCTCTGAAGCTCCTTCAGGAGGTTCTCCAAGGGCAAGGGAGGACGCGGCTGGCCAGCCTCGTCACTGCTCTGCAGCTGGGCCCTCAGTTCTCGCTCCCTCGCTAGGGCATCACTAAGCTCCTGAATTCGGTCTTTCTCAGAATCAAGGAGCACTTGAAGCTCCAAGTTTCGGCCTTGTTCTTCTGTTAACTTGGCATCATAGAGAATTCTCTGTGATTCCACTTTCTGCTGTGATTCATTTAGCAGTTGTTTCTGTTGCTCCAAAAGTAGATTTAGCTGAGTGTTCCTTTGTTTCTGGTCCTCAAGTGAAAATTTCAGATCCTTGAAAAAAAACATCAAACTTAAGTACTTATTAATATTACTAAAGATACTTTATAAGTATACAAACAAACCTTTATTAATGCTAAATTGGTAATAATTAGAAGATAATACAGTTATCCAGTTTACTAATTAAATTTTAAGTGGTTACAACATAATTATTTAGATGCCAACTGATTTTCATCAAGGAATATAAATGAGATAGGATAACAACACATTTCTCTTAAAACATTAAACTTATCTATTAAATATGAACTGATATGTTTCTTTATTTTTTAGATGGTGTTACTATGCAATTTAGGCTGGCCTTAAACTCATTATGTAGGCCAAATTCCCAAGAATCCTCCTGCCTCAGCCTCCGGCATGCTAGGATTATAAGAGTGTGTCACTATACCTGGTGTCCAGGATATATTTCTAACAAAGAGCATCAAAAATTATAAGCATTCTTGTGATACTTTTCAACCGTATTAATGGTATTTTTTAACTGTTAAGTACTTATGTGTAAATACATGAAAATAGTTACTTAACAGTAACATATACATGTAGAATCTAGAATGATGGCGATTTCAAACAGCTTTCGACTAGCCCACAGGGGTAGCTAAGATAGTGACACTTCTACTTTCATACACTACTAAACTATTACCACACTGTATTTCAAAAATATATGTTTCTGGTAGAAAATGGCACAAATTCCTGAAAAATCTTATGTTTTTCAATTTCAGAGGCTAAAAATAATAAATCTGATACAGAAAGTGGATGTAGGACAAACTATTCAAAATCAATGTAAACTTTTAATAAGAAATACTTGAGGGAAGTAACATATGCCCTTGTGGAGGGTACAACAGTAGAAATTAAAAAAGTGATCAAGCAAGAAAATATGGCAAAAGTCTGGAACATGTTTTGGCCGCTGAGTTGATGCACACTGCATTGAGTGACAAGGAGGCAAGCATGGAGCTGGAGGCTGCTGCCACAGTGGGCCTTCCAAGTGGGCCAGCCTGTCCTGAGGTGAGAGCTATGTGAGGTGGAGTCACCTCTATGGGAGAGCCCAGTTGCTTATTTGAAATTTTTAAAAGTATAGCAGGAAGGACTCCTGGGCACCACAAAAGTAGCCCTGATCCCATTCTCTAGGATGCTGGTGGCAAACTTAAGGCAAGTCTGTCCCAGTGGTCTGCAGAGCCTCTGTTGGCATGCAAGCCAAGCTTCCCCAGCAGTTGAGTACCAGATGACCGTTTTGTTCCTGAACTAAAACCTCAGTATTCAGGTTTAATTGTAGCATTGGCACTTTGTGATGAATAAATGGGTTCTAGGATGCAGAGTGGGCACTTGTCTCTAAGATGTTTGCCATCACTGCTGTAGGAGAAAACAGGAACCAAAACTACTTTTGCCATATGATTGCCTTATTTCTCAAACTGGGTGTGCACTAATTCACATTCCCATAATAAAGGGCCCCAGAGCAATCTGTGTGTATCCTTGGATGCAGCAAACAAGGATCAAACCATCAACATTTCCTCATAATATTGTTTAGACAACACTATAGCAGTATTTAATGCAGAATGAAAAACATGGCTTTTAAGGACTTCTAGTGCTGACATTTTAGACAAAAGCCTGTCTCAAGACTGGATTCTCCTGAGACATAGAGACAATGATGACAATACCTCGAGTTCATCTTTTTCCCTCTCTTCACTGTGTTCCAACTTGGCTTTCTCTTTCTCCAAAGCCCACTGGAGCTCTCTTGATTTTTTCTGCTCACTTGCTAATGTATCATTAAGCAAATGTACTTCATCTGTCTTATCTTTAACTTCCAGTCTAAATCAAAAGAGACAAATGAACTGTCAAGTATGTCCATAGCAAGAAAGAGAAAACAGTGTATATCAAAAAGCTGAGGAATATAGTGTACATTATAAACTAGCTACCAGGAAAATACAAAGTTTAAAGATTCTTGACTGGTTATTTCAGATTCTCTATTTTTAATATTGATAGTACAACTATGATTATTTACCATTGTAAACTATTACACGATTTGTTGCTACAGAATAATTTTTTGTGGACATAGGGACTGACACCAGGGAATGTACTTAACTACACTCCTAGCCCTTTTTGTTTTTTGAGTTGGAAGGCTCACTAATTTGCACAGGCTTCCTTGAACTTACGATCCTCCTGTCTAATGCCTCCTAAGTAGCTAGGTTTACAGGTATGCAACAGGCTTACAAAATAAAATCAGTAAAATTTCTCCTTGTGTTTTACTAAACACATGAATCATATGAATTCATGTGTGAAATCAATGTTCAAAATAAAAACGATTGTATTTGCAATGCGTTTTGACAAACAGAATACCTCAGTTTTTATATCAATATATCCTTTTTTGCAAACATTATCTTGAAATACTTTCCATATTTTGGCTAACTAAACCATTAATCACATTAAACATCATTTCAAGTTAGTTTACAGTAAAATAAACGCCAAAATTATATCTCCTACAGAACTAAGGCCACAGTAGAGAATATGCCAAAAATAATCAGGAGTTTACAACTGAAAAAATTTGGAATTTTTGTCTACTATTGTTTTTCATGTAATTAACAAAGTTTTCATGCCATTTAAACATCATGAACAGCATTTTAATTTTCTTTGCACAACATTTACACAAAATTATTCCATTCCTTCCCTAATACAAATTTATAATAAAGAAGCTGGAGGTTTAGCTCAGTGGTGTAAGTGCCTGCCTGACAAGTGTGAGGTCGTGAGTTTGATCTCTGGTACCACCCTCCCCTCAAAAAAAACACAGTGGATATAATGAAGAAGCTTGGCATACCTGAATGCTTCTAATTCTTTCAGGTGCTTATGCTGTGCCTTGAGTGTTGTTTCTAATTCCAATTTTGTTTGTGCAAGTTCACTTTTCAGCTCAGCAACAACCATCTTTTCTGAACTCAGCTGCTCCTGAAGTTCAGTTGCTTTTTCTTTCACACTGCAGAGCTCCATTTGCATCTCCAGAATTTGAGACTGCTTCTGTTGCATATTGTATTCCAAAAGTTCTAAAGGGAATATGATCGACATTTAAAATATGATCTAGTAACTCATTTATAAATATTTCACTGCTAAGAAATAATTTATTTAGGAGATTACTATTGCAAAGCAACGGTGGAAGATTAGTCTCTGAAAGTGGTACATTACATAATCTTTATGTGTGTTTTCCTGACTAGTACAAGTGGCAGAAATTTCAGGAACAGGCCTGGTGCTACGAGCTGTAAGAGGTGATGTGGGCCAAGTGGTGTGCACATACCAAGGCTCTCGCCAAGGCTGGGGACTGAGGGGGTAACAGTTCTTGTCCCAGGAACAATGGTCTTCAGTGTGCAGAGCACCTGGGCAGTGCTACTACTGGGACAGCTACAGGTGCTGGTTCTTCAGGGTCCCCCGAAATTCAGGAATTCCTAAATGTGGACTTTTTGATGCCTCTGCACAACTCCAGTGCTAACCTAACACAGAATATATTCTCCAATGATATGAGCAAATCTAAGAGCAGCAGCAATGTGAAAAGACTAACTAGAGTTTTCCTAGACTCAATCAGACTTCTAAAATGATAACACCAGTAAATCTCAATATAACTTCTACTACCTCAAAGTCTAATCCTAAAGCAACAAGTGTTTCACGAAACAATCCCAGATGTCAACATCCTCAAGGATCACCCATTGGTGACACAGCTAACAATCACAGCAACTATTCATTTGAGAGAAAATAAATGATCAAAATTTGATAATGGCAGCTTTGTTGGTAGTACTGTATTGACAAGGGGAGTCTTATCTATTTTTTGCACTGGATGCAAAGTACATTATTTGAGAAGAGGCATTTCATATAGAATCATTGATGAACATGATGCAATCATTTAAGGAAATCCAAAAATAGAGGAAAGAAGTGGGTCCCCTGGATCCAGGAAGAATCTGAAGTGCAAACTGAAGCCCACAGAGGGAGTGAAAAGGAAAACTTTAATGAAGAAGGCAGTGGTAGCCAGTGGCACCTGTGTGCTGAGACAGGACTCATTGTGTGAGAGGAGCTGTTCAATGCATGGTCATGGTGACAGTAATGACTGGTAACCCTGGAGACCTCTGCAAAGAGATGCACAGTGGAGGGGAGCAGAGGACATGGGGGACTGCACTGGCTGGCAGTGAGTGCAGAGGACTTAGTCTTCCTGTGGGAGAAAGCGACTGGCTGGGAGCCATCTTGGAGACAGGTCAGATGAGCTCAGAATGCAGAACTACTGGTGGCTCTGACTAGCAGCTCCCACCTGGATGCAGACCTGTGGAAACTGCTTAGACAGCTGTAAGCCCAATGAGTTTGGTCTCAAGGAAGGCCTACTGAGATTATCCACCACCCCACTAAAAAGCAACTGTTGGCTTGCTGGGATATACTGGCATGATTTGGGACTCTTGTCTTCACAGGTTGTCTACTAGTGAAGCCATAGAGAATCCTGCAAGTAGACTTTCTTTTTTTCCTTTTGTTCTCCTTCATTGGTTTTTTTTTTTTTTTTTTGGTACCAAGGATTGAACTCATGACCTGGCTATGCCGCTGAGCTAAATCCCCAACCCCTCTTCATTGTTTTTATATGAGTTTGAATGTGGTTCTTAACCTCTTCGTGGGTGTGGTTCAGTTCTGTTTATCCTATTATCTCTTTCATCTATCTTTTCCTTAAGTGTCTTGCATCAGTTTCCCAAAGATGGCATGATGCCCCTTTGTCCTCCAACCTTACTTCTAATCCCTTTCTCTTCTTCCACTTACCTATTTTTTATTTTTTTGGGTTTATTATTTTTTTTATGGGTAAGGGGGATCAAACTCATGACCACTACTGAGCTAAATCCCTGGCCCCATTTATCTATTTTCTCCTTAATCCATTTAAATTTTAACCCCTGAAGGAAAAACTGACATATTACTTCCACGACAGAGAACATCTGAGGAAATTTATGATCACCAAACCAGCACTCCAAAATGTTTTGAAGGACATTCTAGAAAGACAAAAGTTCAAAACAGGGTAACTTAATAATAAACACAGGGGAAAAAAACACAGAAGTACAGGGAATATGTAAATCGGTAAAAAATGAGAATAAAACTGCTAAGTACACACTACAGAGGAGTATGTGAAGGGGCTTTTGGGATATTCTATTTCTTGACATGTGTGATGCTCAGATAGATACTCCTTTAATAATTTGTCAAAATGTGTATTTGAATTCTTCACTATATGTTACAGTTCATAAGTTTTTAAACAAAGCTTAAAAGTGAAAATAACTTTTCATTGCAAATTTACTTTACTTAAAATAGTTACCCTTTAGAATATAGAAAAATTTACAAGCATAAGAAACAAAGACAATGAACTTAATGGCTTTAATCTAAGACCTATTTTTAATAAGACACTGTTAATCAATTTGACAATCTTCTAACTCCTATAGTAATTTATATAATTTCCTTAGTGTTGTAAGAATAAGAGTATGACCAAGAAACATGTTTTAACTGAATAATAATATGAGAAACAAAGGAAATAGTTTTAGCAACTTATATAATCATATGACCTACCTTGGCCAGGTTTATCACTCTCCTGCTCTCTTTTCAGGGTCATTTTTCTACCATTCATTTGAGCACGCAGTGCTTGAATTTCAGACAACAAACTCCTTCTGTCTGCTTTCTGAACACATTCCATAGCTGCTTGATATTGAATACCCTGTAACAAAGGAAAATTAAGAAATCAAATGAAAAGAGTTATAAAGATAATAAAATTAACAACCAAGAAGTTTGAAGAAGAATGCATGGAATACATTCTACATTTTTTTATTTAAAAAATTTCATTATTTTTATTATCCAAATTGTATGCAGGTCTGTTATAAACAGATGTCCCTTTACCTCTAAATACTGCAATGTACAATATTTCCTAAAAACAAAATATTCTTATACAACCACAGTACAATAAACAAATGGTAAAAAATTACCATTACTACAATATTATTATATAATAAACTGGGCGTATTCAAATTTTGCCAAATGTTCTTTATAAAAAAAACAGTGATATTTATGAGTCTTTGTTATTGTAATCTTGAATTTTCTGAGGCACACAAGTTAGTTATCTTGTTTTAGTTATCTAACATACATCTTCTTCTTAAGATGCTTCAAAGCCTCCTTGAACTTAGGAACATGACTCAGTACTTCACTTTAAACAGTACTTCATTTTAAACCAGGAAAACATGAAACTAACCATGTTAGTTTCAAAAACAAAAAAAAAAAAACCCACAAAACTAAACTAATTTAGCCAATGTTCCCATGTACCTGGTCAGTCAGCTTTCCCCAACGATTAATATTTTATATAATCATAGCACAGTATCAAAATCAGGAAACTGACATTGCCACATACTATGTAAGCTACAAACTTTACTCAAATTTCTTTAGTTTTTACATATTCTTTCCTTGGTATACAGTATCATGAAATTTTATCATTTGTACAGATTCATGTATGGTACCACAATTGGCACCGGACTATTTTACTAACAAGTCTACTTGTAGTTATACCGTCTCCCTACTCTCATACCAACACCACTGATTTGTTATCTGTCACTGTATATTTGTAACCTCAAGCGTGTTATGCAACGAAACAAGCTGAGGGTATCAAGAGTTCGCTCATTGTAAAGTGCTGAGGAGTGTTTCATGGGGTAGGTATACCAGACCTTGGTCATCCGCTTTCACTGACTGTGGGCAATTTGCATTGTTTCCAGTTTGGGGCTGTTACAAATAAAACTGCTATGAATACTCACGTGTAGGTTCTTAAAAGACACATGTTTTCATTTCTGGATGATTAAATACTTAGGAGTGTGAGTGCTAGGTTGCATGGTAAATGAATGTTCAATTTCCTAAGCAACCACCAGGTTAGTCTGCAGAGCAGCTCACCTATCCACATTTCTCCCAGCAATGTGTGTGAGACACAGTCTCCAGGCAACTCTCCCAGCACGTGGTGGTGTTACAGTTTATTTTGGCCATTTAAACAGAGATATACAGGCTTCAGTTTGTTTCAGTCTGATATTTCAAGAGTAGATAAATATTATTTTTGAGACAGGGTTTCACTCTGTAATTCAAATTAGTCTTGAACTCACTGGTTGTATCCTTAGTTATGACCCCATCTCCACTCCAAACACTTAAAAAGGTTGTTTTATCATTTTCTTTACCAATCCTGCAGAAAAGTTTATTAGTTCTTTCAAACAATCAACTTTTAATGTTTCATCCTCTCTACTGTACTGTGGATTTGGTTAACTTTTTATTATCATCAATCCTTATTTGCATTCTGTATTTGCAGATTTGATTACTCACTAAAATATATTTGTAATCTCTAAATGAGTTTCTTTCACTGGTTCACATGTACTGAGAAGCTTAACTGCTTCATGTACCTGCTTCCAAAGAAAATCAAAAGAGGTGATACTTTGACCTCATTTCTGTTCTCAAACAACTGTCTTTTTTAATCTGTGTAGTATCTTAATTTTTTTTTTCACAGTTTTGTTATTTTTTGTGATTTTCTGGTTTATTTGTCTTTTTGAGACAGGGTTTCACTATGCAGTTCAGGCTGGCCTTGAACTCACAGTGATCCTCCTGCCTCAGCCTCTCAAGTGCAGGGATTACAGGTGTGCGCCACCATGCCCGGTTGTTTTCCTGGTTTAAAATGAAGTACTGTTTAACGTGAAGTACTGAGTCATGTTCCTAAGTTCAAGGAGGCTTCGAAGCATCTTAAGAAGAAAATGTATGTTAGATAAACCTCTTTTGGGCACAAGTAATGTTGCTACTGATCATGTTCAACACTAGTGAATCAATAACATACATTAAATAAGGTATTTTAAAACAAAACCTCACAGAAAGCAAGGTTATATATAGACTGGGTGATGAAAATGTGACTAGGGGTGTTGGAGACCACTACCCAGTGGTTCTGAGCAGGATTTAAATTTAACTAATTGGCTTTCTATGTTTATCTGTGAGTCTGTCCTAGGCCTTGGCCCCTTGCCTGGAGATGGGAGCTGATTCATAATAAGTGAACCTCTATGAATCAATGGTCCTGCTGAGGCCTGTAGTGGTCTTTGAGGCCAGAGATACCTCAAAGGGCAAGATAAGGCCACAGCTGTAGACACTTGGCTCAAACAACAATTAAGTAGATAGAGACTGCAGCTACAGGAATTACTCCTACAGTCTCACTTTTACCATGCTTTCATGATGAAACAGTGCTACTGAATTGATTTGATTCATTACTTGGAGATGTCCTTGAAGTGACTCCCAAGGTCTTGCTCATTGCCTGTGCTTTCCTCAGTTTCCCCGCCCCTTTTGGTTGGACCTATTAAAAATGGGCATTTCAGAAAATTCTTTGTCTTAGCCTTTGGAGTCTTGAGCTCAATTAAAGGGTTTTGACCCTCCTGGAGCCCTAAAATCATACCATTTTTCTCATTTTATTTAAACCTCCACCATACACTCATTTGGGAGATCAGGGATCAAGGTCAGGACCTGATATAGAGGCTTATAAGGCCCCTACCTGTTTATTTCCCCTAAGAGTGATGGCAACTTTATACAACATAGCTACTGCAAATAATGAAAACTGACTCTACCTTACTCTATTTCTTGTTCTAATTTCCTACATTTGATGATCAGCTCATTTGTTTTGAGGCTTTATAACAAAGAGTGTCTAAAATAATACTTTTTCCCTTAAATATTCTTAGTGGTCCTGTTACTTAAATCAAGATTCTAAAATGAGTCAGTAACTGATACCCAATTATTATTTACAAGTATCTTTTAAAATGAAGTTTCATTTTGCTACCTGTTCCTGTATTCTCTGTTCTAAGCAGCTCAGTAATCCAACTGCATCTCTGGTACCCAGAGCTGTCAGCTCAGTCTGGAATGCGGCCAGTAAAACGTTGCGCTCCTTTAGGAAAACGTGTTGAAGGGCAAGCAAGAGGTCACCTCGCCAGTCTGAGAGATTCTCAGGCTGAGAATCATCATAAACCTAGAAGAGTATGAATAGCAAAAGTTAGTGTTCAAATAAGCATGTTTTAAAAACATCATAAAAGTATTAGTCTACTAACCCAAATAAGTATCAAAAGTCAAAAAACAGCAAATTCAAGTGTGAAAATATATATAACAATTCATGTGAAAACATAAAGGATAATTTATGAAGCACATTACTGCCATTAGAAATCACATAAAGCCATTAGAAACATAACGTTCTTTGGGTACCTTGCCTTCTCTTTGCACTTGCATTTTGGTAATTAGATCCTTAAGCGAGGAGATTGTACTAAGGTATGCCCTTCTCTCTTCCAGCCAGGATTCTGAAGCTTGTTGAACAGAATGGTCCTCTCCATCACTGTAAGGCAGCTCTGTGAGAGAAAGGACCTGCATGCCCTCATTGTGAACAGCTCTCAGCAGTCCCTAGGAACAGAGGCCAAGTACAACAACTTCTTCAAAGGCTGAAATCTTAGATGTACAAAGATGCATGAATTTTAAGCAAAATAGCTTTGCCAAGCTAGACAGATTTAGAAAACCCACCAGAGAGAGGAAATTTCACTTCTAGTGACACACCTTCTTCCTGGGAAGGACTAAGCCAATCCCAAAAGGCTGCCCAGGACTTGTCACTGGTTTTTTTTGTACCGGAAATCGAACTCAGGATTTGGCACTTGCCGGGAAGCCGTTGTGCCACTGGGCTACAACCCAGGCCCTTTCTCACTGCTTTTTTCTCTAGGTTACTTCTGTGTAGCTAAAGTGTCTTTCTTAGGTTTATTAATTAGCCGCTGATGTAATCAGAGGAAACGATGTGGGAAAACATCTATTCCTTTAGACTGTTTTAAAACAATTTTGACAAAAACACCAGGAATAAAAATTAAAGTATCTTTTGCCCATAACTATTAAATATACTGCAGTTTATTACCTATGAAACATGAAAACAAAGTGAAATAGATTCTCAAGGATTAAGCCACAGTTTTCTCTTCAGAGCAGATCTTACTTTGTAATTTAAATATACTACCAATGCTCAATATAAAAACAGTATCAGCTAAGTTTATTAAAAAATATTTTTTTACTACCTTTATTTTCTTTGGAAATAAATCTGTTGGACCTTCAAGTTCTTCTTCTCTGTCTTCTGATGCTGTATCAAATTCCTGACTTTGTGTAAGGTAAATTCCATGACCCCAGTCTGCTGCAGAATCTAAAATAAAATCACCTATTATACAAAAGATCACATCCTCAACAAAAATAACATTTAAAATAAATACTATAATCAGTCAAGAAATGTGTATTACTTACCACTGGGACATATTTCTTTAGTTTGGTAAGTATTAGTATGAACTGACGATCCCTAATTAGAGAAAATAAAACAAAAAGTTTTGTTTGCTTTAATAAAAAATAGGGCCCAATAAATTGTTCTATTGTTTCTAATGTTGTAATAAAAAAGAAAGAAATCAGCTCATCTGTCATACTTGTAGGAATATATGAAACTATCCATGGCTTATAACAATTTATTATTATAAATTATGGATATTACCATAATAAAAACAGACATTCATGAACTAAGGAATTATAGCAGGTTCCAAATCTACACAGGGACTTTATTATATAACCCTACATAACAGGAAGATTTAAAACTGGAAAAAGAGGTGCTTCCCACATTTCTTTTAAAATTGCTCTTAAAAATATAAAAGTATAATTTTTATAAGAAAAATCATAGAATGCTAAGAAAGACAGGAAGACAGTAAGACTGGAAGACAAAAAGACAGAAAGACAGAAAGAAAGCAAGCAAGCAAGCAAATACCTCTTTAGATCTCAGACACTGTATCACTGTCTTCAAGGTCCCACACTCCTCTGTCAGTAACTGGACAGCAACATAATGCTCCCTCTTCAGAGTCTCAGTTTCTGAAATGTGTCTGGATTCCATATCCAAAATTTCGGCAGCATGTAATTCTTGCATCTGCTCAATTTTCTCAGTACACTGACTGATTATTTCAGTGACTTCTTCCGAGGAACACTCATTCTGCATATCAATCTGAACTCCTACATTTCTGACCAGAACCTGCGGAGTCTGGCTGCTGCCATGTACCTTGAGGGCTCCCCCTGTCTGGGACGCAGAGCTTTCACCCACCTCAATGGGAAGTGGCTCACATATGCAGATCTCTCTGTTTCCTTGTACCTCAGTCTTATCTCCTTTCAGTAGCAAGTGAGATAATTTGTCTTCTGCCCCTGTGAGTTGATCCCTGACTTGGCTTAAATCTTTCTGAAGAGATACTATAGTTATTTCTTTTATCTGAAACAATGAAAACAGTAAAGAACTGAGTTAAAATTTTTGTAAATCAAATGTAGAACTTTTTGAAAGAAGGGAAAGGAAGAGTACAACTCATGTTCAATATGTTTATCTGCCTCATAATAACAGGGAAAACATTTCAGAAACACCCATGGTTTATGTACACTTCCATATGTGTATATGGTCATGTTACCATTATTCCAGAAAGAAAATAATTTTCTTTTAGTTCCATTAGATTTATGGTTCTCTTCAATATCCGTCTTCTTCCTTTGGTAATGGACTAGATAGACATCAAAGTGTTCTCCTAAAAAAAGATTCTCAGGAAAACCAAGCAAGGAAATACTGGTAAAGAAAATTATAACAATAAGTTTTTCATTAAACCTATAAAAAGCTTTCTTTTTTATGTAACTTTTAAATTATGGATCTGGGTTTGTTTTTACAGAAGGAAATTAAGACAGGTAAAAATAAATGAATTAAGACTATGTTTCTTTTCCTACCGAAAGCTCTTCTTGAAGTTTCTCCACCTTCTCTTTGTGACTGGCAAGTTCTTTCGTGGTAGCCACTGATTCAGCTCTAAAAGCCTCAAGTTCATCAAAAGGTCCACTTTCTCCACTGCTATGAATTACCTCAGTAGGAGTCTGAATGGCAATAAAATACAACAAACAGATCATTTTAAAGAAATATAGCTAAGTTTAAGAGATTTACACAATGAAGCCTTTCCAGGAATGCCTATCTACGGATGAAAGTCACTGAAAAGATCAGTGCTCTTTTTCACAAATGGAAACTTTTTGAGAACCATCATCTTATGATTATAAAAATTTATAAATTATTAATAAAAATACTCTTTGTTATAGTCAAAAGTTTCCTATTTGCATCACTTTCCTTAAAGTTTACCAGATATAACTAAGATAATCCTTAGAAAATATAAATGGGAAGTCACTAGCATTACAATACTTACTACAAAGAAATGTTGTCCAACTACAAGGAAAAAGCCTAGTAAATAGGATTATTATTGTTATGTGACTAAACTAATTATAAAGTTCCAATATACCTGCTGTTCAGGTAATGTTGCAACTCAAAATTGTAAATTCATAAAATGAGAATTTGAAAAAAAAGTTTTTGTCATAGCTGTCATGCAGTGAAAAATAACTGCAACTTCATATTTTTATACAGGTCAAACACAAACTGCTGAAGAAGGGTGACATGTATTATGAGACAAGATTTGTAAAACTAAAGACTTGTCATACATTAATTCAGTAGAATACTAACACATTTTGGTATTTTCCTTATCTAAAAGGGATAACGACATCACATGTATGTATTAAATGAAGTCCTAAAGGACATTTGGTAAACTGATTTTATTCTTCGGACAGTTCTAATTAATGACTATGCTAATGGAATAAATGTTATGTTTGAAGGTATTAACTATAGCTTGTATCTTTTACTCTAGTAATAATATCACTACCTTGTGTTTAATTTGGTCTGCCTCTGTATCTTAAATTCCTGCAATTAAACCTAGCATATAAACAAAAACCTAACCTAGGATTATAATAAACAGCGAAGTTTTAAGTGAACATGAGCAGCTCTGCTTCAACTAATCACAGGTAACCAAATGATCAAATCACACCCAAAACAGACCTAGTTGTAAGCAGTAATGTACTTCCATACATTATTTGGAATATTTATTTCTGTCTATTCTCACTGGCCACTGTTGCAGAGTGAAGTTTTCTGAACCTCTTCTGCATAATTCATGAATCACTCTTTGCCCAAATAAATTCTGTTAATCTTAGTTTCTCTAAAGTTTTTCTTTTAGGTATAGTATAATATTTAGGTATAGTACAATCTTTTAATAAAATCCTGTTATGTACAATTTGCTAGGTATAAACATAACACCCTATTCAATTTAGTAAATTAGGAGTCAGTACAATGAACAGAGGAAAAGGTTTCTCAAGATATTTAGGTGAAAAAAAAAAAATCAAATACAAAACTAACCTTGAGAACTTCACAATCTCCTTGAGAGCTTCTTTTACTTTCTTTCCCTTTTTGTTTTTTCTTATTGTCCTCTAAAAGCTTCTGTAGTTCTAGCAGTTTCCTTTCTTTCTCCAAAACATTTTTCTCTGCTGTTTCTACTTGTTTTTTTTCTGAAATCAAACTACTATGCATTGCAACCACTTGGTTTTCTAATTCTGATATTCTCAGAGTTAATTTGGATACATCTGATTCCACCTTGTTTTCTGTTATCTGATCTGAATTTCGTATACTGATCCTTTCAGGTTCTGATGAAACTGTTTGCTTATCTCGATGAAACTTCACACATTCCTGGACTGCCTCAAGCTGGGCCTGACTTACAAGAGCAGCAGCTACTTTCTCCTCAAGTATTTTCTGCAGGTTTATGATCTTTTTTTGAAGCATTTCTGTTTCAGATTGGCCTTGCTCTTGCATATCCTTTATTTGTTTATAACACTGGATAAGTTCTAAGTCCTTTGTACTAATAGAGCTCTCAAGTTGTAGCAACTTTGTTTCCAAACTTCTGGAATCTGTGGTGCTTTCTTCAAAAGATTGGAGGTAAATCTGATATCCTAGAGGATTAAAACCATCCTCAGTAGAGACTACTTCCAGCTCAGGTTTGTCCTTGCTGAGGTCATCCAGAGCCAGAGCAACACTTTTCTCTGGTACATTTTGGGTTTTCCCCTTAATTTCACATTCTTTCTTTAAGCTGCACAATTCTTGTGTTAGTTGGCTCATTTTAAAATTGGTTTCCTTAAGTACATTTTTGGTAAAGGCCATTTCTTCATTAGTGGTTTCTACTTGCTGTTCCAAAGCCAGTTTTTCAGCTATAACTTTATCCAACTGATGTTTTAAACTGTCTGCTTCTTCTGGAAGGGAATTAGCATACACTGAAGTCTTCCGTTCAATATTTGCCAATTCCTGTTGAAGTTTTTCAATCACTTCATTGAGTTGCTCTACTTCTTCATCTCTATTTTTCTTCACACATTCTTGATCACTTAACAGACATTCTACTTGAATTTCAAGATTCCTTATGAGTTCATTTTTTTCTTCGATAACCTATTAGTTAATGAAAAAAAGAAACATGGAAATATGAATTTGTATCTTGGAAAATGTACTTTATTTTAGGGCAGGATCTTAAAGAGATGATTTTTGTTTTGTTTTTGAGACAGGGTCTCACGATAGTTCAGACTGGCCTTGAATTTGTGATAATCTTTTTGCCTCAGCCTCACAAGTGCTGGGATTATAGATATGTGCCACAGTGCCTGGCTTAAACAGAAGATCTAGAACAGTAACAATATACTGTGCTTCTCAGATATAGTATGTTACTTCCAATATAGATCAATACCATCACTATCATATAAAACAGGGACATTACTAAGAATTTCCTTTCTGGAAGTTAAATATAACTTATGGCTTTAGGATTTAATTTCCTATTAGGAAAAAATGGTCAGTACATTCTGTTGAAAAGAATGAATGGTGTTTTGTTTTGTTTTGTTTTGTTTTTACCTGCAGTCCTGGGGATTAAACCCAGAGCTTCTGCATTGAGCTATATCCCTACTCTGTTATGTTACTTTTTTTTTTTTCTTTTTTGGTACTGAGAATCAAACTTGGGCCGTTCTTCATGCTTGCTAGGCAGGTGCTATGCCACTGTCTACATCCCTGGGCCTATATTATTTCTTGGAGACAGGTCTTGTTAATTCATTAAATTGCCCAGTTTGAGTTTAAACTTGTGATCCTCCTGCCTCAACCTCTTAGTGTTGGGATTATAGGAATGTACCAACACAACCAGCTCAAGGATTAAGTACTGAAGTAAAGTCTAGAACAGAAGGTATCCAAAGATGATGCACATTAAATGGAAGGATTTTTCACAGATTTGATTAGGATATGATGAAATATGAGTCATAGAACTCTTCTGAAAAATATTAAATCTATCTTTTGAGAATATTAGTAATTAACAAAATATATATAGTTTAAGTTAATGTATGTTAATTAAAATTAATGAGTAAAAGAGAAATAAGATTTGTTTTTTAAGAATTGTTTTTAAAAATTCAGTGAGAAAGTAAAAATTATCACCATTTTGCCTTCAAAATGGCAGCTCATACCAATAACCAATTATAAATGAGTATACCTTGTTATCTGTTGTAAGTTTAAGCTGCTGCTGAAGTTGTATAATTTGTTCATTTAAATGATTAATTTCTACATCTTTTTCTTGTATTATTTGAGCAAATTTTCCAAATAACACATGTTGGTCCTGAGTAGAGATAGCATCAGATTCCTTCATGGCATGTCTCAGTTTCTCCATTTCATCCTAGGGACAATAAACAAATATAAGTGAATAAACAAATATCTCAATAAAGTAACAAAACAACAAGAACTATAGTAAGATCTATTAATTACACTGTCATTCCCAGAATACCTCTTTAACTCACAAAAAATATATTATCTATAAGGTACAAATGAAAATATTAGTACTTACACAAATGAAAAATTATATAGTACATAATTCTTCAAAAATTTTAATAAAAAAATCACAAAACTTTTTATTTTTGACAAATTTAAATGATTAAGTTGAGCAGAAAATAAGTTCCATACAAATCCATTTGCCTGCTAATGTTCCTCTGGTATTTTTTAGCAGCTGAATTTGGTAAATGTTTATTAAGGCTCCATTGGAGTGAAATTATGAATTATATATAGACAAAAGTCTTTTCTAAATTAATTACCTTAAATAATTTGTTCTCTTGTTGAAGTTCTTGTAGGCGGGTAGTGGATTCCTTTTTCTGTATTTCTAATTGCATATGTAGTTGCTGAACTTCTTCATTCTTATTTTCCAGTTCTTCTCTAAACTGCTCTAATTGCTCTTCTAAGTTTGTGATCTTTAATGCCAAAAATTATTGAGAGAAAAGTTTATATAAATGTTTTGTCAAGATAGGATGAAGGGTGCTGTATTAAGTTTACAAAGTGCATGTGAGTAAATCATGGGAATACATGAAAGTGGTTTTCTAAACCAGCTGTACTATACAGTTCTAGACATGTTCAAACCACATCCTCTTTTTTTTTTTTTTGGAGACAGTCTCATTATGTAGACGAGACTGGCCTTTGAACTTCTAGTGATTCTCCTGCCTCAGCCTTCCAAGTGCTGGGATTACAGGAGTGAGCCATCATACATGGCTCAACCCACACATTCTTAAAGTTATCTTGCCCAAAGCAGAGAGGAGATCTGAAGGAGTCCTTTGCTACCAAAGATACTGTGTTAACACAGAAGGGTGTAGGCAGGAAGTGGTCCATATGCTACACCTTAAATTTATGTTAAATTTAGTTGCTACCAAAAAAACTTTAAAAAAATTCATTCGGTTATTTTAGTAAGACTAGCTCATTCTAGTCTATAAATATCTACTTAACTACCTGAAGGGACTGATTGCTTGGTGGTTTGCCTAGAGAGAAAGGTGTAGAGGTAAACACTAAGACCAAGAGGCCCTTCAGTCTGAATTATAAAAGCCCTAGAGCAGCAGTGGTAAACCTATGGCACACTTGCTACAGGGGGCTGTCTGTATCACTGAAAGCTCTAAAAAGGTTCACCATCACTGCCTCAGGGTAAGTTAATAATACAATTTTAGGAGAAAATTAGGTAGGTCAATAGAAATTTAGTTAATTTCTGAAAATGGATGATTAGTAATAATGGGAAAGCAACATCTTTGACAGTTATATAGAAACTGAACCTAATGATAAATATTGAGCTAGTTATTATTCTATTTAAAAAACCATGTTTCACCAAGGACAGTAATATTTAAGCTTCCTGCTTTGTAGCTACTTAAATATTTAATAAATGGATTTCCAAATTTGCATTCACCTGAAGATCAAAACTGCTGCATTAAAAGCAACCTAAGAAGCAGGAGTAGTGTTTAGTGGCAGCTGGTTCAAAGTAGTTTACAAACCCTTTAGTGCCTTGGAAGTTGAAAATGGGCATGTGCTGCTTACACATGGACATATTACATAATTAGAATTGTGTCATTGAAAGGCAAGACCTTAAAACTTGGATTAATACTTCTTAAACAGAAATGCTACTGATACTATTGGCTATCACTTACAATTTCCTGCTACACACTGTACAACTTGCTTTATGTGTATTATTTTTTACAATCCTAATACTCTGTATTAATAGATCTGTTCTATAATTATCCTTTTGGAGGTGAGAAAAGGAGTCATGAAGAGGAGTAGTAACTGGGCCTCAGTGTGTGGTGAAACTGCTTTTAGAACTTGGGGAGTTTCTGTTCTACACTATCACTTACCTTGATTCTAGTAACTACTGTTTAAGACATTTAACCTTTTTTTCTCTAATGCTGGTATTAAACTCTGTAGACAAATACATTTAGTGGTTGTGCACACAGAATTATCATGTTAGTTTGCTGAAAACTGTGATAATTATAGCTTCTTTAAAGTTATCTAACTGTATTTATATCTATTTCTACATTCTACAACTACTTTTGATGAGGAGGCATTATAAAGTCAGCACATATATTGGTTATTTAGTTTCAAAATTGCTACACTACATCACATGATGTTTAGTATCTTTTTTGGATATATATTTAGTAGTTAGATTCTTAGCTCTATGATCTAAAACCTTGCTACATGAAATGTCATCTCTGGTCAGCAGAATTCACATCATGTGAAAGCCTGTGTAGAATCCCATGCTGCTAAAGATCAGCACATTCACAAGGTCTCCAGGTGATTCGTGTGCAAACTGATGTGGTCTGTAGCACTAACATTTTTAAGTAACTGAATCTGAGATATCACCTTAGAAATTTTAACCTCCAAAATGGTATTAAGGAATATTCTTTCTTCTTATTCAACCAGACTCTAGTTTCAGACCCAGCCTGTCTCATTATTGAGCCTGTAACAACCCTCAAGAAGGACATTATAAATGTTTGTGTTTTAATATTGTTTATCTATTATATTTAGGCTATTCAGATTAATTTGCACTTATTTATGTTTTACTTGTTAAAATGTTTTATCTCTTTCAAATGTAAGTATGTCTCCTTAATCACACAGATTCCTTGAAGCCTTGTGTTAATTTTACAGCTAGACAAAAATGTGTCACATGTAATAAGAGCACAATAAATGTCTAAAAAATGAGATGAGATCCAAGTATGTTGCCTAGGCTGACGAACGCCTAAGCTCAACAATTTTTTCTGCCTCAGCCTTTGGAACAGCTGAGACTACAGGTATGTATCACCATGCCCAGATAAATTCTTTTTTTTTTTAAAAGGGATGGAGTCTTGCAAATCACAGAAGAAATTTGTACTGTTATTTTTGTTTTAAGGACAAAGCTGGGGTTGGTGGTACTCTCTCACCTACCTAGCGTGAGGTACACTGAGAAATGCAATGTTAAAACCTGTAACAGAGATAAGCCTGTAAACTGAGACCTGTTTTCCTTACTAGATGAGTGTTTCTCCATCTCGGCACTATTGGGATGCTGTGGATAGCTCTTTGTAACAGCTTGCTCTGTACACTGGAGGATGCTTAGCAGTATCCCTGTCTTCTATTAGATGTCTATAGCATCTCTTCCACTGGGCTCACCTCCATCTTGTGGCAACCGTTATCTCCAATGGCACCAGACACTGGCACATAACAAAACCCTATCTCAAAAAACAAACTCCAAATGAACACTCCAAAACCCTTCAAAAAACATGTTCTATATATTGTAAAAATAGCACTATAAATCTAGACCAATAGTTTTGAAAACAACAACAGAAGAAACCCACAGCAGAGCAACATTAACTCAAACAGAGGTACTAGTTTTTTGATCTTAACATTCCTGCATGTCTCCACTCTCCTCTTCATTCAATCATTATCTGCTAATTTTTTTTCCTCTTTAAGTTCCTTCTTTAAAGCCTTCACACTCCGTATCCTCTCCACCTGGAACATGTCTCCCCTACATTGACTTATTTGTTCATAGGTCTACTACTATCAAGGTCAAATTGAGTTGAGAAACAGCTTAAACACAGCTTTTAGGTCATAAACTTCATTCTACTGAAATGGTATTTTCAAGGTAACTGATTTAAAATTATTCAAACCATACTTTGCCATTAGAAAATAACTCCTTACCTCTTTTTCCTTTCTGTCTATAGCATCTCGCTCAGCCTGCAACTGTACTTCCAGAGATAATTCGGCTTTAGCTTCTATAGCTCCAAGTTGTCTTCTGTCCTCTTCCTTTAAATACATAAGAGTTTTCTCAAAATTTTAGACGCTTAGTCCTAGTTATCTATTGTGTTTGTGCATGCACGTGTGTGGGATGTTTGGACAAGTAGCAATTCTGTATCTCTATTTAGAAGGAGAAAATCTACATTGATGAATAATTAAAAAGTTATAGATATTCAAACTTGAATGCATTTTCCATTAATTTGAACAGGAACTTTTGACACTTAAAATTCAAATGAAATGAAAGTGATCTCCCATGTGCAATCAGCCTCCCTTAGTCTGCTAACACTTCTTTTTCTTTTTTTTGGTTTTGCTTCTGTGGAATAATAGAGATGGATTTCATTACCTCTTAGTGTGGAGAAAAATATCAGCCTAAACTGAAGTCCATTTTTGATTTAGTGATCATTGATGGTTAAAAGGTAAGTAATTAATCCTTCTGGTAAATAATTAAATTTTCTTTTATCAAGATTGAAATATACAGGTAACACTTGGAAATTTAAAAACTGGTTATGAGGTCAACAAAAATGTAAAGATACATAATTTTTTAAAGACCCGCTGCTTGTATAAGAGTAATCTTTACTAAAACATTTGATAAAGTTAACTCAAATAAATGTCATACCTTTTGAAAAGTATCTGCACTGATGAGTAATGCCTGCTCCAGTTCTCTTACTCTGAACTCTAGCTTCTCAATTTCTTCATTCCGCTCTTGAACATCTCTCTGAAGCTGCTCTTTTGACAGCAAAAGCTCACTGCACTTGTCTGTTTTTTCTTTCAGATTATTTGTTAACTGTTCAACCTGAAAATACAGTAAGCAAAAAGTATAAATTTTTAGTATGTTTGCAGCTATAAAACACATCTATTTTCATTTCCAACGAGGATTTTTAAACGCTATGTTAATTTCACTTTTGATTAGACTAGAAAACATTATCTCTAATCAAGGTGACATTTTTCTAAATTGATAAAACTAGGCAGCACTAGTAAAAAGGTAATATATTTCACTCAATCCTTTCTTCAAATGTTCTTTCTCTTAAGACCAAGACTTTCTTCAGCTAGGAAAGGGGAAAAATGTATTTTGAGTAACAGTGAATTATCTAATGGCAAAATTACTCTAAGAATTAGTGACCTAAAAGGAGACAAAACTGCATAATACTTTCTGACTTACTCTTATGTGAGGCAAGATAATCTTTAAAAAATAACTTTTATAGATTTCATTTGACAACAGCTATTTGCGTAAGTTTTTTCATCTACATATTTCACCAGGCCAGAACGAAGATGCATATGGGTGGGGAAAAGGATCTGGGCACTCTGTAAGTTTCCCCTAAATGCTTTTATAGTCTTGGATTTTCTATCCCAGATCTCATGATGAAGTGACTCAAGACTTATGGCTTAAGACTGATAAGCAGGTCCTTTCACATCAGTGGCTATGTGATAGAAAACCACAGGAAGGCTTTAATTAGACCAATTATGAAATTAGTTCTGAACAAGTGAGGAAATAAAAGAATAAAAAAAGACATGATATAGTAAGAAATAAAGGAACACTATCTTACTTTGGTGGAATTATTTTGAGGAAATTATCCATCAATGACAGTTATTCCTCAGAATTTAACAAAATGCAAGCATAACAATAATTACAGGTTTGAGGATGACGGTAATAAAGCTACTGAGGAGAAACTTTAGGTTGATCCAGATTTGGAGTAAGATCATAAGAAAAGGCAAGAAAATAAACACAATATGGTGGACTACTATGTCTCATTTTAGAAATGAATAAACAAGAGATTTGAGAGATTATGTGACTTGATCATTGTCATATACCTAGTAAACAGCAGAAGCATGATCCAAACTGGGATTGCCTCACTTGAGAAACAATCTCTTTGTCATCACAACAGCCACTGTTAGCAATTTATAGTCAGTCTTCCCCATGCACATAGCATTCGATTGGTAAATAAAGGATTCTTTTTTTTTTTTTACCAGTATCGTCACTTTTATTTTGTTGTACAGTTATCATACTCAAGATGAGTTCAAATCTCAATCTTATTTTTTTCTCCACAAAGAGTGCTAATTTAGTATTGTGAAGAATGAGAGAAGTGTAATTATCCATGAAACTAACTGACTCACAGATATACAGCAGATTTGTTTTTGGAAAAGTTACATGTCGTATTTATTTCATTGGTTTTTTCAGTACCCTTGGGATCAATTAGCTTAGAACTATTTCATTAAAATATATTAATAAATACAGCAAGGTCCCTGGGTAAAAATGCATGGTAGTTTTAGTATTTTAATGTATGGACAGAGGAGAGTAAATGGAACTGAGTTTTCATCTCGTTAACTTTTCTTTCACATAATAACTCTAAGTGAAATACCTGAAATATTATTGCCTTGAGAAACTTTAATGGAGGTTTCCTTATCAACAAGTGAGAGACTGCTAGCATCTTTGAATTTACTGAAGCCTATTATAGAATCAAAAAGTAGAAACTAAAGTGGAACACATTCTGGAACACATTCTAGTTACTCTGACTCGAGACCTCATTTCATTCTTCTATAGAGTGGAACACTGGCCTCTCATTAAAACACTGGCCTCTCATTAATTCTCCAACTAACTACACAGCCAGTATCACCAAGGCTGACTTATCCAGAAGTTTTTATACTACTCCAGACTTAATGAGTTAGACTTTGAAGGGAGGTTTCCAGAATGTGTCTTTTAAATTTCCTTAGTTATCTGATAATCACCCAGTTGTGGTACTTTTCAATCTAGTCACTAAAATCTTTTCTTCTGAACTTTCTTTTTCTTGTCTGTAAAATGGATTGGCATTTGGGAATATATTCGTTTCTAGAGCTTGTGGCTATTAATCTTTGTTTTATTTTACAATGACATTTATAATAAAGTAGATAAACCAGTTTGCTGATTAAGTGTTCAAATAAAAGCAGACAATATGGTTTACAGTATAACAAAATGTATTTTCATAACTAATTATGGGCCAGCAATACATTTAAACTAAATACAGTACTTCAAAGCACAAAGAATTTATGCAGCACATTTAGTTAAATTTCAAAACTAAAAAGTCAAAGTACTAAATAAATCACTTCATGGCACAAGACATCATAAACTTATCCATACAAATAGCAAGCAGATTTCTACGCTAAAAGAACAGAAAACAAATGAAATAGAAAATTCAAGTATGATGAATTTAGAAATGGCTGGTCAACTGAGGCTTAATAGTAGCCTATGAGCATCAGATTCTTTTTTTTTTTTTTATAAAAATGAAAACATTCCAAATATAGTAGCATATAGCTTTAGAAAATTTTTTTCCTTTGATAACCTAAAATCGTGTTCATTCATTAAATTTGTGAAAAATGTGTTAATTTCTTTAAGTATTGATGTCACCCTTCAGATGCTTTTCTATTGCATTTTCCTGTAATATTTTTTCCTCAATGAACCTTAGGCCTGTAACAGGGAAGACATTAAACATGCTAAGATAGATACTGGCCTTTGGCTTTATTTATAAATAAACTAATTATGGGCCAGTAATGCATTTCCAGCTTTAAAAAGAACTAGACACAAAATCCCTGCTCTACAGAGTTCCCTATTTAAATAAAGTATGTCAAACAATGATTCTGAACCACTATGAGCTTTCAATTCATCTTTCAAACTGTGCACAGATATTGATTTTCTCTGTAAATGCTCATCATTTTTTGAATACTCATAATAGGTACCTTAAATTTGAATGGACAAGAACTATACTTTGCTTTCTAATACTATATCAAGTATTTTGCTTTCTCTTTTAGTTTCCTAACATGTCCTCCAAAGTTCTGTCCAAGCCACTGGCATTTTCTGTAATATTTTGTGATAGTTTTCTGTTATTCTTTACTGTTTCCCTGCCACTCATTCCTCCTTTCTATGGCTTGGTCATCTGAGCTTGCCATCTTCCAAACTTTCCTTGCTTCATATCCACTGGGTGACTAATGTTTTGAGGATATTCTCCTCAAAAGCCAAGTCATCAATAAATGTAACTCGTCAGCATTTTTTATTTCTTTAAGATTTGTTTTGAACTTCAGATCTTCACTGTAACAGCAATTCTAAAAGAATAGTATCTTCAAAAAGAAGAAATACTATCTTGAAAAAGAATCATTTCTTGGGGGTCTTTGTCATAAAACTGTTGTATTAAGAGACTGACAAAGAAATACATAACTCTAAAGAAATGTGTAATTCAGCAAAGGCTGCTTCTATTGTATTGTCAACTCCCACCGTGATAAACACTGTTAAAACTACCTGGTATGGGACATTAGTTTATACACAAAATGGTTAGATCAAGAAATTAAAATTTTGGTTCAATACTGAATTAAAATTTATATGACATATTAAGACTGAAAACTTAAAAACATAAATGATAAGGATAGGTAAGTATTCATTGGTATGTCTGTTACATTTATCAAAAATATATATTTGAGAATCAAATTATTTGAGCTTACAAGATGCTATCAAGCAATCTGCCAACTGTGACCCATGATCTTTAACTCAAAGGCAATAATATAACATTAAGGAAATTTTAATTTTCCAAATGTACTAAGAAAAATTGATCAGAATTATCTTCCAGATAATAAATACACTTGCATAATTCATTGCCACAAATGAATTCCCTACTTGTGAGCTAGCAGTCAACAACTCTATGACCATCTGTGGTGGTGGCACTGTCTACTTATAACCACTCTCTCCTTATGTGAGGTACATGAACAAGAAAAGACAAGAGTTGCCTGCACTGTTTCACTGACTCTTGGTGTTTTCACTATACATTAAAGGCCTGATTTCACTTTTACAACCACAATAAAAATAGCAATTTTCTACTCTGAAAGGTAATTATATATTCCTGCTAGCAGATATTAGCAACTTCGAATGTGATCTCTAGGGATACTCTGCAGTTCTGAACCTTGCTTTCGAAAAAATTTCTTTGCCTACTGATTGGGACATCGGTACATCAGTGTGAATTGTGTTAATAAAACAACTTAGAGATTGAAGTGTGGACTCAGTCTCAGCAGTCTGTGCAGGATTTATTCCCATACCATCATTGGTAATGACTGTACTTGTTGCTATGGAAACCTTAAATTCTGTCACGAATTTTAAGATTGCTGTGAAAGGTGTACTTTCAGGAATCTTGGGTACTTTTGGCAGCTGTGGGTCCAACATGAAAATTAATCTAAAGGAAAACTTTGACATGGCGCACCTGGTCTGGACAAACAGGTCATCTAACTAGGCTGAGTGCCCACCTTGACTATGTTTCCGTATGAGGAAAAGGGACAGAGGGGGTGAAAAAGTAGCAGCATGCAGACTATTTAGGAGGCTACTATGACCATCTGGCAAACAGTGATGACAACGAAGGTAGAAGAGTACAAAGATGTAGTACAAATCTGACCTAGCAATGAGCTGAGAGGAGGGCTGAGAAAAGTCAGACCAAGGAAGAATCTATGTTTTAGCGGTAAAAATAAAGACTTTGAGATGAAGAAGAAACAATGCTTTATTCTTATCTTTCTTGATAAAGGCTCATCAGGAATCAAAGGCTCTCTTTTGGACATGTTAATCTTGAGACATCTAATTAGAAAACAGGCAGTTGAATATTCAAGTATGGAGCTCAACACAGATGTCAGGAACAAAGGAACAACTGTGGAGTCATTTTTATAGGACTGCCCAAGCAGTAAATATATGCATGGAAGAAAAAGGGGCTTAAGACTAATTCATGGGACACTCCATCATCTATTGTGGTCAAGTAGAGGTGGGGGGAAAAAAAAAAGACTAGAGAAGATCAGTGGAGCAAGTAAGTCCCAAGCCAAAAGAAAGAAGTGTTTCCTCAAGACTGTAATGAATGCCTCTGAAAGGTTGAGTACTATGCAGACAAAGAGGTGAGGTTCTAGGTAACTGTCACAAAACCAGTTTAAATGGAGCACAGGGCATAAAATCCCAAGAGAGAGAAGTCAAAACTTCACTGGAGTAGATCAAGAGATTGGGAAATGTAACTAAGATTGAATTTGGCTAATTCCTTCGATCAGGAATGGGAGTAAAAAAATGAGCAGGAAAATTTATTTAACTGGTTAACACTAGAAGTTATATGCAGAAGAAAAACAGCTTCAAATTTCAATTCAAGCAATTTCTTTTTTTGGCAATGCTAAGAATCTAACATAGGGCCTGGGTCATGCTGATTTTCTCACATTTGAGTAACATTTGATTTTCTGATTTTTGAGATTTATATACAACAAAAAGAATTCACTTTTAAGTTTTTCATGAAATAAATCTTATTTTGTATACACAATACAAAGCAATATAAGATAGGCAATATCGATAAAGTTCTTACCTCTCTAGTTTGATGTTCACTGACAGGCTGAAACCGAGGTACAACCTTAAGCTGCTGTTCTAATTTCTGTATTTCCTGTTGGAATACATCTCTCTCATGTTCTCTATCAATGGCTTGCTCCTGAAGTTTAACAGTAATAGTGATAGTAACTGAAGAAACAATATTTATTAAATCTATTATTTACCTTATTTCCCTTTTGTTAAAGATTAGTTTTTTTGTTTTGTTTTGTTTTTGTACTGGGGATTGAACTTACAATCTTGTGCTAGCCAGGCAGGTGCTTATACTTCTAAGCTAACTCCCCGGCGCTTAAAGATTAGTTTTGTTTGAAAATGAAGAACTGATGACCACAGAATACCCTGAACCACAAAGGTTTAATTTTTTTTTTGATATCGGGACTTGAACTCAGGGCCTCATGTTTGCCAGGCAGGTATTGTCACTACATCTCCAGCCCCCACAAAGATTTAAAAAGAAAATACTTTTTTTTTTTGGTATATTATGTATCTCATAAGGGCTTATCAGCAAATATTTAAGTATTTAAAAACTATCTGAAGTATATTTTTAAAAATCAAGTAATGTTAAATCAGAAGGGGAAAAAAAAATTTTTTTTTTTTTTTTGGTACTGGGGATTGAACTCACGGCCTTGCACTTGCCAGGCCAGGCACCTGTGCCACTGAGCTAAATCCCTGGCCCAGGGGAAAAAAAACTTTTTTTCTGGTACCAGGTATTGAACTCACGACTGCATGCTTGCCAGGCAGGTGCTTATGCTATCGAGCTAAATCCTCAGTCAACTCTTAAAATGAATTCACCTTTTTGCACAAAGGAAAGATTCCACTGCTAATTTAGCCATTAAAGTAAGTATAAAAGTTACTTTGTTAATTTCTTAAATCCTAAGTTTTATACCTAACATTAGAAAATGTACAAGGATGTACTCTCTGATCTATGAAGAGAACATCAATCAGACTTATATGAGATTCTAAAGAAGGAAATCTGTGAGAGTCGGAGATTTAACACTGCTTTGGAGAAAGCCCTAAATGGTATGTAGCTGATTGCTCTTGTCCTGTTTCTAGGTGCCACTCCTGTTAACCATGTGCATTTTTTTGGAGGGAGAAACAGTGGTAGCCAGTCAGCTCTCAGAATTCTCATCTGCTTTGGTACTGGTTAAATGAAAGGCTAGGATATGCGTAGGTTGGAATTTTGAAAAAGCAGTAGGACTTATTCCAAGTTTCCTGTTCTAGTTTTTTTGTTTTTGTACATGTTGTGGATTGAACCCAGGACCTTATGGCTGTACTTTACCATGGAGCTTACATCCCTAGTTGTACTACCTTTAATACAATATAAATAGTTATATAATATAAATTATTGGAATTTTTAAAGAGAAAAGTACTCAAGCATCATAGAATACAAATATGTTTGAAAACAAGTCATTCAAGGGTCCTCATAATTTAAAATTCACAGCCTTGAATAGTAGTAAGTAGTATTCTTTTGAGAAAAGTCAATATTCAAATTGAGAATACTTACATCTAAAAATTTTCTCATTTTTTCTAACTGCTTTTCCAGTGCTTGGTTTTGCTGTCTTAAATCCGTTAGTTCAGCATTTTTCTCTTGTTCCAGCTCTATAAACCTACTGACTTGTTCCTCAACATCTATTTCTAGAGCTTTCACTTGTTTTTGAAGGTCATCACGTACTTTTTCTGCTTGACACTGTACTTCTAGCTTTTCCTTCATTAGTTTTTCTGTCTCCTGCAGAAACTCTGTTTGTAAATGTGAAAAAAATACAAAGGCAAATCACAACTGATGATGCTATAATAGTAAAGTCACCCATAACTGTTTAAATTTTTACCTTTATAAAATACAGATGGAGACTTATTTTAAATACACATTAAAAAGTTTTATACAAGTATTAAGATTACTTCACCTCTATGTAAGTTAGGCAAGTATTAATTGATAAGAGAATTAAAAAAAAAGTATGTTTTGTCATAAAAATTAACATTTGTGTAAAAACAACATAGTAAAGCAAAAAATCCACTTTCAGTATTAGGGAAAGAGCAAAGTCCAATTAAATTCAAGCACAGAAAAAAAAACCTCATCATTTTCTTTGCATCAGGCAAGATTAATTCATTCTAAGCCCATAAAGTCACTTTCTATGCATATATAAAATACAAAGATCAAGTACTATACTGCAACAGAATTTCCTGTTAGATTTACTCATTAGCTCTGTACTCCTGAGATGCTTTTGCATGCTCACATATATGTGCACCCATGGAAAACTCACATGTGTAAGAGGCAGAGTGATTGGTACTTAGAAGCAGACTATGGGTTTAAATTCTGACTCTGAGCCTTTTTTCCTATGTGACATTAATATGACATTCTTCAGTTTTCTCAGACATAAAATGGGATAGTATTGTTACCAATCTCTTAGAATGATTTTGGGATCAAATGAATTATGATATGTAAAGAATAGTGACTGGGATATGATACACACTATGTAAATGATAATTATTGTTATTAATATAACAATATAGACAGCCAAAATAAATTAATCTTTTAATGAAGTAAATGGAAATAACATAGCTCTAGAGTCTTTATACTATACTAATTGATGTGTTTACACTGTATTCAAGACTAAGAATATGCAGAAAATACCTTTCTTTTTAAAGCAATACTGCTACTGGATATAAAAGTAAATCAATCAGAAAGCCTGTTATTGAATTTCACTGAATCTTTTGCTATTGCTATCTTCCTGATTTTGAAGAAAATTTCTATAGATGAGTTTAATCACTTACAAAAAGTTTAAAAACATACTGTTTTTAAAAAAATCTTTTAAACTCTGTAAAAAATAGATAAAACAAAATGATGGTTATTATAAAACTTAATTTCAAATGAAAATGTAAAATAAGTTGTTTTCTTGTTAAAGAGAAAAACTGTAAGTACGACACACAAGAGCAAAACTGCAAAATTAGAGATATGTTAGTTGAAAATTCAAGGGTCACCCAAATTTTGAATTGTAAGTCTACCATTCAAAAACAGTCCATGCATCTGTATACACACACACACACACACACACACACACACACCTGCTCCAGGTGCTGCATCAACTGCAGCATCTACTAGTCCTATGAGGATAGAAAAAACATATACAACAAAAATATAATTATGTCATTTCTCATGTAATGCTTTATGTATACATTAGAAGCAAAAGTTGAAGTCACTGTTTATCATTATTAGTAGTATTTGAGAAAGTATTTCTTGAATATTCTGCATTTATGACATGTTCCACATTTCACATTAAAAATTCCAACCCTAAATCTGTGTTACACAATTTTAGCATCTGAAAAAACTTCAGCATCTTTCAAATGTATGCTGTAAATAAAATCAGAGACATTTATAATTTCTACTGCATATATAATATGAATTAATGTAAGAGGACATGATAAACAGGATTTAAAGTTCCACTGTTTCAAAGACTGGTATCACTGAACAAGCTTTAATTTCAGGATATTTTGTTTTCTTTCTTTCTTTCTTTTTTTTTTTTTTTGGTACCAGGGATTGAACTCACAACTTGCACTTATCAGGCAGACACTTGTGCCACTGAGCTATATCCCTCGCCCTTAATTTCAAGACACTGATTTCTCAGTTAAGGCAAACTTAGTTTACTTAAAAATTTAAATATTATTTGAATGCCTACTTAGATTAGATTAGATATCGGCCTGCTTCTAGCAGCAACTAACTTTTTCAAACTATTCTGGTTTAGAGGTTCAAGGCCCCCTTACCTGTTTACTAATGGTACCTGATCACTGTTCTTAGTTATTCAACAATATGTTTTTTGCTGGTTCTCTGCTACTAAAAGAACTAAACCTCACATAATTTTTAAAAATATTCTGTCTTACTATTTGTGACTTTATCCCATGGTAGGGATTTAGGGATAAAGAAGCATTTTTTTTTTTTAAACAGCTATTATCTGCCAGAAGTGAAAAAAACAAAACAAAATCCTTCTCCTAGAGATGCTGATTTCACATTTATTTCTGACTAATAAAACTATCAGGTATCCTTTTACTTACAATTTTTTAAGTTCCTACATAAAATACACAAAAATGGTTCTGAAAGAGGGAAAAGAAGTTTATATAATGTAAATGAAAGAGGAATGTTTTATACAAAGTCTAAAAATACATACGTTGTTCAACTGGACCTGCCTCTGCTTTCATAGCCTCCTTCTGTCTGGACAGTAATTCTTTTTCTTCCTGGATCTGCTGTTGCTCTGCTTCCAATTCTTGCAATCGATTACCTGCACATAACAACTCCTGTTCAAGGCGATCTATTATATCGGTTTTTTCCTGAATTTGCCTTTCAAAAAGAGTTTTTTCATCTGCATAACCATCAATGACACCTATAAAATAAAATTATCAAGGAACGAAATTACTACTCATTTAAAATTTTACCATTAGGTTTTTATATAAATAAAAGATGTACTATTAAACAAATCATTCAAACTTCTTAAAAACATTTTGAATTTACTGCAAGATTAACTTTTAATGATATATTCAGTATTGTTTTTTCTTGTTTATCACAGGGCAATATATACAAAATTTCTCTAAACTTCCACTACTGTCTGTGGCGATAGTTAAGATATCATATTATGCATGTATAACTCACTATGAAACAGAAATAGGTTCCTGGAAAGCTTAATGTAAATCAGATACTTCTGAATTGAAGTCTAATTTTAAATACATTAGAGAAGGATGATACTTTAATTATAGAAGGGCAACCCTCTCAACAACCCGAGAGAACAGAAACACCCTGAGGTGTTACAGGCTAAAACTTAAGTCACCATTTCAAGGCGCTTAAATAGCAATTATTTTACTACAGTCAGATGATGGTAACAATTCAGTACCATCCATTTCTGTATTTTTAAAAATTTTAAATATTTTCTGTAATTCTCTAAATTATTCTTACAATATTGTGTGTGTGTGTGTGGCTTAAAAAACTGCTTTGAAGAACTCTGAAAACAAGCTACAACCACCTTTCAGTGGCTGCTCTAAATTAAGAGTGTTTTAAATCTGGCTGTATATCCACATCTCTATTTTAAGATGGAAATTGCTCCAATCAGTTGCCAAAGACAAAGTGCTCACCCTCAGCCTTACTGAGCTCCACAGCCAGCTGTTCTCTGGCTCTGGCCTCTTCATGAAGGCGCTCTCGCAGCTCTTCTTGGCACCTAAGAGATTCTGCTGCTTCTTGTTTCTGCCTAAATGATTCACGCATCAACTCTGTCTGTGTGACTTTTGCATGTTCGAGCTAAATCGGGAGGGAAACACACATGAAGCATGATAAAGTGCTGATAATACCTGTGTCATTTTCAACTGAAGCTAAAAAAGGATTTAAAGTGAATAAATTATAGTCATTTAAATAGTTCTAATGCTCGTTAATATTAGCAAGAAGGATGTCACAGAAAATGAGTAGATTAGCTGTGTGTCACTCCTGATAAGAAATACTCTAGTTTTATAGGATGAAAAAGTATCCTTCTTTGGGAAATAAACTACTAACTCAATAGATATGTATTTCACGATGCAAAAGGAAGTATAAAATTAATGAAACCCAGGATCTTTGCATTTGCTGAAAAGTTCTTGTAATATATGTATGGCCTATGAGAAACTATTTATTTTATATTTAACATTTATTCATTATGACTCTCACAATATCTGCCATACTGTGAGGGACTATTAATATATGATTAATACAATGATACCAGTTAAAATGATAGCAGCACAAAAAACCAAAATCATAATTATAATCCATGGGCTTGATTTCTGTTCCTTTGCAAGAAGTCTAACAATTCTATGTTCAGTTATTTACAAAATCTTACAAATGCAGAAGCATTAAAAATAGAGCTACCATAGAGAGCTGTTATTGGCAAGAATAGGACTATATTCTTAAACATTTTTTAAGATGGCAGTACAGAGTGGAAGCCAAAGGTCTCAATTAGGAGGCAAGTAGGTCACTGTTACTCAATCAGTTGTATGAAATTACAGAAAAGCACTGGTTCCATCTTAGTTATCTGGAGTCTCTGAATATCATAACCTGCTTATCTGTTTTTACTGTAAGTATACGGGAAAAATTTGACATCAAATTTTCTAGTACTTATTCCAAAACTTTTAAAAAGAAATAACTGTATGTATTAACAACAAGCAAGTCTCATAACAATCTGTGAATCTATATGTCAAGCACTGTGTATATCACAAAGATATTATTGCCATGTTTTAAGCTAAAATATGATCAAATATGTTTGTGGTGCTAAGTGCACTGGTTTTGTTAGTCTTTCAAAATATAAAGCACTGTATTGTTGATAGTGCATCGGGATTTGAGGGCCCGCATTGCTCACACTGCTCTGCTTGGATATATTATATTCTGTTCCAGTCATTCTGCCTGTGCTGGATTTGGGGGTACAGACAGTGGTCCTGGAGATGGCAGGATGTGGCACAGTGATCATCCTTGATTTCCTATTGAGTCGATCTGGAGCTCTGTAGAACCTAGACTGTTTTGCCATGGCTGATTGTGGTCAAATCTGGTTTGTTGGATTGCTGTTTTGTATTGATAGATTTTATTCAAGGCTGTTGTGGTCGGTGGTGTCGGGTCTGAGAGTGTAGGCAGCTGCACTGGAGATGGCAGGATTCACCGGAGTATCCACTCTGGTTTGATTGTTACCTGCCTTTGAGGTTTTATATTGTCTACAATGTTTTATTTTTTACTATTATTATGTGCTGCTATATTCATTTATGCCTGATGATATGGGCAATTCTATTGAAGATGGTGGGAGACGGTATGGCGGTCATTGTAGATCGCCTTGTACTGTGGTTTTATGCGACTTTTTGGTTTCATGTTTTTGTAGGAATTTGTTTTATTTTGTCTTGCTGTGTTTTGTTTTTCCCTCTAGTGCAGGGGGGATAGAAGTGCATGTAGAGGCTCATGTATGTGTGGCCGTTTACACTCTCACTGTTTGATGATCTACTTTGTATGCTTTAATTTTGTGGCTTGGGCGGCTATTTCTAGGAGGATAGTGTGTAGATTATTGGCTAGTGATTTCTTTTGTTTATCTTTTTTCTGGAGTTCTGTATTGTCTCTACCCTTTGCATACTTTTTTTTCTCTTTAAATAAAAATTAAAAAAATAAGTTATTACATGCTGAAAAAGGGAAAGGAAGCAAAAAAAATATAAAGCACTCTCAGTTAAGACATAAGTGGGTTTGAATTATTGCTAAAATGTTAAGTGTTTGATTTTGTATAATAACTTTATTGAACATATTTTTGTGGAGATTTTAAAAATGATCAAATGTATTCAGAGAGTAATGTATTATAAAATTTTGACAATAGTTAAGAACATTTTATTCTTTAAATGCTTTTGCTCGTCACAATCTAGGCAGTATTTACCAGAACAAATGGATTTTGGAGTTACTAAAGGTCACTTTAATAACTCCAAAAGGTTCCATGGTCACTAAATCTATTTCCAAAATATCTAATATACAATTATTTTCATTTCTTTTTTTAAAAGTTGTTCTCATTTCAATAGAATGTTTCAAATATCCTTTGGAATTTATTTTAGAATAACACCGATAAATAAATGACAATGGAAATTTAAGCATAAATTTTAAATTATAAATTATTTCCTAAAATATCTTCAAAAACCTACAAAAGAATAAGAGAAACAGTTTTACATTCAACTGGCAAAGTTTCTTTCCCTTAATGTAGATAACACAATTAGTTTTGACTATAAAAGAAACATGACCATAAAGTATGAAATAACCCATATATTACTACTCTGATGAACTTAGTCACAACTTATATATGCATTTTTAGAGGTTTATCAATTTTTATTTTTTAAAAATTAATTTTATTGGTATATTTTAGACATACAGAATAGTAACATTCATCATATGGGACTTGTACAACTTATATCTAGATGCTATATCAATTGCTTCTACATACACATGTGATTTTTCTGTATAGAATTATTAACTAGTGAATATATGAAATACAAGAGTTCAAAGCTACAACTTCCGTTTTCTACTCCACAATATCTAATCCAAGCCTTTACAATACAATTAAATATTTACCACAAAATCATAATAAATTTGGTCTTATAAAACAAAAAACTGAAGCAGTCAGAAGTACAGTTAACAATTTTATTTATGGTAGCAGGTGGGTACCACAATTTACTTGGCTAAGAGTCTCCTTTCAAATTCTAATGTAAATAAATACTTTAAGCCCTTCTCCCCCATTCAGTCAGGGTATGCTTTAGTCCTAATACGAAGTACATAAAAATTTCAAATTCAGTAATTTAATAAAAGCACTCAGGAAACATTTGAAGTACTTACTGGTATATCTTTAGTGAATAGTCTATCACTTTAAAATGAAAATTGTAGGAGAGATGATAAAATGATTCTGAAAACCATCTGGCTTGTTAAATATTAGCTAGTAGGTATAGTGAAAGCCATGAAAGTCATAAAAAGTGCTGAGTAACTTGTGAATCATTCACAAACATAAACATTCAATAAACCCAGAAAACTGAATATGCAGGCATCTTTATGCTAAACACTTATCCTTTGCAGTTTTTATAAAAACATTTCACATTAAAAGCAGAAAAAGAGGTATTTCTTTACAGAATTACTAGGTAACTTAAAAACAGAAAATAGGTTCCACAGGGTGTTAAGAAAATCTTAAATTTCAAATACATTTCCTTTTTCCTTATCTGGATCTACAGCCAATATGAAATAGGATTTGTAAATCTTTTCTGACTGGCTCAAAGACAGTTCACTTAGCTGCTTTAAGTATCACAATGCCTATTTTCTTAAATATCATTTCATTCGTATTTAGAAAAAAACATACAAAGGCAAGAAGAATCTCAAGGACAAGTAGAATCTTTAAATAGCTGGCCTTGTATTGGAGAAATGTAATACTTCTTTCTGCTTGCTGGAATTAAAAACATAGCCAAGTTGGGGCTCTGAAATCAACTGTAATTTTAGCACTTGAATACATCCAGGATGAATGAGTAGTAACACACCAAATAATAAAATAATTAATCTTACTAAAGACACTTAAAATTTCATTTTTATTATACTTAGTTTAAAAATAATTTTTATACTTACTGAATAAGGAGGGGTAGGCAATGAAATTTTAGAAATCAGCTTTAATATGTGCCCATTTCTTTTATGAATAAAATGAAAAATAGAAGTATTAATAATTACTGAGTTATTTGCATCCAAATTTTCACACAGAGGAAAAGGATATGGCAAAGGTACTCGAGATTCAACCTCATAAATGTCTTCATCTTTTTCTTCCAACCAAGAGCCACTGAGTTTGACAGTTGCCAAATAGGTCTTGTAAGAATCCATTCTAGAAGATGAAGCTGCCAGGTTTCCTTAACCAGTTTCCCACTACACTAAAAATTTTTCAGTTTATCAATATAATTTATACTAGTATAAAAATTTCTTTTTAGCACTATCAAGCAAACATATTAATTCAAAGGGATGAAAAAGTCCAGGAAAAAAAAACTTATAAATCTACAAAAACCAGCTATCTATCAATCTTCATCCAAATAAAATAAAAATAAAAAGCAACAAAAATAAAAGCAAGCAAGCAACAAAAAAATCCATTGTTTTAAGTAGAGCAATGAAATTCTTGAAGAATGAAAATATAAATATCTAGCTGAGCAGTAAAACTGCTTGCATATATCAAATATGCTGTGGTAATAAGTAAGCTTTCCAAGCAGATCGTGGCAGAGAGGCTCAGGTTTTAAATCTCCATAGCAGCAGTCCGGAGAAATGTCGCACTATTTTTCCCTTGTTCTAGCAGCTTCACCTCACTGAACAGGAAAAGCACTCTGAACTGAGAGCTGTTCAAATAACCTGGCCTGTTGAGCCAAGGATTCTAGTCAGAGTCCCCTGAGAAAAAGGTCAGAACACTGGGTGTGGTTTCATGTCTTTACCTATAGATACACTGACAGGTGGAATGCGAATTAATACACCCACAAAAAAGCCTGCTCAAACAGGATCCAAGTTCCACCTCAGAGCTTTGAAAAGAGTATTCAGATAAATTTACAATGTTTCTAAAATAAGCTGGTGTTTTTCCATCTCACTAAAATACTGCTTTCATTTAAAATGTGAAATATTGTCTCAGCTTACTTTATTAAGCACTTGATTTCAAGTATATCAAATAATCATAATTATTTCATTATTATACTAGAACTTTTTCCATATTTTCTTAGAAATAACACCGTGACTAAATATAGATAGCTCAGCTATAACCTATTTTACACTGACTTGTTTACAAAGTACATGTTAAGGAAAAAATGTTTTAAAATCTGTGTTGTATATAAATAGCTGGTTATTATACCACTCAAAGTAGCCACCTAAACAGTTAAGATGAAAGCTTATATATAATAGCTAGCCTCTAGTAGTTCCAGAAACCTGAGGAACAAACTATCTCCTCAGAATTTTAAAACATACATAGCATTTATTTACTTATCAGATTCTTAAAAGATAAATAATATTAATTAATTAATTCACTCATTCATGTGGTATTGAGGCCAGGTAGTCCAAAGCTATAACCTCACACTTTTGGTATTTTATTTTGAGACATGGTCTTGTTAACTGCCCAGGCTGGTCTCAAGCTTGAGATCTTCCTCCCTCAACCTCCCAAGTTGCTCAGTGTAAAGGCAAAGTGACATTACACATAGCTGTAACACACTTTCTAAAATTGAAAGATTCTCAGTACTGTAAGTTGTTTTAAATAAAATTTCCTTTATAATTTAATTTCCTTTGTTTTTTTTCCTACCAAATAACTAAACATTCCAAATGCACAAAGCTTTTATCTAAATAGAAAAACCCATGCTAAAGAAAGCAGGTAACATCAACAACAATCTCCTTAATAGCCAATCTCACTATATAAAGCTGTTTTGAGGCCCTGGTTTGCAAACCCTTTGCAACAAGCTAATGGTTAAGACGGAGAAAATGAAAAATTTCCACAGAAAGTCCTGAATGGGTGTTGAGAGATGACTTATAGCTAAGGAAGGGTAGGAGCCTCTTACATTTCTGGAAAGTTTTAATGTCTTATATTCTCTAGTTACACTGTAAAGATGTTTTAACACCTATACAAGATAGAGACCTAAACCTATCACCATAGCAGCTAAGTGTGATTTTAATGAGAATTCAGAAGATATCAAATTACCAATACCCTGGCTGTTCTGCTTTATAAATGAGTGGGACCCATGCAAGGCCCATAAAATACCTCGTAAAGTATTTTTTTCTCTGCTTTCTCTGCAAATTACAGTTTATTCTGATAACTTGTTGGCCAATATATTTGATTTGAAGTAAAAATGAAACTCTGTAGAGGTAAAATATAATCCTTCATAAACAGTAAAATTTAGCTCAAAGTATGAACTAATTACAAAAAGAAAAAAAAAATCAAAAGAGTTTTTTTTTTTTTTTAAAGTAACAGATTAGGAGTAGGGATTTAGCTCAGCAGCATAAGTGCCTGCCTTACAAGCACATGGTCATGAGTTTGAACCGCGGTACCAAAAAAAAAAAAGAATAAAGTAACAGATTAAGATGATTTAGAATAAACAGCTTCTCTAATAGCATACAACTGACAGCATACTATATTAATTGATATTCAGAAAAAAGACTGAATTAAAATAATTCAAATGATAATTCATTATTTTCATTCATTTTGGGAAACGTTGTGGCTTGTGTCTACATGTTCCCCCAGAGCCTCATGTAGTCATAAGTGGGGCTTTACAGAGGTGGCTGGATCTGAAGTGTATCATGTTGGGATCAAGAGTGTGTGATTCCTAAATTAGTGCACTGATTGGTTTGGCATAGTTCTGAGTAGACTCAAGGGTGCTTCACCCTGGGTGTGAGGACTATGCACCATAATAGTGGCCAGCTTGGATAAGACATAAGGACAGAAAGAAGCTGCTACCACCACTTGTCTCCTGTCTCTTGTTGCTTGCTTGTTTTTGCTGTCTTCTGCCTATGATGGACTATTTCTCCTTTGTGATGCCCCTCTGCCATGCCACCTAGGAGCCAGCCAAGTATGAACCGAAACTACCTACAAACTGTGAGCTGACCCTTCCTCCTTTAACTTTGGATGTCAGGTATTTTGTCTCTTCAATGAGAAAAGTAACTAAGATACATATAAAACATGTCTATCTACACTAAAAAAGCTTTTAAGTAAGAAATATCCTCTTCTGACCAGGAGCAGTACTCAAGGTAAGAAACTAACCACAAAGAAAATATAAAAAATCAGAGGAAAAAAAAGACTCAAAAAAGATTAATAAAGATGATTCAGAACAGTGGCATATGGTGACTATTACAAGAATTCAACTTATACTCAATTTTGATTCCCGCCTTTATTTTACAAAGCATATAAACCTTTCTGCAGTCACAGACAAAGTACAATAACTTTAATTCTTAGAAGCACACATTTTTAATTATTGTTACTATTTCATTATCCCCAGATTTCAGATGATCAAGATTTAAACAAACCAGATACAGAAGATGAACTATCTCATGGTTTCTCTTATATGAGAAACTCAAACTATAACTTAAAGGACATAATAAATAACAGAGGGTAGGAAACAGGAAGGTAGACCTCATATAAATGGGGATGGAATCTAGGTAAGGACAACAAAGGGAAGTGCTGCAATAGCGTAAGTACTAACTTCCCACAATGAATATATTCAATATGTATTACAATGATAAATAATAAAAAAAATTTAATTTATATTTGAAGGTTATTGATTTGTAATACTGGGGTCCATTTCCCTACTAAAACTGCTTTGCATCAGTCACAAAATGTCAAACCATTAACCATTTAACCTTACCCTACACACAAATTTCCCTCTAATTGTAAACACTCCTGCTATTGTCTTTTGGGATTGACTTGTATGATTATTTCTCTGAATTATTTAATGGAATAAATCCTGTTTATATTACTTGACAGAGCCCTGATCAATGCTAACCATACTTAGGAGAATGCTAGATGATAACATGTTTTTTAGCACTTTATCATTATGTTTAAGATGACCAAACAAAATCTTTCATTTTCAGATTCCTCTTTGAGAACATATTTAAGCACATAATTTTGATTCCACTATTCTAAAAAAATGAGAATTAGTACACTTGTGAGTTTATCATAGACAAAATCATTCTTTGGGAATAAATTGCCCATTCACTGATTTCTTCCAAGTAATTCTTGCTCTTTTTGTTTTCCAAAATACTAGGAACTTAGTGAATAAAGTTTGCATTCAAGAGATTACATTTCTAAGGGGCTTAGCATAGCCTCTAAGCAGTTTTTATCACACTACAATAAAAGCTACTCTACCCAGTAATAAAATGCCAATATATGGAAATTATACTTGTTTTTATGGTGGCCTCTGTAAGCAAATGCGAAGCAAAAGCCATCAAATTAAACGTATTATTACATGAACTTGGACATACCATTGGGCAAATCATCTCTCCAATCACATATATAGTGTAAACTACTTCTGTATCTTGTAAAATTAACTTATGAGTGCTTATCCAATGCCCTTACACATAGTAAAGAAAATATTCAACAGTTCTTTCATTAAAATAGGGTGCACCTCTAGACCCTAAAGCAACTTCAAACCTTAAAACCAAGTACAATGTTTATTTATTTTTCACTGAAATTACACAGCAAATAAAATCACTAAAAGAAAACAAGAATGTTGAATATCCATAACGTTTGCTTAGACCCTGGGACCTTTTCAATGAAATTCACCTCCCCAAAGTACCTCATAGTCTATCCAAACTAACTGGAGGCACAGTCTTCCTGCAACAGAATACACTTTTCACCAGTGCTCACATACCCCAACAAGGGGGCTGTACAAAGCCTATCCTTCTGACCTCTCCCTTCTTTCTCTCCATTTCTAATTAGTACAAACTATTCCAACCTGGGGGGGTAGGGAAAGCATTTTCTCCCTTTCAAGCCAGTGCTGTCTTGTTTTTTTTCAGAATTAGGTATCATGAGATTGCCACTTCTATGTCTTTAACGTTGATTAAGGCTAAAGTTTTAATTCTCTTCTACTCTATGGAATTGTTCTCACCAATGTTACTGTCGACAATCATACTGAAATAAAACCTTCATATTCCTAACCTCTCCCTGATACAGCATCTGAAACTTTTGGAAACTCCTCATTTGAGTTTTATGACATTATTCTCTTGAGTTTCTTCTTTGCTCTATAGACTTAAGTGTCTTTATTCTCTTTTACATGTCACCATTTTACCTGGGTAAAAACATTTATTTACCATTGTGTATATTCTTTAAAATCATGAAGCGTGTGATAAATTCTCTTAATTTTGGATACCATGTATAAAACAGCATGCACATTCTGACTGCTTTACAGGACTGAGGCCTGAGTTTTGGGAAAAAAGAAACTAAAATGAAAATGAGAAAGAAAACTATGATTTCAAACACCTTAAAATGATAACTTCCAATTTAGTCCTCTCCAAACTCCACACACCCGTGAATTTCTTTAACTAGATGTCACCTTTGTGTGCTAAGACTTGCATATCTAAAACTGAATTCATATTTTCTTTTTTTGTATCCTCTATCTCACTAAATTAAATAGTCAACAACAGTATCTAAGATCCATGCTTGGTTTACTTATCCTTCTCTTCAATATCTAATTAGCTGGTGGATAAGAGGATGCTTTCTGAAGCCAAAATGCATGGGTTCAATTTCTACCTCTATCACCTCACCTGTAAGTCTAGGCAAGTGACTCCTCTACTGGTTTCTGTGCCTCTTCTTGCGTGTACCTTCACTCTCCTCTACCTACTCCAGTCTGTTTTTAACAAGACAGTCAAAGGGATCAGACTGGAAAACATTGTTTAAATAACAATGTCCTTTAAACAGCAAATGAATAAACAAACATGCTTTTCTGTAAGTCTACAGCTATTTTATAATAAAAAGGTAAAAACTGGTTCTCATTACTCCACAGCAAGCACTGCAAATCTGCTGGCCTTGATGTGACTTCTCTCTACTCATTACGCACTTTGCTCTGGGTGCACTGGCCCCTCTGTCAACCACACCTCAGGCCCTTTGTACTTGCTGTCTGTGTGCCTGAACACTGCTCATTTACCTATGTGGTATAGTGTCCCAAATTTTCTTGAATAGGCTTATATCTCACATTATGAGAGCCCTTCCCTAATTTTCTTATATAAGACCTTCCATTCCTCTACCATTATCTATCCTCCCTCTATTAATTTTTTCTTTAGAGTAGTTATCACCATCTGATACACTATGTGTTTATTCACTACTGGCCTCTACTGTTAAACTGAAAGCTCTTGTGAGCAGAGACTTTGTCCATTTTGTATATTGCTGTGTTTCCAACACAGAATAACTGTCATGTAATAGTTATTAGACTTCTGGCAAGATGGAAGAATGATGAGTATCACAGAAATAGCCTCTCGTATATTTGGAACCTACAGACAAGAATATAACAATCTGATGAAAAGAAGGAAGAGCAAAGTGTGCCCCTGGGCCCCAGCAAGGATCTGAAGCTAGAATTGGAGCTTATGGGGAGAGCAAAGACAGGGACCACAATGCAGAAGAGGGAGGTGGCAAGCAGTGCTTCTTCTGTAAACCTTGGCTTGCAGTGTGGGAGGGGCAGCTTGAATCTACAGAGGCTCGGTGACTGCCCAGAGACCTCCACAGAGAAACACACCAATGGAAAGGGGCAGTAGATGCTATAGACTGCAGTGGCTGGTAAGTGATTAGGGTTGAGACTCACCCACAAGGAGATGGCAACTGGGTGGTAGCCATTATGGAAAGGGGCCAAAAGAAATTAGAACTCTGAGCAGCTGTGAGTTGGCCTCATCTGGAGGCTGCAAGGGTCAGGATGAAGCACAGTCGAGTTTGAGCTGCCAGGAGGTCAGGGAGTCAAGCTCAAGACAGTAGGAAGAATGCAAGGTAGGATGTGGGAAGAAAAAACTGGGTACAGCCTCAGAGCCAGAACTTCAATGGAACTACAGGCCCAGGTTTGTTAGGATTATCCACCATTGTCAAAATTCTAATTGCACTGGCTTGCTGGGATGAATCAATATGGATCTGGGTTCTGTCTGCCCCCTTGTCAACCAGTGTCAACAGAGACATAACCTGAAGGGGACATTTTTTTCTCTGCTCTAATTCCTTTTTTATTAAAATGTTTTCCATTTATTTCTCTTTTACTTGTTTGTTCTTGTTTTTATATGATAGAGAACATTGTTTCTAGTTTTTTGGGAGTTGTTGTTGTTTTGGCCTGTGGTTTTTGCTTCTTCTTTCCTTTCCCTCCTATCTTCTTCACCAGTTCCCAAAGCTTCCTTTGCCCTCTAGCCTTTCTTCTAATCCCTTTCTCTTCTTCTATGTCTCTACTGTTTTCCTAATCCTTTTTAAAATCATCATATTGAGGGGGATATTCACTGTACACAATTTCTAAATTTGTTTTATATTTGGTTATATAACTACAAATCCTGTTCACAGGGGTAAAAGTAGCAAATTAATAGTTACCACAGTTTGTCACTTTCTAGAGTGCTATTGGTACTACTGATTTTCTACTTTAGTTAAAGTGATAGTTATTTTAATCAGTTTTTCTTCCTTGTATGCCAAGAATGAAATTGCCTAAGGTCAAAAACAACAGTACAGGCCAGTGTCAAGGAACAAGAGCTAGGCCAATTAGGCAGCAACTTTTCATCCTGAATAAACTGAAGAGGTAGGATTTTACAAAGACTCAAAACCCAAAACCCACCTACACCTGGAAGACATCTTGGAGAAGCAGTCATTTTCTAAGGGTTCTCAATCTAGTAACAAAGATATCTATGGTAAACAACTAACAAGCATCAACACAAGAATTTAAATTTTTAAAAAATGAGAAGACATGGAAGCAAGATACAATCTCAGGCTTCCAGCTCACCAAAGGTAAACCTAAGAAGGCAAGGATATGGAACAACTTGAAAGCTATCCCGTTGACACTTTAAGTGGTAACAGAAATAACAAAGCAAATGAATTAGACTCTAGAAAAAAATTAAATGAGAAATAATTTCTCAAATAACTTCAGAGATGATGACCATACTGATGGACATGAATACTGACTCTAGAGAAAACACAGATTTAAAAAAAAATAGGAGTTTAGGAAAATGATGGGAACCATTAATGTCCAACATAGGAAATAAACTAAATCCAAGAAACAGATTCAATCAGATATCAAGAAGATTATAAATTCAACTGAAAGTAGAATGAACCAAGGTGATGACTGAGTATCAGATCTACAAGATACAAAATCAGGATTCTGAAGGATTTCTTAGAAATAGCAAGGGACTATGAAAAATGAATCTAACAGCTGCTACATGATACAAAGAACAACAACATAAGTTTGATCAGAGTCAATAAAGAAAAAAAAAGGACATACTGCGAATAACATAAAAACCTGTTCACAGAAGAAATCTCTGAAAACTCAAGCATGGAAAAAACAATTTGACATACAGCTAAATGAAGCATATAGAACTCCAATTAACCAAGAACAAAACAAAACAAAACAAAACAAAATTCTACTCTAAGGCATATAATACTCAGGATGCCAGAAATTGAACACAATTAGAGAAAATAAAGAAATCACCTATAAAGGAAAACATATCCAAATCACAGCAGATTTCTCAAACCCTCAAGAGAAGTGGAACTTGGAGCGAAGCTTCAAGAAAACAACCTCCAACCCAGATTGATGTACTCTGCAAAACTATCTTTAAGATACTTTCATGACAAAAGACACCTAAAGAAATTCATGACAAACAAACTAATACTCCAAAATGTTCTGAAGAATACTGCTATCCAGAAAAAGATAACAGACCACAACTCCATGAATCCCAACAGAATGAATCCATGAGGCAAGGCAGGTAATTAAACAGAGGTGAAAGAAAGGGAACCAACAACAGGAAAATAACACAACAAAGATAACTTAATATAGATCAGCTATAAACATCAATGTAAATGGTCTCCAATAATCAAAAGAAACAAACTGACAGAATAGATTAAGAAGCAAGATCCAACAATATGCTACATACAAGAAACACATTTCACTCAAAAAGAAATTCACAGACCGAAAGTCAAAGAATGGGGAAAAATACTCCATGTGACAGGAACCTGGGAAAAAACCAAGGGTAGCTGTTCTATTTGAAGACAAAGTAAATTACAACCTGGGACTGATCAAGAGTGACAAACAAGGTCACTACATTCTTGCTAAGGAAACAATCTAAGAGGAAGAGATAACAATCATCAATATGCATGCACTAAATACCAGTGTATAAATATGAGTAAACATGAAAAATCAAATAACCACTAATACAATTGTATTGGAAGACTTCAATACCCCACTGTGACAATTACGTAAATCAACTAGACCAAAAAAAAAAATTCAAAAAAATATGAGCTAAACCAAACTTTTCAAAAAATGCACTTAGTAGATGTCTACAGTGTTCCATTTCATACTATCAGAATACACATTTTTCTCATCTATATACAAGACATTTTCCAAAATAGACCACATAATACCTTTTACAACATGCTGAAGTAAACAAAAAAGGACAAAAATTATTCCATGCATATAATCAGACTACAGTGCAATAAAACTGGGAATCAATGGCAAAAGAAACCACAAAAAAATTCATAAACATATTCATATTAAAGAACACTCTCCTCAATAACAAGTAGGTCACAGATGAAATTAAAGAAGAAATTGGACAGCTTCTACAGTTAAATGATAATGCCAATACAACATACTGGAACTTATGGGACTCAGTGAAAGTAGTTGTATGGGGGAAATTTATAGCAAGGAATATCCATATCAGAAAAACAGAATGAGCACAAATAAATAACCTAATATAATCTCAAGCTTCTAAAAGAAGAAGAGCAAGTCAAGCCCAAAGCTCATACAAGGGAGAAATTATAACAATTACAGCAGAAATTAAGGCAAAAGACACTAAAGAAACAATACAAAGAATTGCTCAATGGAAGAGTTGGTTCTTTGGAAGATTAAATAAAACTGACAAACTCTCAACCTACTTTATCAAAAAAATGGAAAGAAAAGACTCAAGTCTGTGCCATTAAGAATGAAAGGGTGAAATCACAACAGATCCTGCAGAAAACCAGAAGATCATTAATGTGTACTTCAAGTGCCTTTTTTCTAATAAGATGAAAAACACAGAAGTGGACAGATTCCTAGATATATATGAATTAACAAGATTGATCAATGAGACATAGAGTCTAAATAAACCAGTCTCAGTCAATGAAATTGAAGATGTAATTAAAAACCAATCAACAATGAAAAACCCAGACTCTAATGGAATCACTGCCAAATTCTGTAAGAAATTTAGAGAAATCTAATGCATATACACTTCAAACTTTTTAATGAAACTCAAAGGGAAGCAATATGCTGAAACTCATTACTGGAAACAAGCATTACTCTTATACCAAATCCAAAAAAGATCCAACCAAAAAAGAGAACTACAAGCCAGTCTCCTTAATGAACACAGGTACAAAAATCGCCAATAAGATACTGACAAACAGAATGCAGTAAATTATCAAGATTATACACCATGACCAAGTGGGATTCATCCCAGGGATGCAGGGATAGTTCAATGTATGCAAATCAATAAATGTAATCCAGAGCTGGGGATTTCGCTCAGTGGCATAAGCGCCAGCCTAGCAAGCGTGAGGTCCTGAGTTCAATCCCTGGTACCATAAATAAATAAATTAATTTAAAAAAATCCACCATATCAACAGAGCCAAAGACAAGAAGCACATAATCATTTCTACAGATGCAGAAAAAGCATTTCACCAAAGTCAACACCCATTCATGACCAAAATACTCCAAAATTGGAATAGATGGTCTTTACCTCAATCTGAAAAAAGTCACCTGTGACAAACCAATAGACAACATCATACTAAATGGACAAGAACTGAAAGTTTTCATTCTAAAATCACAAACAAGATGACCACTATCTCCACTGTTACTCAATATAGTTCTAGAAATATTAGGCAAAGCAATTAGATAAGAGAAAGAAATAAAAGGAGTAAGGATAAGAAATGAAGAAGTCAAATTATCATTCTTTGTGGACGACATGATACTGTATATAGATGACTCCAAAAACTCCACCAAAAAACTTATAGATTTAATACCCAATTTCAGTTCATAGCTGGATACAAAGTTAACACTCAAAAGTAGTATTCTTGTACACAAATGAAAAAGTCAATGACAGGGAAACAAGGGAAACCACATCTTTCATAATAGCACAAACAAAGAACAAATACCTAGGAATCAAAAGACCTTTACATTGAAAATTATAGTGCTTTGAAAAAGGAGACTGAAGAGGGTATCAGAAAATGAAAAGCTACTCCTTATTTTTAGTAGGAAGAACCAGTATAGTGAAAATGTTATACAGAAACATTTTCTGTATAAATAACACTATTATAAAGATTTAATGCAATTCCAATAAAAATACCAACAGCACACCTCACAGAATTAGAGAAAATAATCCTCAAGTTTACTTGGAACCAGAAGAGACCTGGAATAGCAAAAACAATTCTGGGCAATAAAGGTCAGTCAGGGCTATCACAACCTCTGGCTTGAAATTATGTTACAAAACTATAGTGATAAAAACAGCATGGTATTTGCAAAAAAACAGATCCAGCGATCAACGGAAGACAATAGAAGATACATAAACAACTTCAAACATTCTCAGCTACTGCATTTTTGACAAAGGGGTCAAACACCCTCACTAAAGAAACATACCCTCTTTAATAAATGGTGCTTGGGAAAAAACAAACTGTGTTAAAAAAACTGGCTTTCCATATGCAAAAATTACAACTAGGTACTTATCTCTCACATTGCATTAAATTAAAATTGAAGTAGAGCCAAGATCTAAACATTAAAATCAAAATACTGAAGCTGCTGGGAGATATAATACATACAACTCTTAAGACATAGGTGTTGACAAAGACTAATGAACAAAACACTGATCGCACAGGAATCACAAAGAATCAACAACTGGAAGCTATCTCATCTTATTAAAAGCTTTTGCAGAGGAAGAGAAACCACTGATAGAAGACAATCCACACAGTGGGAAAAAATTTGCCAGCTGTTCCTTAGAGGACTGATTATCTAAAACATATGAAGAATTCAAAAAATTCAGAACTCCCAAATTTAAAAAATTTGGGTTTTTGTTTTGTTTTTTGTACCAGAGATTGAACTCATGACCTCATGCTTGCCAGGTGAGTGCTTACACTACTGAACTAAATCCCCAGCCTCTAAGAACCCCAATTTTAAAGACCCAATCCAAAAATGGGTGTCTGAAATGCAGAGACAACTCTCAGATGAAAAAATAGAAACAATATATAAATACATGAAAAAATGTTCAACATCACCGATCATTTGAGAGATGCAAATTAAAACACTGATATTCTATCTCATCTTGGAAAGAATGGCTATCATTAAGAAATAAACCCATAACAAATGCTGGTGGGCCCTGGGGAAAAAGGAACACTTCACCGTTGTTGCTAGGAGTGTAGATCAGTACAACCACTGTGGAAATCAGTGTGGAGATTCCTCAAAAAACTAAAACTAGAGGTTCCATTCAACCCAGCTATACCCCTTTTTGGTATCTTTCTGAAAGAATTAAAAGCATCATACCACAGTAATATGTGCACACCATGTTTGTAACAGCACAATGTGTAATAGTTAAATTCTACAAACTGCTCAAATGCCTATGGATAAGGACAAATGGATAAGGACAGTGTGGTTTTTCATACAATGTAGTACTATTCTGCCACAAAGAAAGATAAACTTGAGATATTTCTAGGTAAATAGATACATCTTGAGACTATCTTCAAGTGAAATAAATGAGACACTCATGTTTAAATATTACATGGTTTCCATGGTGTGAAAAACTGAAAAGGCACATAAAGACTAAAATGCATAACAGACATTCTTATGGCTTGTGTTTAGGTGTCCCCCCCTCAAAGCCTCAGGCTGTCATTAGGTGAGGCTTTTCAGTGAGGGATGCATCTAGAATGTGTGATTGATTCATGGTACAATACTAGGGTAAGGCTGCTAGGATTAAGGGTGGGAAAGAAAAAAGAGAAAGAAAAATGGGAACAAAGCTTTTGTAAATAAGGAGGGGAACAGGTAAAATAAAAACCAAGATATATCATATACAGGCACAAATTCCATACGAGTGTTATCATTATATATATCTAAAATGTACCATAAAATTAATTAAAAAACAATTATTTAAAATCTGCTGAATGATAACTTTTCTCAAGTATTAAGTTCCACATTAAACTTTATGTGGTCCACATTTTACTCTCAACTGCAGATGGTGCTCTTTTCTGTGTTCAGAGTAATCTGTACAAAGCTGCTTGCCTAATTTTGTCTTTTATGATAAGCACCAAGATATCACAGTAATGCCTTGTAGCTCTCTCAAGGTTAAAGAGAATGTTGTATTGTGAGGATGAACCAAATGATGATCCATTTAAGAGAAAAATGGAATACCAGAAATTACATTTGTGTCAATCTAATTGACAAAAATATTCATCAGGGTCAAAATTATGTAGTTATTTAAGAGCATACTCTGCAAAAGTCATGGTTTTAAACATCAATCCATAGTTATGAATACCTGTACTACATTTAGCCTGAAAGGTTTCACAGAGCATCTATTCCTTAAAATATAATTCACTTAAAAGTGCCTCAGTTTTGTAATTTTTTTATACCTAATGTCCACAACTAATGCATCCTTTTATATAACAGGTATAAAAAAGGACTGCAAAATTAAGGCTGAGTAATATGAACATAATACTAACCATCTCTAGGTTAGTAGTACTCAAACTTTAGAGTGCATCAGAATCTCCTAAAGGACTTACTAAAACACAGGTTTCTAGATACCAATACTCAGTAGATCTGGAATACGGTCTGAAAATTCACACTTGGAATAAGTTATCAAGTAATATGCATTGCTAGTTCTGGGGCTGTGCTTTCAAATATCCCTGGCATGGTTACTGTTCTACATCAAGCTTCTATTTTTTGTTCAGTGGTAATTTAAAGCTGAGCAATAGAATTAAGACTAAACAGCTGTGCTATTTAACCAAAAATAATCTGGAAAATGCCACTGTCACAGTACTGTACCAGAGTACCTGGTAATGTAAGCAATAGTTGTTACAAGCCTGAGTATAGAGACAGATCCCCATGCTTGACTGTTGACAGTATCAGTGATTATGGGGAAGTTTTTCTTTCATTGCCTGTAAAGGCAAGTAGCCTGCAGGAACTGCTGTTCATGTGAGAGTTATTTACATTTTTTCATGGTGCTTATCAAAAGATAAATACTTTATTACATTAGTTAGGCTGCCTATACTTTACAACCCAGTAAATTAATAGCAGCAAGATTAACAGTGATAAGATGTCAAATTTCTCCCATGGGTCAGCAGCAGTTGTGAACTGGGAGGAAATCCAAGAAGCCAATATCCTCCTGGGAGCCAATGGCAGCCATATGGGCTGGGAGGAGAACCAAGAAGCCAACCCCTTCCTGTGAGCTAGGGGCAGCCATGTGAGCCAGTCAGCATGCATGCTAGGAGACAAGAAGAGCCCAGCCCCCCAACCCCAAAAGCAACTGGCTAATTCAGAGAAACACAGGCTGAAATGATAACTACTGAGGTTAAAAAAAAAAAACAACTTAATTGTTATATTGTTTGACTGACTTTACAGGCCTAAAGCTGGTAGTCTGAGGATCTATTCATAGGATAATAATATGCAATATAGGAACTGTGGGGGATTTCCTTCTGTTTAGTTTTTGAAATTCAATAGTGTTCTATTTTGTTTGGTTCTGTTATGTTTTTATTTTATCCCCTTTAAAATAATTTTTAAAAACTTAAAAAGCTGTCAATGTACTTCAGAGCAATGGCCCTGGGTTCATTCCCACTCCCCACAAAATTGTTTAAAATCATTTACATGTTAAAATGATAGTATCTTTAACATACTGAACTAAACAATTACTAAAATTAGTTTTACCTGTAAAAAAAAAGCAAGAACAAAAACCAGAAACAAAACAAAAAAACAACACTGATCAACATCCAGGTCAAAAGTATTAAATCATGGGCCAAAAAAGTAGTAACAATAGTTTTCATGGTATAAAAAGACACAAAACACAAAAATTAATAATATTGCTAAAATAAAGAGAAATCCAAAACTAAAATTAAAAAAAAAGATCCTACAGAAATAGTAAAGAATCATTTCTAGTATATGAAGAGTCCCTGGATAAAATGGGTGAATATAATGCATATACACTGAAGCTTTAAGAATGCTGAACAAGGACCAGTGAAAATATCAGAATTAATTCAGTTGACCGATACTGTAATACTGTAAAGGTAGTTTATATGGCCAACCCAGAATTTAGGGTAATTAAAAAAAAAAAAAAAAAAAAAAAAAAAAAAGGAAACGTTGGTAGAAAATGTGTATTTTCTTTCATTAGATATGGAATTTCACCTTGTGACACAGCATTTACTTTTTGTTTTAAGTCTATGGAACCTTAGGTTGAAGAAAAGGCATTAATCCTTTGATCCAAGAGTATAACTTAATGCCTAGTTAATAAGTCAAACGAAGCTAGGTTTTTGTTTGTTTTTTGGTGTTAAAATTTTTCTTTGTGGTACTGCTAGGGAGTGCTAAATTTCACATTCTTTTTTTTTTTTTTAATTTAACTTTGCAATAGAATCTCTCTAAGTAATCCAGGATGGCCTCAAATTTCAAATTCACTGGCTTCAGCCTTCTGAGTGGTGCCCTCATGTATCACCATGAATACCCAGAGCTTGTTTTTACTGGTGCCATCTTCTTACTAGCATTCAGGATGTTAGTAATGAAAAATACCTCTTCAGGATTATAATGAAAGATGGGCCACCACTGCTGTATGTGATAATCAACAGACATTCTTTCAACTATGGGTAAATATAAAAATGGTTGAGTTTTTAAGAATATTACAAGTTAAATACTAAGTTGTCTGTGATGTTGAAAGAGATTCTGAGTTACAGCAGCAGCTCTCAATAATTTGTACATGCTGTGAATGAAAGCTCCAAAAAAACAAGGACAGGACAGCAATTTCTTTTGTTAGCTAACTATGTGTTACATCATCAGAATTCTATTTCTGGCCAATCAATCAAGTTACAGTCTAGAAATGTAGCAGCAGATATATATTTCCCTGGCTGATTGAAGAATTCTCACTGTAATGTGATAATTCTGAATTCTTTTCTTCAAAGTATCATTTACACTCTATCTCAAACAGTATTTTGATTGTCTACAAAATAAACAATCTTTCTTGTTTCTTAATTTTAAAATTTTATTTAGAAGAATAAACTTGGAAAAAATTCTAGTTAAATGTTGTATCTGAAGACTACGTGGAAGACAAATATTTCACTAGATATATATATATATATTGTTTTGATAATGCTTTCCTCAACGAATGTCAGTAACAAGTTACCAAGAAAAAAAGTTGATAATGATGCTAACCAAAATAGATAGTTAACAAATAATTTTCAGTATCATTTACTCAAGAAAACAGCCTATTATCAATAACTTAACCCTTAAAGTAAATGAACCTGGTATTAAAATGCAAAATATTTAACAATATTTGTCATAGTACAACTACTAGACACTGCTATTGTAGAAACATGCTATACTGAATAATTTCTTAGAGGAAAAAAAAGCAGCATTAAGGAAAGCTAGATAGCTGAAATAGTAAGAGATCTGAGACACTCTTTCAACTTTTCAATTTATTTCAAATATATCTGGGTCTTAGATGCTCTGAATAAAAATATTAAAGAAACTGCTAATACTTGCCCTGTAGCTGATATTAATGAAACACTGATTTAACATGACCGCCTGATGTGACACTTAACAATTTAAAAAATAATTAATTTCTTCATTTCAAAAGCTTAAATAATTTTAAAAATCTATATTCAGAATTTAAGATAGTGATCACAAATGGTATAAAAATTTCATAGACACAGAAAGCTTCATTAAGATCTAAATGCTATGGTTTAATCTTTCAGTTTCTTTAAAAATAGTAGTTTAATGTTATACACTAATGTCCTACCAAGACATAGTCTGTGGAGTGAAATGAGCTATTTATATTTGCAAAATGGGTGTAAAACTCAAAAGAATTACAAGTTTCATTTGTTATACTGTAACACATTATATCATACTAGAGCATATAATTTCAGAGATTCTTTAAATTTTTAATGGAACATTTTATATAACAGTGAAGTTAAACATTTCTTTAAGTATAAACAATAATGTGTAACAATCCAGATAATCTGAATATTAAAACAATACTGTGATGGTGTGTGTCTAGATGTTTTCCAAAAGCCTTATGCAGTCAGAGGTGGCACTTTTTTAGAGGTGGTTGGATCTATGGTGTGCAATGCTGGGATTTAGGGTGTGTGATTTAAATGAGTCCACTGAACATCTGGCATCCATGTGGATAATGGGAAGGCCCACCCTGGATGTGATGCTACCTGCCCTAAGGACATGTAATGTGTATGGATCTAAAGGGACTGAAAGAAGGCAGGCTAGGTGCTACTTACCTACTTCACTGCTTTACTGTTCCCCTACTTTCTACCCATCATGAAATGTTTCTCCTCTGTGATGTCTCTTTGCCATGTCACTCTGCCTTGGAATCAGGCAACTATAAACTGCTACCTCTACAAACTGTATGTCAAAACTTTCTCCTTTAGCTTTGAGTATTGGGTTTTTTTTGTCTCAGCAACAAGGGAAGTAACTAAGAAAAACACTGAATTTTCAAAGTGGAAAAGTCCATTAATACCTTACATGACATGAAAACAAGACCAAGACTGACTGTCTTAAATACAACTAACTGAATTTCTGTAAGACAGCAGACAGAAACATTTAACCACTCCATGGTATAAAAAAAAATCTGCTTCAAACTCAGTAAATACTTGCAAGTTAAGGAGGTTACCTGACTAGTTGTTTCACTTATCGCTTCTAGAAGTTTTTCAACTGCTGCTTGTAGTCGAGAGCTAATGTTCAGCATAAGCTCTTCATTTTCAGGGTCTATCTCAGTTCCTGCAAAACCACTCCTTACAAGTCGCTGTGACAGGTCTGTTCCTTCCTCGGTTACCTTTGACCACATGCTATTGTCATTCCTTGGCATGTCACTTCCAGGATAAGAGGGTATGGATTCATCTGTAACTAGAATAACAGCTATGTTAAAGGTATCACTCAGTTTTAACTAAAAATTATAATACTTTAAAGGTATAAAATCAACCCTAATTAAAATTAGTAAGTATTAAAATTATACAGTCTTTTAATAACAGCATTGCAACAAAACAAGTAAATCATGTACATATACAATGTAATACTACTGAGTAACCAAATTAGGAATGAAAAGGATAATGCTATGCTAGTAAGTCTATAAAAATTAGTATTTGGATTTTTTTTTTTTGATGAAACTCCTTTTGAGGGTGCTGGGGATCAAAGGCAGGCTACCATTGGGGATTTAGCTGAGTGGCATAAACGCCTGCTTTGCAAGCACGCGGTCGTGAGTTCAAAACCCAGTACTGATTAAAAAAAAAACAAAAAGCAGGCTACCAACTAAGCTGTACTCCCAGCCTCAGAGAAACTTTTTTTCTTGGTTTTTAAAGACAGGGTCTCATTATGTAGTCTAGGATGGCCTTGAACTCACTATGTGGCCCAGGCTAGCTTCAAACTCACAGCTATTCTCCTGCCTCAGCCTCCCAAATACAGGAATAACGGACCAGGATAAAAACTTTTAAGACAACTTTTAATAGACACTTCATATGTCCACCATGTAGTTTGTTAAGTAATAGGACATACAGGTGACAAGACCTGGTTCCTATCTTCAAGGACTTCATAGTATAATGAGGACACAAATACATAAATAGGTATACAGAAAAAAAAAACCCTATGATAAGTTCCAGGTACAGAGAGAGAAACAGAGTAAGGGCTTGTATTTGTCTGGAGTAGACCTTTTGACTCTTGAGCTCTCCTATGGGCAGCATCACTTGCTTGGGTTACACAGTAAAAGGGAAAAGATAAATTTGAAGCTTACTATTTTGGTAAGAGGTACAATGGCATGGGGTCAGACTAATGAACAGTTCTAATTTAATTATTGACACTGTTATCCCCACTATCAACACTATATAATTTTCTACACAGGACTGAATTTATATGGGTAGAAGATTAGCTTTACAAGTGCTTTCTCTAAACTAAAGTAAAAATATAGGTTATTCATCTCTGCCCTCTAATGCAATCATCAATGGCAGCATGCCACAACTCAACCAGAAAATTTCCCAAAGATGAATTATCTGTTATTTTATTACATTAGTACATACTAATATATATACAAAGTTAACAAAGCAGAGGAAGTTTTAATGTCCAAGGTACTTAACTTAAACATTCAGCCACCCACAGTAAGAGCAATTAGGACTCATTTTGGCAAAGAAGCTGGTGCACAGAGTTCTTGCAACCTCATATAATAATGATGCCAGATGCATCTTCAGATAAAAGATTTGAATTCTAAATCTAAAAAAGGAAGTAAAAGATCTATACTCTAAAAATTATTGTACTCTGAAAAACAAGGCAGAAGAGAGTATCATAAAATGGAAAAATATCCCTTGCTCAAGTTTCATCAAAAAAACCAAAAAAACAAAAAACAAAACAGTGAAAATGGTATACTCTAAAAATTCATATAGAGATTTAAAGAAATCTTGCAAAATACCATTAGCATACCTCAGATAACTAGAAAAAACATTCCTAAAATTCATTTGGAAACAGAAAAGATGTAGAATACCAAAGGCAATTCTGGGCAACAAAGGCAAGGCAGGAGGCATCACAATCCCTGACTTGAAATTGTATTACAAAGCTACCATGGTAAAATCAGAATGATACTGACAAAAACAAAAAACAGACCTGAGGATCAATGGAACAGATTAGGAGATGCAGACACAACTCCAAACAAACTCACTGGAAGAAAGATAGCCTCTGTAATAAATGGTGCTGGAAAAACTGGCTTTCCATATGCCAAAGACTAGAACTAGACCTATGTCTATCACCATGCACTAAACTAAAATCAAAATGGATCAACCATCTAAACATTAAAACAAACATTAAATCTACTGGAAGACAAAGTAGGTAGAAATCTTGAAGACACAGGTGTAGGCAGACAGTTCATAAACAAAAGCCAGATCACACAGGAAATACTTCAAAGAACAACTGAGATCTCATCAGAATATATAGAGAATTAAAAAAAAAAAAGGCCCCCTCAAGTTCAAAGACCCAATCCAAAAATGGGCAACTGAGATAAATACACACTTCTCAGATGAAGAAATACAAATAGCAAATATATGAAAAACTGTTAGACATCATTGGCCATTTAAGAAATGCATATTAAAACAATTCTGAGTTTCTATCTCACTCCAGACAGAATGGCTATCATCATGAAATTAACCAACAACAAATGCTGGAGGAGCTGTAGAGAAAAAGGAACCCTTCTCCACTGTTGGTGGGACTGTAGACTGGTGCCACTGTGGAAATCAGTGTAGACAATCCTCAAAAAACTAGGATTAGAGGTCCCATTTGACCTAGCTATTCCCTTTCTGGGTATCTTCTGGAAGAATCAAAAACATCAAAGCACCCATGTTTATAGCAGCACAATTTCTAATAGCTAAATCTTGGAAACAATCCAAATGTACATCAACCGAGGGATGGATAAAAAAGATGTGGTCTTTTTATACAATACAGTGCTACTCAGCTATAAGGTAGGATAAATTTGAGGCACTTATAGGTAAATGGATGCAACTTGAAACCATACTCTTAGTGAAATAAGTCAGACTCACAAGTGTAAACAACAAATTGTCTCCCTGGTATGAGAAACTGAAAGTTAATAAGGTCCAAAATGTACAACAGATGTGAAATGGGAAGAAATTTTTTAAAAGGAGAAAGAAACTAGGTTGGGGGAAAGGAGAAAGGAAGAAAGGGAAAAGGAAAAAATGCAAGTTAGTTATACTACTAGTATCTCTTAGTTCACTGAAAAGAAAGGTTTATGCTAGTATCATTTGGAGAATTTTTTATGCCCATATGTTGTACTCGTAATTACTTTAATGATAACAATACCAAATGTATTAACTATTGTTACTCTACTAATATTTTGTTATGAAATTTTATTTTACTTTTTTGCCATAAAATTTAAAAGAATTCAGACAATTCAATATTTACTAAACACTTCTTTTGTACAAGTCACTAGCTGAAGAGTCGAAAACTGCATGGGATATGATTTTAAGTGTTCACCATTACATACAAGTTTATTTAATTCTAGTTCTTAGTCTAATAGTTAATATAATTTTTGTTTTCTATCTGTATTATTGACATAAAAAACAAACTACACAAGTACTTACTCTAATTTCATGTGCTCAAAACTAAACGCCTTGACAATTGGGACTAAAATGTTATAAATTTTTCAGTTCAAAGTGATCTCACAACTATCACAAAGTACAGTATAATATATAGTATAATAATCAAATTACTATAGTCTAGAAAATATTTTGAAGAAGCTATGGAAGCAAGGAATACTAAGTTTTTAGTTGCAGCTTAAACTAACAATGCCTATGTCACATAGCATCTTTATGGAATTAATGCACTTGAGTGACATTTTCTTTCTGGAGCTCCAGAGATTATGACAAATTTGAGGCAAAGAGAAAAGTCCACTAGACTAGATGGAGTCTTCTAGATTGCCCTGTACAGTCTAGATGGAGACTCTAGACTGTATGGGGCAGAAATACATGGAAAATGGAGATAAAGTAGAGGAAAGAGCTAAAAGAAGGTAACCAGAAAGTAGGCTGAAGCCAACTGGTAAGTGGGCTGAGATTTTACAGAAACTTTGGGGTTTTGCTATGAACAATGGAAAGAGTAAATCATTATTTTTACCAAGAAGACAATGTCAGATCTATAAATTAGGAGGCAAACTATAACAGTGCAGAGGAAAATTGAAGAAGACTGATTACAAAGCTCTTTCAATAACCCAGATTGGACGTGATGAGGACATGAAATAAAGTCCTTTAGTTAGAAGTAGGTTGGCAAGATACAGGAGCTGAAAAAATGAGAGTATATAAAACAGGGCAGGAAATAAAAGATGATTCCAGGTTTTCAGCTTAAATACTTCTTCAATGACAAGAGTAACTAAGAGAAATACTAAAAAAAATCAGAAGAAAGTATATATGGTAGGCATGAAAAATGACTAGTCCAAAGTATTAACTGGATATGTGTAAATGTGTTGGAAACTGTTGGAAACCTGAGCTGACAGACTTAGGAGTCATTTGTAGAAAGCTGAGAGAAAAACAATGGAAAGGACAAATTTGCTTTAGGAATAATACTTAGAGAATAAAAACAAAGTCAAAACACCTGTAAATTGTAAGTAACAAAAGAGGCTGTATTGAAACAATTGGAAATAGGAGAGAGATATTCCAACAGCTAGGAAAGGATTTCAAAAGTAAAGACTTCAATGCCATCATGTGCCTAGAGAGACAGTAAGTATTGAGAAGATACTCTGGATTTGAGGATTCAGAGGTCAGTTCACTCAGAGAATCTTAAAAACAGAAAATATGGGATTTAGCTCAGTGGTATAAGCATCTGCTTTGCAACCGTGTTTTTGTGAGTTTGATCCCCAGTACTGATTAAAAACAAAACAAAACAAAACAAAACAAAAAAACAGAAAATACAACTACTGAGTATGAATTAGTTCCATTTCTTACTAAATGTGCCAAATTTGGAGGTGACCATTCCATTGCCAAATTAACACCATGCAGGCATAAAGGAAATTTTCTTTCAACACAATCTGAGGAGTTCATTTTTATGAACTAATCTAATATTTGCTTGAAGTGATTTTACACTGGCTCAAACATTTCCTGTCAATTTTATAAGCCAGTTTATTCTTATAAATAAGCAAACACCAGTAACTAAGTTATTTGCTTTTTGAGTGTTAACAATCTAAACGAGTTCAGACTTGAAGGCAGAAAATAGGTTACAAGTCTTACAATAAAAAGTCATACATAGAAATCTGAAAAGCAAAGTCACTTTGTAAGCAGATATGTTACATTTTTATTACATTAAATAAGATATAAAAAAGAAATACTTTGAAAGTATATTTTAGCTTTTATGATAGTATTTCCACTAAAAATAAGAAGGGGAAAAAAAATGAAGGACTGCCAAAAGAAATTCTTACACATACAGAACATTTCCAATATTTTTTGTTTTACATTTTCAATATTTTAAAGCCAGTATTTTCATTTTAAAAACTGAATGCTTTAAATCATAAATTCTACTAATAAAATAGTCTCAAAAAGGAAAATGGATCTAACACATGCTCTTCAATAGTATTAATGGATTATCATAATTTTGTTAATAAGATCAAGATACCATCACTAAAAATAAAACCATGAAGATTGAGTTAAACAAAAGGTACACTCGAATAAGGGGTTTCTAAGTCAACTTTATTTTAATCAGTACTGGGGATCAAACTCACAAAAACATGGTTGCAAAGCAGGTGCTTATACCGCTGAGCTAAATCCCATATTTTCTGTTTTTAAGATTCTCTGAGTGAACTGACCTCTGAATCCTCAAATCCAGAGTATCTTCTCAATACTTGACTGTCTCTCTAGGCACATGATGGCATTGAAGTACATCATTGTAGCCAATGATGCTGATACGAGCAAAATTATCTCTCCTGTAATATTCTAAACATTGTAATTTTCTTTTTTCTCTCTTTTTGAGACAAGGTCTCACTGTGCAGTTCAGGCTGGCCTTGAACTCACTTTGTAGACCAGGCTGGTTGCAAGTTCGCAATGATCCTCCTGCCTCAGCATTCTGAATGCTGGGGTTACTGTGGATTTTTTTTACTTGTATCATAATATTGCTCTTTCTTAATCCATCAACAGCCAAATAAAACTTTAAAGAACCTGATACAAATATACGCATACATACACACAAAACACATAATATCTAGACAATAACTTTATAAAAGTGAACTGTAAAATTCCTTATAACTGAAAAACCACTACTGGTGTTTTTAAATGTGTAGAGATGTGTTTTAGCTATACTCAACAATTTAGATATAACTATAAAGAAAGTAGGTGAGTGGATGAAATGTCTTGTTAGGTCTGCTTTTCAAAGAAATGTTCATAAACATGAGAAAAACGACCAATTTATTCTTTTTTATGACTGAGCACACTGCTCTAACAAGTGAGTGTGCTGCTATCTGTGCAGCATTTCAACAATCATTCTGAGATAAATCTATGAGAACTGCTAACAAAAAAAAAAAGCACGAAATGTTTTTTAAATCTACAGGACATTCCTTTGTATTAGGAGTCAGTCTGATCTCGAATTTACCAGCAGAACAGTAAAATTCCTCCCTTAATGATTAAGTGAAACCAGTTAACTGTTTCTATAAAGTGTATTTTGGTAGAAACTTTTACAAGTTTTAAATGTCTTAAAATATTCTTCTTTATATATCAAGTTCCATAAACAGAAATAATAGCCCTTGAGACCCTAACCAAGAGTGAAGTTAATGTGAAAATACTTTTACCAAGTTTGAAAAGAGTGAATTTGAAAGGAAGGTTTAAAATTCAGTATTATTTCACATCTTATGTTACTAAAAACAGTTTTTAAAAGTATCTTTGAACTCAAATAAGGGGTTTCTAAGTCAACTTTATTTTAAACTCTAAATCAAACATTTTTTTGTACCTAGAAAGACACTCCTGGCCAAGTTGCAATAAGGCAATCCTTCGGTAATTGGAAGTTTTTCCCATTTCTTCACACTAAGCTTAACAAACAAAAGGTTGCAAAAATTATACAAACATCTCCAAATATCTGTCTTTTCCTGGAGAGAAGGGTTTGGGTGAGGAATAGGAGTAAAAAATAGGTTTCAATTTCTACTTCAAGAATTAAGGCCCTATCTTTCTGCACCTGACAAAAATTTTCTCATCAATTTCTTAATTTTTTTCTCCACTAAGGAGTAAGAAATTTAAAAAGGAAGAGATATTGGAAGTCAGAAAAGAAACTGAAGACCCTGGCCCACTCAGCTACAGAAAGACAGGATTAGAAAGATTTTTATATTGTATCAGGACCTAGTATCTCAAACCTCAAATATTGTCATATTTCAAACCACTTTTTCAAAAGGAAGAAAAGGATCTAGCAGAAGACAGTCCAAAAAATAAGGACAAGACTTGGGTTTCTTAAAAGGGCTTTTTTCTGCTGCTGGATTTCTAAGAGCTCTTTATTTTATACAGTGGTTATAGAAGTCCTGAGTAATGATGCACAATATTCCTTTTGTAAGTGGAGATATGAAATGGCTTTCTGGGTTATGTAAGAACAGCATGACCTACTGGTCATGGGTGTGTATGATGACAACCTTATGGCACTGACTTGCAATTGCTATACAATGATGGTGTTTTGAAGAGTGGCTTTAATGTATTTGTGTTTAGAAGTCCATTTGTTGGAAAATTCATACTTCACTATTCTCTTATCCATATTTTCCACACACAGAAAAGTTCCTTAACTCAGCAGTATTTGTTGAAGATGACTACTTAAATATTATATGAAAGTAGTACCTCTTGTGTGTTCCTCTTGGACACATGACTTTACTACTGATGCCTCTGCTTCTGACTTCCAAACCAGGTTGCTAGACGATTGGCCTTTACACGATCTATCTAGAATCCCAAGGACATGGCGACCAATTGTTTCTTCAGCAGCTGCTGTTGTCTTTACGACTTCTAAAAGGATCTTTAGGAGTCTGTTATTAGCTTTCTGGAGTGCATACCTGTACAGACAAGAATTGTTAAAATGTAAAAGTATGCATTTCATTAATATTGCATAAAAAATGCACTATATGTATGTGACTGGAAAATATTTATTATTATGTATTATGCAACAGCACTTTCAGTGAAGTATTTTTTTGTTTCTGATTTACTTTGAAATTATAATATAAAATGATTTTTTTCTAAAAATTTTAATCAGATTAATTATAACATTTTAAAAATGTTTTATTGACCTTTTAAAAATGTTTCACTAGTATTAAAAAATTTTTTGCTGTCCTGAAACAAATCAAACAATTGAACTTTTTTAAATTACTAACTAAATCAGAAAAAAATTTTAATAAGATAAAACTTAAGTTTAGAAAAGATAATACCCAAACATAGTAAGCTATTGAGCCTGTAACACTATTTAGTTATTCACACACATATTTACATTTCATCTTTTTATGTGCCAAATAATATTTTAAAATGTAATTGTCAAATAAAAATTTTAAATATTACTAGGAAAAAAAAGTGGTACTATCTGCAACTTACTAAGGGTAAACAATGGTTAAATTACACACAGCAACAGAGACCTATTTTTAAAAAGATATACAGTGAAATTTCAATCTGCCAACAACATGGGGAATACTACAGGCCATTTTTATTATATCTGCTTTAAACAAAAATACCTCTAGTTACACATGCAACACTCATATGAGCTAGAAGAAAAAAACCTATTTTCACCTAAATGGAAATGAGTGTTCTTTTTTAAAAAGATAATATATATATTTTTAAAAAATTAGAATACTGTTAACTATCCTTTAAAATACATCAACACTTAGAGATAATACTATTTACATTAAAATGTCTGTATTCCTAGACATTTCCCCACCTAAACAAGTATAAAACATATACATCTTAAAAACAAAAATGTGATCACTCTGGAAAGTGTTTCTGTAAGGTTCTTTTTTTTTAGCTTCACATGAATATTTTACCACATCAAGAAACTCACTTCCATAAATAGTAAATCAAAAGATTACCTGACTAATTCCCTAAACAACTTAACAATTTACTCATTCTAACAGCTTACTTCAATGGAAGTACTACAGTAGCAAATGTGATACTTAAATATATGTATATACAATAAAGAGATTTTCATAGAAAAGGTCTCTAGGCTTAAGAGCTTTTGTTCTCAAAATCACACTGTAAGGGCTACTATAAGTAGGTTAAAGGATATCTGTTTCACAAGCACATGAAACACCTATTTTAAGACAAGGTAATAAAAGGAGCTTTATTATTTGTCAAGTGAAAGAGACAGTTCTATTTTTGTGCCTAGATCAAGTTCTCTGTTTATATAAGCAAGTATACTCAGTACAAAACTTGTATTAATTTAGTAAGAAATAAAGGTTTTATATCCTTAGCTACAACTACTAAGATTTTAACCAAGCCTCAAATCCCAGGAGGAGGGTAATGTGAAAATACTTCTATTTAAATTATTAAAATTAATATAATGACAAAAAAGAAAAAGGAACATTCATTTTATCAGCATTCACTATGAAATTCCTATAAACACTATAATTTGTAAAATATATAAATTAGTGATAAATAATATAAAATAAACACAGTGTTTATTTTATATTAGCATGGTAACTCTAATTTTCATACACTGTCTTTCTTGTTTGAGTTCCATACTGACTGCGTTCCATACTGATGATCCAATGGGGAAGCCAAAATCTTAGGGGCCAAATTCCTCCATGCAAGCTGAGGAAGGAGGTTAGGAGGACACAAAAGGGTTGACAGTACAGAAATTGGAAAAGGAGGAAATTTAAGTTAGTAGATATTAGTTTTAATTTAAAATTAATTATTTTTATTTGAACAAAATAAAATTTAAAACATTATGCTTAAAGGTCTTACTATTAATGGGAAATAGCTATTTTCTTATAGTATAGTATTTACATTTTTATATTAACCTCTAGAAAATCTATGAAAGGAAAAGTTTTGTTAACAGTGGGTGATTTATTTTTTCCTAAAACTGGAAGATGGATTAAAAATTCTCTGTACTTTAATGAAAATACATGGAAAAAGCTACATGTGAAGAGAAATATTTCCTCAAAAATAAAGATAAAGAAACCAAGGAATAGCTTACTCTGAATGTTATACAGCGGGAGAAGAAATCAAGCTTGTAAATAGAACTTGTTTTTAAGATACAAAATGATATTAAGAGCATAAATAATTAAGAAAGATCTGATAACTAAATAATACCTAAACATCCAGAGTGAAGTGACAGGTGTCTAATCAAAAATTATATGCAAATAATTTTTTAAGAATTTGTCTATTTAAGGATCAAAAGCTGATATTCCTTTACATGTATGAATCTGTTTCATACAAATAGAATGATGATATTTTAAGACAGAGTAAATATGTACAAGATAAAAATAAGGACAGATAGTTTACTAAACTTTGCAACAGTTTTAATTGCACTGAAAAAAGTGCACATTTTACATACCTTTCATTGGACAGAGTATCAGGAGACACATCTTCAGGTTTTCTGTCCAATTCCTTTACTTTAAACATCTGTTCCTCAACTTCCACTTGGCTTTCATTTCCATTCTGCTTCAGTTTGTGAAAAGGCAGAGAGCAGAAAACAAAAAGGAAACCCGTCATCTTGGAAAGAGCGAGTCATTCTGCATAAGGGTGCGAGGTGAAACAGAACCTCTGTGCGCATAGTACATACTGCTTGAAATAATATTTAATTGTATTTTAAAAAGAGATTAGCAATATCACACTTGATTTTAGCCAAAAGGCCAAGAAGCGACAGATTAGCAATATCAAAATGAGAGAGAACATTCCAGTGCACATATGAAAAATTTTAATGGGTTCAAACTACATGGTATATAGTGGAACAAGGTTACTTCTTGGTGAAACAACAGCTGCTACTGTAATGATGCCAGATTCAAATTACCTTAAATAGAATACAAGATACTTCGACTCTACCTACCTTACATGTAAGCAGCCACAAACACATTAAGCTCAGCTATAAAAATACATGTTTTATCACCAACAAAGACAGACAAATCCTACTGCATTGCTGATCCATTGCTCCTAAGTGGGCTGAAATCCATACTACCTGTGTTTGCGTACTGCTGTTGCGCAGCTCACAACACAGCTTCTCTCTTCCAGCTAGAGACAGCTGCTTTAGTGCTTCCAGCTCCTCTAAAAGCAACCTCTCTCTCTCTGAAACCAGGTTTTCATTATCTATTGAGGATCTCTAAATAAGAAAAAAGGTCATGAGAGAATATTGTTTGCAATAGAGGAAAAGAGCAGAAACATTAAGCAGATTTCTTTTAACCCTTGATTTAAAGTTTTATCAATGATTTGTACTCTTAAGGGGTTAAAAGGCATATACAAAGTTCAATGCAAAATTTGAAACTAAAAAAAATTTTTTGTTTTTGTTTACTGAGATAGGGTCTTCTTTGTAGTTCAGGCTGACCTTGAACTCACTATGTAGCCCAAATTGGCCTTGAACTTGTGGCAATTCCTGCCTCAGTCTCTGAGTGCTGGAATTACAGGTGTGTACCACAATGTATAGCCTAAGGGAAAAAAAATTTAAGCTTAAATATTCAGGAATTTGTACAGTTCAACTGATACTTTTATATGTCAATTTTGCATTGAAAATTCAGAAGTCTGAATTCAGGAAAAACAATGAAGAAAAGCAAAAATGATTTTTTTCAAATGATATATTTTAATCTTAAATCCCAATTTTCTTATTATTTTATACTTAAAAGAATATATATTAAGAGTTTTCTATTTCTTAACATTTTAGTTTTCAAAATTAAATTCAATAGATTTGTTTTCTTAAGATATCTTACATATTTGCTTTTCTGCAATGACTTTTGTAAGTATATTTTATATAGCAATTGACAAGAATCCAGCTCCCAAGTACCACAGAATGTAATTAAATTTAGTCAAGAAAGTGCTAAGAATGTTATATAAAATTTGCATTTCTCAAATCAACAAGAGTTTTCCTAGAAAAAGTCCCAGAAACACACTACTTCAGATTTCCATTCATGATTAAAAAGGTGGATTAAAGATAGATAAAGATAAATCATGAAGATGCTAACTGATGGACTCACAGAATAATAAATGAAAATAGGAAAACTGGATGATAGCAACCACCTCAGCACAGAGTATTTCCAAAACTGTTGGAGTACTTTTGCTATATATACTCAATAGAATGACTAATGATTAAAAATTAACCATGGAGCCACTTTTCCAGAGCCTGAAAGACAATGCACATTGTGTTGTGCCTAACAAAATCTAAAGCTGGTATGCTAGTGGAGTGTACTCTTGATGTTAAATATTTGTAGTATATTAAGATCTTGACAAAATAATTCTGCCTTTTAGAAAAGCTACATATGGGGCTGGGGATTTAGTTCAGTGGCATAAGTGCCTGCCTTGTAAGCATGCAGACATGCATTCGATCCCTGGTACCCAAAAAAAAGAAAGAAAAAATACATAAAGAATCATAAAGAATACTGTTATTTTAATTGCAGAGAAAAGGGACTCTAAGTCCCATACCTGGGCTAACTGTCTATTAAGTCTCTTAATCTCTTCTTGTAGCTGCTCCTGGTCTTCTCGCTGTCTCTCCATTTGGCGCATGTGTGCCTGCCTCAGCAGTTCTGTTGCCTGCTGATGCTCTTCATATTGTCGCACAAGTTCCTGCCTCATATCTTCCAACTGTTCTTCATTTAACATCAGCTGTCTGGAAGCATCCATGCTCGATACCAACATATCATCATGGATCTTAAAATATTTAGAAAAGAGTCACACAGTTTAACACATTTTATAGAAATCTGTCTGCATTGATAAATATGAAAACAAATCTACTAACTCAATAAAGCACCTTAAACAACTCTTGAAAGGTATTCTTATTAGTGCATATTGATTATAGAGTAATGAGGTTTGCTGTGGCATTTTCACAGATGTGTATGATATATCTTGAGCATATCTTTCCCATTACTTTCCTCTACCATTCACTCTCCAGTTCCTGATCCCCTTTCTCTTATCTAATAGTCCCCAAACCACATGAACTCAGTTTATCACCATTATGTTATTTTCCAAAAGAAGGAAAGCAGCTATTTATTAGTTTGGTTTAAATTTACTTCTGAAGAAGAAAAATAAAGATGCTCAAGACTCCTATTTTTTCTCCCTCTCTTCCTCTCTCTTTTTTGGTGGTGGTATCAGGAACTGAACTCAGGGGGCTTGCACAGTAGGCAAGTAATACACCACTGAGCTATTTCCCTACCCCTTTTTATTTGATTTTGACTCAGGGCCTGCTAAGTTGCTCAGGGTGTCCTGAACTTGTGATTCACAGCTTGAGTGGGTATGATTAGACTTGCACCATCACATCTAGCTTCCTCCTCTTACTGAAGCTCTAGCTCCATTAACCTCCTGATATTTTATGATGGAGAAATAATATGAATATTCATATCTTAAAATTAAATTTAAGAAACATAAGAAATTTTACCTATTTAATTTATATTATGCAGTGGTTACCACAGTATTATAGCGATGTCTTTGATAAGAAAAATTTCAGTAAGTTTTTAATGGGAAACAAAAGCTTTATATGTCCGTTTCACATGAGAAGAGAATGGGTCTTATGAGTATGTCAACTGTTTAACAGTTGCTGGTAAATTAAAGGTTTTCATGAACCTCTTTAATACAAATTTTATATTCCATAGAAAGCTGATAATTTTATTGGAATTCATCTCTGAATAAGACATGCCTCTGAACATTAGTAACAAATCTGCATTCACTTAAAAAGACATTATTTTCTATTAAAGTCAAGAAACAGTTGATGTAACAGATCTTCCATTAGTGAATAAATGACAGAATTAATATGCCAGGTATGATGGCATGCATCTATAATTCCAGCTACTTTGAAGGCGGAGGCAGGAGGACTGCAAGTTCAGTGCCAGCTTGAGCAACTCAGAGGCCTTGTCTCAAAATTTAAAACAAACATAGGGGAAAGGGAGCCGAGGTTGCAGCTTAGTGTTAGAATGCTGTCTCATATGTGCAGGCCCTGGGTTCAATTTCCAGTACAACGTATTGAGAAAAATAGACAGATGGAGGAAAAGAAGAGTAGGGATGAGATAATATTAGTATAGACACACAAAAATGCTTTAGATTGTCTTTTAAGGGGGTTGCAATTTCCTTATATGTTCTTATATTTACTGAGCAAATCTTTTCATCATAGATATTGCCAAATTATATACAAGTGCTCTTGATTTAGATGAAATAAAATTAGTGTGGGTGTAAGTTAAAATGCAATTCTAACTTGTTCAACATCTCTTGAATCTAAACAATATAACTAGATTTATTTTTTACTAATATTATATCACTTAACTATACACTTTTCAATTAATAAAACCACAATAATAATGTGAATCATAATCAAAATCAGACTTGATATTTTCACCCTCCAGTAAGTATTATTGCTACTACTTTTATAATAATACTTTTTTTTAATCCTTTTTTTTTTTTTTTGGTACTGGAGATCAAACACAACTTAGTACTTGCCAGGCAGGCGCTTATGCTGGTGAGTTAAATCCCTGCCCCACCCCCCAAATAATAATAATAAATCCCTGGCTCTTTTTTTAAAATCTTGAAAGAGCACACTTACAGATTCTCTGACTATAAATGTTTCATCTTTAGAGAATAATTCTTCTGAAATAGTTAGTCCATGGTCCTTTAGTTCTAGAACATCATCAAAATCACCACTGCTTGATAATACAACTTCCTGTCCATCTTCTAACTCTTTACTAAGTGGTTTATATTCTTTTTTAAATTTTCTTTCCATTTCTTCAAAAGTCTGAAGACTAGCTTGCCCCTGTGATAGTTTTATTTCACCGAAATGCTCTTCTTTCTGCTGATAGAAAGTATGTGCTTGTTTAGATGATGTTGTGTTTTCTTCTCCCGTAGATAATCTAGATAGTTCAGTCTGTTGAGCAAATGCTACACTCATTGATACAATGACCTAAAGAGAACAAACAAAAAAAATTTGATTTATAAATACTAGTAGGAATTTTAAAAGCAAGTTATTACTCAAAATTGTACGTTAGAAAAAAAGCCTGATTTATGGTTTTAAACAAAAAGAAATCATATGATAAAGTGATTCAGTGTCTCTATTTTTCAATGAATTTAACGTCTAAGTATTTATTTTACTGCCTGCCTTTTGAAATAAAAATTTTTTCCCTACTACAACAGTAATAAATGTTTCATATAAAAACTGGAAAATAAACCTTTATATTTCTTTCTTCCCATTTACCATAAGCACTTCAGCAAACTTACGTAAACCTCCTTCCTTTTCTGTACATATGGATATGAGTAGATACTGACATACATTTTTCTATCAAAAAAGTGACTGCTTTTAAAATGTAATTGGTTTTTATAGCTTTTCTATATTTAAACAGTTTTGGGTCAAGAAATAGATTCCTATATTCTTTTCAAAGAGTTCAAAGATTCACATTACACAGATGCATTATAAATTTATTCAATTAATTCTCTATTGTTGGTTGTTTAGATTTATTCTACTCTTTCACTATTTTGAACACCACTGTGAAACCTGTAGTTATATCTTTTTTTTCCTCACAATAAACTGACTGAAGTGGGGCACTTAGTTTGTAAGACTAATATGTATACTACACATTTCAATCTAATCTGCTTTCCCACTGCAGTTATGATCACGAATCTGCTTACTTTACTCCCTCCTAAATAGGTGCTTCGAAATTCTGACAGCTTTGCTCTGACAAGCCCCTCAGACTTTGAGAATATAATGTAGCAATGACTTTATTCAAAGTCCTACCTTCATGGATAATTTGTAAAGGGTAAAGGCTAGTCACCAAAAGCCTAGGATAAAGCATGCTTGAGATTAGAAATCTTTGTCTATTGACTTCTGGCCTTCTCAAACTGTTTTTCTTGTTATTCCTAATCACACAACTGAACCTTGCTTTAATTTCCAGAACGAACCTGATTTATCTATCTGAGGTTGTGATTCCACCTAGGTCCTGCTAGCCTACTTCTTTCCAGATGCTATATCCTCCAGCTGGAGAGTGATATCCTGCTTCAATAAAAATGAGAAAAAAGCAAAACAAAACAAAATACAAAATAGTTATACTACTAGTGTCTCTTAGTTCACTGAAAGAAAGGTTTATGCTAATGTCGCTTAGAGAAATTTTCATGGCCATATCTCGTACTCTAACTAACACCTTTAAAGATAGCAATACTCAATGTATTAACTATTATTATTCTATTATTTTGTTATGAAATTTTTACTGTTTTCCATGAAATAAAAAATTACTGAGGAGTAATCAGTGATTGAGACTATTATTTTATTTAATGTTCAATATAAACTACAAGGTAGGTATTATTATTATGCCAATTTAACAGAGAAGGAAAGACAGAGATTAAGTAATCTGACTCCAAATACAAAACAAACTATGGAAGATGGACTTCACAGTCCTGCAGTTTTAATTCACTTTCTAAAATAAAATACTGCACTATTAACCCCACATTTGAATGGGTGTGCTTAGAAGTATAAAGGTCAACTGACAAGAGTATTTGTAGTATTAAGGCAAATGCTGAGAAAAATGGAATGCAACAAGATTAGAAGCCATGAAAAAGGTCATATACTTAATCAATGACAGCAGAGATTTGAATCAAATGATATCTACTGTAGACATTAACCACCTAAACACCCTGTTAAATTGCCTTTGTCCAGACAATCTCACCTACCAAGGAGAACCTCTTGAATGCTAGCTCAGGCAGAAGAGGTTTGGTAATAATGTCCTGGTCACTCATCTGGAATATATGCCCATTATGGTCAAATGTCAAAAGAGAGGGTTGAAAGAATTAGCTAACTAAATAATAGAATTTGTTGTTCTTCTGGGCAGCATGAAGAAAGCCCACAACAGTCTTTTTTTTCTACTGATAACAATTAAAACCTCTGAACAAAATAAAAAAGTAACCACTAGAGAACTCAACAAAGTCAACAAAGGTAAACAGAATGCAGAGGGGATTTAAGACTTGGAAGCAATCCACATGGGAAAGGTGAAACAGAACTTAAGGTCTGAATCTAGCTGGATTCGCTGCAAGTTTTTTTAAAAAATTCATTCCGCGGATAACGAGACCGAGGGTTTTGACATCATACATCCTAAACATTCACTATACATTTCAAAAGTAGATGATACATATTTTTTTGGTGTGAATTCGCTATTAGCAGACCTATTCTAAAATAATTGCTTAAGGAAGTTTTCCAGGCTGAAAGGAAGTAACACTAAAGGAAACTTGACATTTAAACAACAAAATACACAGTCTTTTCCTGTACATATGGAGTT
>PVLA01001180.1:270964-393269 GCA_004027455.1 Hydrochoerus hydrochaeris
AACAAAAAAAAAAAAAAAAAAAAAAAAAAAAAGAAGTTATCTGAAAATTCCAAAGACTTAAAAATCAGACAACACATATTTAAGTAGCCCATGAATCAAAGAAAAAGGCACAAAGTAAACTTGCATAATAAATTTTAATTGAATGGCAATTAAAATATAGCATTAGCATTGTGTATAGGGTAATTTATAGCTTTAAATGCACAAATCAGAAAAGAAAGGTCTTTTAGAAACTAGAAAAAGAAGAGTAAATTAATCCAAAGAAAATAGAAATAAGAAAATAAAAAAGACAAGTGCAATGATCAAAATGAAAATAAAAATTAAAACAATATAAACAACAATGAAACCAAAAGCTGGATGCTTGAAAATATCAATATACTCAATAACCTAGCCAAACTAAAAAAGGAGAAATTAGGAATAACACTATAGATTGTATAGATATGAAGTGACAAATGAATATTACAAAAACTCTAGTTACAGAAATTCAACAGCTCTGATAAAAGGGACCAAAAGAAATAGATAACCTGAAAAAAACTAAGATGACCATATATATTGCACATATAGCTGTTTAAAAATTCCAGCAAAGATGACCCCTGGCCCAGATGATGCACTGGAAAAGTCTACAAAATAGTGCAGGATAAAATAATGCCAATTCTATATAAAATTTTCCAGGAAATAGAAGAAGAGCTGATATATTTTAACATTTTTGAGGTCAGCACTACTCTGATATTCAATCCAAACAAAAATATTACAAGAAAATAAAAATATAGATAAAATTCCTCATAAAGACACATGTACATATTCTTGACAAAATATTAGTAAATAGAATACAGCAATATATAAGGGATAGAGCTGTCTCCAAAGGGAAGCTTTTGGGAGTGACTGAAAGATGTATCTTTGTATCTTGATGTGATACTGATTTTACAATCACTAATATTCATTAAAATACACAAAAATCTGCACTTATTTCATATTATGTAAATTATACCCCAATAGATATGATTTCAAACAACAAAAGTCTGACCATATGACAGGTTACAAAGGAAGCTGTTGAAATTTTGAAAATTCAGTATGATGATCACTTTCCTTTGTGTTTTCATTTAAATTAGAAAGGAATGATCAAAATAATTTTAAGAATTCTATAATTTGGAAATTACAAAACCAGACTCAAACCACCTTCTTATTCTCTTTTCCCTTTGTTGTACTAACAAAATTCCACCTGTGCCTACAATTAAACCTCACCCTACCCTTTGTCTTTGAACCTGAGCTTAACTGAGGAAGGAAAAATCCAATGAAGCAAACTGGTTGCACTTTAAATTCATAACAATATCCTTGCAATGCATCCTCAGTGATACTGAACACAATTCAATTCCCCATTCCAATTCTCTCATACTCTCTGCCATCCCTCTCCCTTTTATCTCTCTTTCCATTCTCTGATGTTAACTTTGCATCATATTTTTGAGAGAAGAGAACTTCTGTGGAAAAGAACTTTCACAGGTTCCAAATACGGTATCTGAAAACATACCAGAATATGTTTCTGCTTTCAAGTACAAAGACCACAACACAGGAAGGACATTAAGAGACAAGAAGGTAGATGTCTTGCAAATGGGAAGGGATTTTAGAGACTGAAGATGAAGGGGGGGGGGAATAAGAATAAATATGTCATGCACAGGAACCTAATAACCTCATGAATATAAACATTTTGTGTCATAAACATGGAATTAAATTAATGTATCAACAAAAAGGAAAATGGGTAAAGGAGAAGTAAAGGATGAGGGAGGGAAAGGGGATTTTTAAAAAGAACCACATTATGTACATGTACCCCAACTGCATGTATTGCAAACATGTACTAATACGAAATACACAGGAATAAATCCCAAGTATTTCATGCTTTCTTCCTATTAATACAGATTACACTGCTATGCTCCTATATAATGTGAACTCCCCATATTAACAAATTCCCTCCTCCACTCAAGTGTCCTGCTCCACAACTGCTGCTATCTCTTTTGAATCAGCTGTTTTCCCCTTTCTGCTCATTAATTATTTCTATTTGCAATCTCTCATCTTAAACAAAAACAAAACAGCAACAAAAATCCACCATTTGACTCTCTACATCACCCTTTTGCTACCATTATATTTTTCTGACCCCTTTTAAAGTAAAACTCAAAATAGTTCACCTCATTCCTTCTCTTCGTAATCTCAAACTCAAACTAGCCAGAGGCCATATCCATCAGTCAGTCAAGTATGTTCTTGTAAGTCAGTATGATTTCACGTTGTAAAATCAAACAGCTAATTTGCAGCTATAATCTTTTTTCATCTATCAGAAATATCCAACATAATTTAATACATTCTTTTCCTAATACACTTTTATTACTTGGGTTCTATAATGCAATTCTTTTGTTCCTTCCATACTTAACATATTGCTCTTTATCTCCTTTGACTTCCTTACTTCTCTACCACTAAACAATAGAATATTCTTTCTTAGTCCTAGTTTTCCTATCTATATTCACTCTGTATGTTTGTAGTTTTTAATTTTTTATTGCAACAAATGGTTAACACACACACATATATATATACACACACACAAACAAAAACAAAATATATTTTGTTTTCATTATGATCCAAAATTTACATAATGCAATTATATGTATGTTTACACAATGGAACCTTTCCATTAATACTAAAATCCTATTCTCAACACACTAAATTGATTATATGACTTAAAAATGGGTTGCAACTAACAGTTTGAAAAAACTACTTGCTATACTAATTCCCACATTTAGATTTCCTAGTTTTTCCCTATTTCCTAAGTCCTAGATTTATATATTCAACCATATCGACATTTATACCATATTTATTAAGTCTCTCATTTAATGAGTCAAAAGCTGGTAACTAAACTCTCCCACTCCTCTGCAAAAACTATCCCTTTGCAGTCTTTTATATCACATTGATTCTCTGTAAATAGGGACTCCATTTTTCCAGGTGAAATATCCTAAATTAATATTCACCCTTTAAGTGTGATTCCTGGTCCCATTTCCCTGTATTTCTGCCTCCTGTACCTGTTACATTTGCTAAGGAAATAAATGAAGATCACACAGTTTTAAAGGAAATGGGTTTATAGTTTAGGGGATTGCCAAACTGAATCAAACAACTCAGAACTGAGATAGCAGCTAGGTAAGAGGTCTTCATAAACTGTAGCCCAACTTTTCTTGCTACCTCTTGGAGATACCTGTTACAGTATGTCTTGACTTTTCCCTTTATTTTTATATTTCCAATGCCTTGAAGTCCTCAACCTAATCCCCAGAATTCACTCCATCATTTGTTTCAGATTTTCCTCTAATATCATTCATTCAGAGACAAGATCTCATTATGGTTTGCAGCTGCCATGAACTGCGGCCCCACCATGCCATGCTGTCTTGGAGCCAACTGAGTATGGACTGAAAACTCCAAAAACTGGTGAGACTTAAGATGGCTGACCAAAGAGCAATAAAATACGAAGCCTCCCGGGAGAAACAACTCATTTGCCAGAATAAAACACCCTGGAGAGACCCAGACAGAGGGAGATGGATCCTCTTGACGCAGGAAGAAAATTAAAATGTAAAAAAGCTCATCAATACGTTGAGACTACAACTGGAAGAGCTAAAAATTATGGGACACAGAGTTTTCACGGCAATCCGTGAAGTTTGTGCCAACATGAATTTGTGCCAGCTTGAATCCACAGTGGCTGGCAGAGCCGCCCAACTTGTTCCTGCCACCACTCACAGGAAGCACAGCAGCGCTGAAGTCGGGGGTTGCTGAGCCCAACAGAGAGCAGAGCCGGCGAAGTGATCTTCATTAATCCACAGTCAGTGCTGGGAATGAGACCCCTCCATAGGAAGGGTGCGACCAAATGGGCGACATGTTGGAATCGGGAAGGAGGAGCCTGAACTGAGAGTGACAGTGACTTCAGCTGGTTGCTCCCTCCCCAGAGCAGATTCGTGGGATTTGCTTGGACTGGGCAGCACCACTGGCCAGGACTCAATGAGCCATCCCAAATTGATTCCCTGTACCTAGCACACACTAACCAGGTGAAGGCCCCTGAAGTTTGGCTGGCCTGGTGGGGAGGGGCAGGCATATGCAGCTGCTTCTTACACCTCAGTGACAAGAGCAATCAGGAGGGGCCAGGGATTTAGCTCAGCAACATAAGTGCCTGCCTGGCAAGTGCAAGGTCATGTGTTTGATCCCTGGTACCAAAAAAAAAAAAAAAAAAAGAGCAATCAGGAGAGGGCGGAGAACCCTCGCCAGCGTGCTTCGGAGGAACTGTGGCCAACAGGGAAGGGGGCTGGGACCTGCACTGTAACCTGTGTGGAGGAAGCCAGGGCCATGACAGGAGAGAGAGGCAGGAAGAGGCCCCAGCCGAGAACCCTGAGAGCCCTGATCCAGGAGAGGGAAAAACAAGGGAGACTGAGGGCAGCAAACATGCAACGTGGTTTCAATGGACATTAAGAGATCTTCAGGACCTTGTAGACGAGCTCAAAACTGAAATATTAAATCAGGTAAAGCAAGATATAAGTAGAGTAATAAAAGAAATGCTCTCAGGAAGCATCTCTCAGGAAGATACAGAAGGAAGAAGGGAGGAACACAAAAAAAGGAGAGAAACATTCCATAAAGAATATCAAGAAAATCTAGAATACATGAAGCAGAGTCAAAGAGACTACCAGGAAATTAAAAACTCCATTGAAAGCTGGCAAAACGCCTTAAAAGAAACTAAGGATAGACTATCAAAACTTGAAGACAAGTTTGCAATGTGTGATCATGAAAGGAAAGATCTCTTAAAAATAACAAGGAAACAGGCAGTAACGATACAAAGACTAGAAGATGACAAGAGAATCTACAATTTAAGAATAAGAAATGTGAACAAAGAAGCAGGAATACATACAGGCAAATTACAAAAGCTATTCACGGAAATAATTAAGGAAAACTTCCCAAGCATGGGGAAAAAAAATGACATACCAAATTCCAGCCATCTACAACCAAAACAGAGCTACACCCAGACATATAATAATCAACATACCAGAAATTCAATATAAAAACAGAATATTAAAAGCTGTCAGAGAAAAGAAACAGATTACCTATAAAGATAAGCCCCTCAGGATCACAGCTGACTTCTCAACACAGACCATCATATCAAGAAGAGCTTGGAGTGAAGTATTCCAAGCCCTGAAAGAAAATCACCTCCAGCCCAGATTGGAAAATCCTGCAAAACTGTCACTAGAAATTAATGGAGAAACAAGATGCTTCCATGACAAAGAGGAACTGGGGGAATTTGTGACCACCAATCCAACCTTACAGAGAATACTGAAGGACATTCTAGAGAGAGAGAAAAAAAATACCAGAAAGGCCTCAATGAGTGGGGCAGGCAGTAGAATGAAGGAGAAAACTAGACAAACAGGCAGAAAAATAGCATAGCAGAAATGAGGCAAAGAAGGAGAACTAGAATCTCTAACATAGATGACCTTGATACACTATATTGTTAATAGTGCACCAGGATTTAAAACCCACATTACTCACACTACTCTGCTTAGATGTATTATATTCTGTTCCAGTCATTCTACCTGTACTAGATTTGAGGGCACAGACAGTAATCCCAAAAATAACAGGATATAGTACGGTAATCATCCTTAATTTCCTATTAACTTAATCTAAAGCTCTATGAATCCTACACTGTTTTACCATGACTGATCATAATCGAATCTGGTCTGTTAGATCGCTGTTTTGTATTGATAGATTTTATTCAAAGCTGTTATGATTGATAGTATCAAGTCTGAGAGTATAGGCAACTGCACTTAATATGACAAGATTCCCTAGAATATCCACTCTGGTTTGATTATTACCTGCCTTTGAAGTTTTATACTATCTACAATGTTTTATTCTTACTAATATTGTTATATACTGCTATGTTCAATTATACTGCTATATTCAATTATGCCTGATGACATACACAATTCTATTGAAGATAATAAGAAACAACACAGTAATCATGGTAGATCACCTTGTACTGTGGTTTTATAAGACTTTTTGGTTTCATGTTTTTATAGGAATTTTTTTTTGTCTTGCTATGTTTTGTTTTTCCCTCTAATACAGAAAGGATAGAAATACATGTAGAGATTCATGCATGCATAGCTGTATACACTCTCACTGTTTGAATACCTACTTTGTATGCTTTAATTTTGTAACTTGAACAACTATTTCTAAAAGGACAATATGTAATTTATCAACTAGTGACTTCTTATTGTTTATCTTTTTTCTTTGAAATTCTGTATTATCTCTACCCTTTACATGCTTTTGTCTCTCTTTAAATAAAATTTTTTAAAAAATTGATTACAAATAGAAAGGAAAAGCAGACACCAGATAAACAGATTGACAAACATCTTATATATCAGAGTGTACTTAATATATTTTTAGCTGAATTGAACTAAAATAAACTTTTAAAAATTGAAAAAAAAAATCTCATTATGTAGTTTAGGTCTGGCTTGTACTCACTATGTAGTCCAAAATGGTCTCAAATTTGCAATGATCCTCCTGCCTCAGCCTCCAAAGAGCTAGAATTACAACAGTGTATCACTATGCCTATTCTAGTATTACTTGAAAAAGTGAGGTATTCCATGACACCCTATGTAAAAGCAGTATCATCTTGTTCTCAATGGATATTCCTAATCTTATTCCATGGTTATTGTTTCTTTGCAGTATTTATTGTCATCTGTGTCTAGATGTCTAGCTATACAACTAAAATGTAAGGTCTGCAGGAACAAAGTTCTCATCTTTTTTTCCTGTCATACCCATCTTCGGAATACTGTCTGCTAAAAAAGTATAAATAAATGTGTATCTTCAGTTGCATGTATCCAAATCACAGGAGAAATCTACTGTGACCTACACTGGGAATCTTTCCTACTGGGCTTCTCCTACATGGCCTGAGCTTTCAGTAAAATGGTTTCTAATCTTTCAAACATCATACCTGAGGATATAAGGTGGAGCATACTCTCATCAGTACATGTCAACTATCCATATTATTCTTGGACAGAGCTTGGTCATCAATGTTGTCTCTCAGGCCATAGTACAGTAGTTTGGCTACCTTAAGAATAGTTTTCACTGGCCTATACTTTAGCGTTCTGCTGTCAGCACAGATGAATAATGCTTTATAAAGTTTTTTTTTTTTTCTTTTTTGGAACTCATGACCTCATGTTTGCCAGGCAGGTTTGTAAAGTATCTTTATAATATCTCCATTAAGTAACTTTCTTAAGATCACACATTTAATTAACTAGAAGAACAAGAATTGATATTATACACAAATATCATGTGTCATGTTAATTACTATAATATGATACCCTGATAAAATAGTCCATTCGAGACATTTCCTTGGGTCTGGAGGTCTTGGTCTCCTTTATGGTTTATACTAAACGCTCCCCTAAGGCTGCATGTGTTCACAGGTGGGGCTTTTGGGAGATGGCTGCATCATGAGTGTGTCACAAACATCACTGGATTAGTCCACTGATGGGTTTATAGCTGGGTATGATGTTGGGAGATAAAGCTTGGTGGGAAGAAGTGAATCAATGTGGGCATGGCCTAGAAGGATATACCTACCCATCTACCTACCTACCACATCTCCTCTCTCATTCCTTCACCCTGCTCTGCCTCCCACTGCCATACCATGAATCATTACGCTTCTGTTGCACCACTCTGCTATGCTGCTCTGTCTTAAAGTTAGTCAAATATGGACTAAACAGCTACAAACTGTGAGCCAAAGTAAAGTTTCCCTACTTCAGTTGTGGGTGTTGGTTATTGTGTTTCAGCAATGAGAAAATAATGCAAACATACTTAACAGTTTAAAAGAGTCACTCTGGCATGACAGATAAGGACACAGAGATAAGCAAAAGTCTACAATGATAAGACACCTGCACTTAGCAAGTTATTGGTCAGTGATAATGCTCGTTTAGTGTCTGTAGTTATCAATATCACAGTAACTTCTCTAGACAAGTGAGGCAAAGGTAAAACATAAGACCAATCATTTTCTTTTCCCATCTTTCCTTGTACTTTTACTCACAAGGTAACAAATACATAGACTTGTAGGTTTCTAATTACTATCTACATCCAGAAATAAAGTCTTTCTCCAAGAAAAACTGAAAGTTACATTTAATGTAATCATAATTGATCTCATCTAATGACTTAATGAAGAAACATATATATATGAAATTTATAAAAACAAAATACATACCAGTAGTGCAATCTATGCTTTTTGAAGTGCCAAAGAGAACATAAACTCTTCTCAAAAAACATAAACTTACCTTAGCTACTTCTTCTTCTAATCTTTCTTGGTACTGTTTTTCTAGCAATGTAACCATGTTTGCTTCTTGTTTTACTCCAAATTCACCAGAAAACTAAATTAAAAAGCAAGCAAAGTATGACATATCTCTTTTCACTAATTGTATACTACTTGCTTTTGAGTTCTAATCTCAAAATATTCTCACAGCATCACTATTTCTTAGAAAGCTTGTGGATATTCTCAGCAAAAAATAAATTCTTGTTCCCCTTTAACTAAAAGCCTAATTCTAGTGAGTAATTCTCTTAAACAATTATTGTGAATGTAGAAATATAGTACAAAGAGAAAAACATATTTATATACTTATAATTAATAATACCATAATTCTAATGTCAGGGATATTCCAATATAATTAATAAGGAATATATACACATATTTTTTTTGAGATAAAATGCTCAATATTGGCTGCCTGCTTATGATATTACGCAAAATTTTCTTGAGCTATTTAATAGGATCCAATTTTCCACAAATACAAATCATTTTTATCAATATAAAAAGTAACCCTTTTTAGAAATGTAAACATATTCTCAGCATGTATCTATTTACCAATAATCTCAGTTTCACCCAGATACAGAGTAAAGGATGAGTGCTGAAGAATCAAGAATGTGGTTACTATCTCTCTTCAATATTCAGAATGAGAAGAGCAATAAGCAATTACCTTTATTTTCTCTAGGAAGTAGGAGCTAAAACTCTACTAAGTGAAGATAAGACTAAAATTTTGCAGCTGGAGGTTTGAGAAAACTTTTGAGAATTAGAAATAACACAGTATTGAGGAAGGGCAGAAAGTGGCTCAGCTAGATGGCACACACTGGAAAAGACAAGGAATGTTATGTCACAGGCCTCTTGGGAAGGAGGCTTCACCCACTCTTCCAGCTTTAGCACTGTGGATTTTGGGAATTTCTAAATTATTCTAAAGATAGCTTGGTCCTACTTCCTGTGATGGAAAGAAAAAAATTACATTGTTCAGGGCACTAAAACTGATTTGTTATATAGCCTACAAATAAACAGTTATAAAAACAAGAAAAAATTTAAACACTAACATATTTAGGCAAAATTTAACTTTCCATTTTTTTCTAGGCTATGGAAATACATTAACTTTCTTTAGCCTAGGTTTTTTATATTATGCTTATGTCTGAAAAAATATTTATGGGTAACTACTAATAGATATAAAAATGAAAGAAAAAAATCACTGCTATTAACACTTTAAAATAAAAATTAAAAATTATACCTCTATTGTACCATCGATGTTTTCTTTTAGACAATTTCCAGCATATATTGTTCTCTGTCCATCAGATGCTTTTATTGCTGCTGAATCAATGGAGGGGCTAAATATAAATAAAAGAGGATGAAAGAATTAAAAGTTGTATGTATGTTTTGCAATTCATCTAAAACTTATGCTATGCATAAAATGTGTACTAGGGCAAGAGAGACAAAAATGACAGGTCAGGGTTTACAGATATTATAACTTAATTTATATTTTTGCCAAATTTTTCCATTTAAAAATAACACAAATGATGCACAATTTTAACATGTCACCAAATGAATTTTATAGCATTTTATAAGGGTTACTATAAATGTACAATATAGAGATATTGTAGGTACTGGTATTTTTTTTTAAAAGGTACCTTAGATTTACCTGAGGTAAAAAGGTAGTATCTTTTACTAAAACTTGTTTGACACATGCATGTATATATCATAGAAAAAGGTCTGGAAGAACACACAGCAAAAGTAACAATGATTATCTTTAGTCAAACTGACATGCAGTGGCAATGAACATTTTTATTTTAAGCAGTTATGTTTGGACTTTGTTTTTACTCTATTCACATACATCTTTTGGTATTTATGTCGGTATTCTGAATTCTACAATCATTCACTACTTTGTAAAAATATTTCTCCTAAAATGCTTAACTTACCAGGTGTGATGGTACATGCTTGTAATTTTGACTACTCACAAGACTAAGGCAGGGAGATTGTAAGTTTGAGACAAGCCTGGCAAATTTAGTAAGACTATCTTAAAATAAAAATGGCTGGGAATGTGTAGCTCAATAGTACAATGCTTGCCTACCATGTGTGATACCCTGGGTTCCATCCCTACCCCAAGCTAACAAATATGCAGACTTCTGGATTTCAAGTTAATTAAAATGAACAAACACCCAAAAGAGTTCATTTGGGTAACAAAAAGAGATAAGATTAGTGTTTAAGAAATGTGAGGAAAAAATAGGAGAAAATTTGTAAGTCTCACTTTTGGCAAATATAATTCTTCACTATCATTTTCATGTGTAACCACCCAAACTGCCTTTATTCCATCCTCCTCTTGTTTACATACCCTACATTCTCCAACTGTCTTTCATCCTTTTTTTTTTTCAAAATTGACCACATATAAGCTATACCATTATCCCATTCATTACATATAATTAATCTGTATTGATGCTCACTTGATTGTTTCCAAATGTTCACTATGAAAAACAAATGTTGTAAGATTCTTACAAGTGTATCTTTACATCTTTCCATGGATACTTTTTATGTGATAAATCTTATAACTTGTTAAACTCACTACTTGAAATTTGAGTAAAGTATCATATTCCAAATTGTTTCACTTTCATAATAGTATCATTTGAGTGTTCTCTCACAATTTCAATAATGTGTATGAACATCTTAAAACTTTGCAAGAAGGTGTCTTGATTTCTGAGGGTAAATTTCCTTTCAAATGTTATTGTATATGTAAGTTTCTCTCCTACTGTGAAATGTATATTCATGTTTCCTATCCATCTCATCTTTCTAAAAACTTCTCTACCCTTTCCTGCTTCTCCTTTCTCACTATTTTGCCTGTTTTTCTCACTGCCCCTTACACACATAATTTGGGTCCTTGCCTTTGTTTCTTGGTTCTTATTTTCATAGCTGAGAACATCATTTTGATTATCCATTCATTTGACCCTAACTGCAAAAACACTGCTTAGTCTACAATAATTGGGTTCTGTAAGCTTTATAAAGTGTTTACTGCCAAAGTGAAAACAAAAAACACCAAATGCACTACTTCTTTCCTACAATGAAGCTCTTACTTAACTTACTGCCAGATTTCACTATGTATATTAATGTACCATCATTATCCATACCCCCTAGTCCCAAATAACAAGATTTTTTAGAACTGTCCCCTGTGCTTGGATCTCAATATTCTTTTCATCAAAATGTTCTGATATTTATCCTTCATTTTCATTTCCCTGGTACCACTCTAGTAGTATTACAGAAATTTACACTTAAAATGATACACAGATCTAGCATTAAACCCTGTCACTTTATTTTAATCACTAGGCTAAAATTCCCAACCATGTTCTTTTAAAAATTATTTGTGAATAATTATATCATGATTAGATTGAAGTACTTGGAAACAAAAGGGCTACTTTATATAAATCTTATTCTCCTTTCACAGCAGTTAGCCAAGGTTCTTCCCAGTTATTTATCTTCATAATGTTAATAATAATTATTAACCTTATTATTACAGAGATAGCTAAAAAATTTGCTGATAGTCATATAGCCAGAAAAGTCAAATCAGTAGTCAAATGCAAATTCATCTGACTTGAAATCCAAGGTCTTTCCAATTCCTTAGTATTTTTCTAAAACAGTTCCAGTATGAAGTTTTCAAATGATTATATAACAAATGGCTCACTTAGTTTTCTTAAACAATTTCAAGTTGGCACGCAAACAACTGTGTAAGTTTAATTCAAACTGTGCTATCACTGTTTCACAATATGTGACATAAGTACCCTTGACTCATTAGTGTAAGAATGAACACAGCAATGAATAATATTCTTCTTTGACAGGAGAGGTAATGAATTAATAGTATTAACTGCAATATTTTGTAAACACATTTCAACTGAGCTGTAGGGAAATTAAAAGAGAGGTAGTGAGGTGACAGAAGTCCAAAGGTAGGGACAGCAAAGCAATCCTCAATTTCCAGAGATCTTCTATTTCTTCACACATTTGGACAGAAAGCATCACTAATTAAAGGAGAATTGTTTGAAATGCAATGATTAGTTAGTAGATTTCTTGCTATCTACCTATTTTCTTTCATATCAGAGAGTCTCAAGCAGTGGTTTCCAAATGCCAGTCTGTAGGTCATGGATCTCAGAATTATCTTATTAAAAACAAAAATTTTCAGATTCCTTCTTGAGTCTTAACTCTCCAGATGTACAATCCAGGAATCTGTAATTGTGAATTACACAGACACACACACACACACCACACACATGTGCACGTGCATGCGTATGCATATTAGAAAGCCTCTGAATCACTAATCTTGAAGAAACTAGAAGCTTTATAGGCTGTACCAATACTGAATGAAAAACTCAAAAAGCATACATAGGCCCTGAAAAAAAATAGGGACTAACAGACTACTTGCAAAGAATTATGGACATTTTGCATTTTGTCCTCCTCCACCACCACAAAAACCTCTGCTGAGGTTCCATCAACAAATGCCTATGTAGACATCAGTCCTACAGAAACAGTCAGCCAAAATTAGATTACAACTCAAAGGTTTGCACAGAAGCAATTATACAGGAAAGCACATTTCCCTCTACTAAGGTATACACTAAGGCATATTTCCCTATATTAAGCTATAAAGTATTCATTTAACAGCTATCTATGGAGTACTTACTATGTGGAGGAAAACAGTATAGATATTTAGAATATAAGAGTGACTTAAACGGACAAAGAGCCTACCTACTCTTCTACAGTTTAAAGTCCTTCCATGAGACAGACAGTAAAGAAAATAAGAACAAGTAAAATCCCCTCCAGATTTACATACTTTTATATGTGGATATATAAAATATATGCAATGTTTAGATATCATATAAATAACATATAATGTGGGTATATACTTAAAAGGGATCATATTAATACAGAAAAAAATGAAAGGCTGTATGCTTCCAGGGCATGATTTTAATTTCCAGAGGATGATCAAGAAAGGCCTTATGAGACCATGACATTTATAAACAGACCCAAAGAGAGATGATTGTGTTGGGCATACAAATACCTGGAAATGAGCATTCTAGGTGAAGGAAACAGCCAATGAAAAAACCCTAAACTTACAGCAAACTAATCATTTCAGGACCCCAGGGAAGTTGTCTGGCTTGGCAACAGGAGGACAGACAAGGCAGTAGGAAATAGGAACTCACTGTGCAGGACCTATTAAGATACCATGAGAGCAGAGGAGCACTGAAATAACCTCTCCAGTCTTAAGTGTTAAAAGCAAGGTCTGGCACCTATACTAACTATACAGAAAAGAGAAGGAAGGAAAGAGTCAGAGTAATCTAGGAGAGGGATGATGATGGTAGGAACTAGTAGGCTGGTGAGGAATGATGCAGTTCAAATATAGATTTAAGGCTTGTTTTTTTTTTTTAAAAAAATATTTCTTCATAGGTTGGAATAAATATGTAAGAGAAAGAACAGTCATAGATGGAGTCTCCATAGATGGAGATGGCTGCAGAAGGTATAAATTTTGAGAGGGTCCATAATTCTATTTGGTGATGGGGAATTTGCGTATCAGACAGTTAAGTGAAAGGAATTCAGCTAAGAATGGACAATCATATATTAGTTACCATATCAAAGTAGCAAAGCTGCCAGGCATGGTGGTGCATGCCTGTAATCCCAGCACTTGGGAGGCTGAGGCAGAAGAGTTTGAGGCCAGCCAGGGCTACAAAGTGAGTTAAAGGCCAGTCTGAACTGTATAGTGAAACCCTGTCTCAAAAAAAAAAAAAAAAAGTAGCAAAGCTTAGGCACAGAATAAACAAATACATGCTCCAGCTGAATGAACCCAGAAGATTAACATCTCTACAAAAGAGTAAGTAGACTGAGCCAGGTTCTGCCATGGGGATTGGGAGGAGACTCAGCAAGAAGTTGAAGCATGCTTTCTTATGAGCCAGATGGTGCATAGGCTGAGAAACCAGAAGAGTATATCCATTATCCATCTCCCAACCTTCCTGGTAAGCACCTGGCTGATTGGGAGGATCACCTGGTAACCTGAGTAACTATTCTAAAGATACCAATATGTGGTACAACAAGCACTGTTAAATTCCTAACATCTTGTTTTGAAAACCTATATAGCAATGGGGTTTTATGTGTATGTGTGTTTTTGTTTGTTTGTTTTTGTAATTTTGCTTTTGTTGTTTTTTAGGTTGGTTTGCACCTTAATTTTTCTGGGGTTTTTTCCTCTTATTTATTTATTTATTCTTTTGGTACGGGGATTGAACTGACGACCTTGAACTTGCCGGGCAGGAGCTTATGTCACTGAGCTAAATCCCTGGCCCAATCTTTTTTCTCTTTTTAAAAAAAAAAAAAAATGTACAATACGTATTGTGAATTGGGAAGACACTGTTCAAAAGAAAAGACAAACTGTGGTAAGGGAAAGGAAGAATTGGTAAAAGGAAAAAACATATGTATATATAAGATAGTTAAGGTAATTATATAGCTAGTTTCTGTTTGTTCTTGACAATAATGCTTTGTGCCAATATTGTTTAGACAAGATATCATGGCTATGTCCTGTACTCTGAATAACTACTACGAGACACAAATACAAAATATATCAAGTATTGTAACTGTGCTGCTACTCTGTTTTGAAACCGATTTTCACTGTTTGTTTTACTCTTTAAAATTAAAAGAAAAAAGTATAAATACAATTTTTCTTAAATTATACTTTACTCTTAAGCATTACAGAAGATACTACTACGATTGTTACTAAGTTATAAGAACTACTGGACAAAATTGTAAGTAGATACCTTAGCTGAACAGTGGACTCACTAACAGTTTGTAGCCTCTCCTGTAAACTGTGGATCTCTACCCCACAGTTTTCTTCCTTTTTTTCCAATTGTTGCTGCAAAGAGGATACGAGCTTTTCTAAGTCTTGAACTTGTTCTTTAAGATGTTTCACTTTTTCTGTATCTTGCAGAGAAGATAATGTGCTTTTATGATTGACATCTATGTTACAGGAATAGAAGAAAATGCACATTTCACTATAAATTTGTTTGTACAATTACAAAACTACTTGTATGCATAGAAAATAGTCATTCTTCCTTGAAAAAAATGCCTTAGTGATAGTAACATAGTTTGACTTGCTCTGATAAAAACAAGAAAACACAAATAACGTAATGCAAAATAATTGCTTTCTACCATCTGCCTATAGTATCATTAAAATCAAACATTTTATTCCTTTAAATTTAAAATAAAATAAAATAAAATAAAATAAAATAAAATAAAATATAAAGCTAGTTAGACAGACCAAAGATGACTAGTCCATATACTTTTCATTTTAAGGATGAGAAAATTAAGACCAAATTACAGTGAAATGTTTAACCTAACCACATTATCTCAACTTTGAAAACAAAATGCATTTTGTAAATTATTAAGTATTTTGTATAAGAATATAAGAATGTGACTTATAATCAAAATTTACCAATGTTTTGCAAGCTGGTCATCTGAGAATGGGTTGACAAAAACTCAGTTTCCTCTTTGGACTGATTTTCTTTGGTAAATTCAAGTTTCACACCATCTGTTTGTTGTCCTTGAACCTGTAAAAACGACAACAGAGCAAATATGTAAATCTATTACTTCAAAACCTGTACTAAGGTAATTTTACATTTAAGATCTTTTTAAAAAAGCACCAGAATTGTGACAGTTTTATGCAAACATCATCTCTTCTAGACAATATCTGTTCTCTTCTGAAGATTCAAACCCTTTTAGTGGCATTAAAATAGTATTAGTAATGTTCTTTAATATAATGAAAAAATTTCATTTTCACAAAATTGAGTGCTTCATAAAATTCTAGTAGGAAGTTCATCAAAATATTTGTGACTTCATCTCTGAAACTGTAATTCACACACACCATTTTTTATTATACATACTTGACAACTTACTCATCTCTAGAGAGCAGGTGGCAACCAGGTATTTGACAAATTATATATTTTACAATAAACATAAGAAAGGAACTAAAAAGAGATACATGTTGCCTCATTTTTTAACTATTAAAACTGGGAGGCAGTATGTCATATACATGGGTATTAAATTTATTAATTCATCAAATATTTAATAACCTGTGCGACAGACTGCGACAGCAGAGATATGAATATATTATCAGTAAAAATAAGCTGCATCTGTCCTCACAGAATTTATCAACTAGTTGAGGAAATAAAACTTGTTCCCAACGCCACTCACGGGAAGCACAGCAGCACTGAAGTTGGGGGTTGGTGAGCCCAACTGAGAGTGGAGCCGGCAAAGGGACCTTCATTAATCTACAGTCAGTGCTGGGATTGGGACCCACCCCCCACGGGAAGGGTGCGATCAAATGAGTGACATTTGGAATCTGGCAGGAGGAACCTAATTGGGAGCAACAGTGACTTCAGTTGGTTCCTCCCTCCCCAAAAGCAGATTCATGGGATTTGCTTGGATTGGGCTGCACCCCTGGCCAGGACACAATGAGCTGTTCCAAGTCGAGTCCCTGCACCTAGCAAGCACTAACTGGGGGAAGGCCTCTGCAGTTTGGTTGGCCCAGTGGGGAGGGGCAGGCATAGGCAGCTGCTGCTTACACCTCAGTGATAACAGCAGTCAGGAAAGGGCGGAGGTCCCTCGTCCAGCGTGCTTCGGAGGAAACGTGGCCAACAGGGAAGGGGGCTGGGACCTGCACTGTAACCTGTGTGGAGGAAGCCAGGACCACAGCAGGAGAGAGAGGCAGGAGGAGGCCCCCAGCCAAGAACCCTGAGAGCCCTGATCCAGGAGAAGGAAAAAGAAGGGAGCCTGAATGCGGCAAACACACAACATCAGACATGGCTTCAACAGACATTAAGAGATATCTTTGGGACCTTGTAGACGAGCTCAAAACTGAAATATTAAATCAGGTAAAGCAAGATATGAGTAGAGTAATAAAAGAAATGCTCTCAGGAAGCATCTCTCAGGATGATACAGAAGGAAGAAGGGAGGAACACAAAAAAAGGAGAAAAACATTCCATAAAGAATATTAAGGAAATCTAGAATACATGAAGCAGAGTCAAAGAGACTACCAGGAAATTAAAAACTCCATTGAAAGCTGGCAAAACGCCTTAAAAGAAACTAAGGATAGACTATCAAAACTTGAAGACAAGTTTGCAATGTGTGATCATGAAAGGAAAGATCTCTTAAAAATAACAAGGAAACAGGCAGTAACAATACAAAGACTAGAAGATGACAAGAGAATCTACAATTTAAGAATAAGAAACATGAATGAAGAAGCAGGAATACATACAGGCGAATTACAAAGACTATTCATCGAAATAATTAAGGAAAACTTCCCAAGCATGGGAAAAGAAAATGACATTCGGTTATGTGAGGCATACCAAAATCCAGCCATCTACAACCAAAACAGAGCTACACCCAGACATATAACAATCAAGATAGCAGAAATTCAATATAAAAACAATATTAAAAGCCATCAGAGAAAAGAAACATTACCTAAAAAGTTAAGCCCATCAGAATCACAGCTGACTTCTCAACACAGACCATCATATCAAGAAGAGCTTGGAGTGAAATATTCCAAGCCCTGAAAGAAAATCACCTCCAGCCCAGATTGATGTACCCTGCAAAACTGTCACTAGAAATTAATGGAGAAACAAGATGCTTCCATGACAAAGAGGAACTGGGGGAGTTTGTGACCACCAATCCAACCCCACAGAGAATGCTGAAGGACGTTCTAGAGAGAGAGAAAAAAAATACCAGGATTTTAGGAACAGTGGCAGAAAGGCCTCATTGAGTGGGGCAGGCAGTAGAATGAAGGAGAAAAGTAGACAAACAGGCAGAAAAATAGCATAGCAGATATGAGGCAGAGAAGGATGGCTAGAATCTCTAATATAGATGGCCTTGATACACTATGTTGTTAATAGTACACCAGGATTTAAACCCCACATTACTCACACTACTCTGCTTAGATATATTATATTCTGTTCCAGTCATTCTACCTGTACTGGATTTGAGGGTACAAACAGTAATCCCAAAAATAACAGGATATAGTATGGTAATCAGCCTTAATTTCTATTAAGTCAATCTAAAGCTCTGTAAAACCTACACTGTTTTACCATGACTGATTATAATCGAATCTGGTCTGTTAGATCGCTGTTTTGTATTGACAGATTTTATTCAAAGCTGTTATGATTGATAGTATCAAGTCTGAGAGTATAGGCAACTGCAGTTAAGATGACAAGATCCACTAGAATATCTACTCTGGTTTATTACCTGCCTTTGAAGTTTTATACTGTCTACAGTGTTTTATTTTTACTAATATTGTTATGTACTGCTATATTCAATTATACTGCTATATTCATTTATGCCTGATGATATAGCCAATTCTATTGAAGATAATAAGAAACAATACAGCAATCATTGTAGATCACATTGTACTGTGGTTTTATATAACTTTTTGGTTTCATGTTTTTATAGGAATTTGTTTTGTTTTGTCTTTCTAAGTTTTGTTTTTCCCTCTAATACAGAAAGAATAGAAATACATGTAGAGACTCATGTATGCATAGCTGTTTACACTCTCACTGTTTGAATACCTACTTTGTATGCTTTAATTTTGTAACTTGAACAACTATTTTTAAGAGGATAATATGTAATTTATCAACTAGTGATTTCTTATTATCTTTTTTCTGAAATTCTGTATTATGTCTAACCTTTACATGCTTTTTCTCTTTAAATAAAATTTTTTAAAAAAAAGACTCAAGAAGGAATCTGAAAATTTTTGTTTTTAATAAGATAATTCTGAGATCCATGACCTACAGACTGGCATTTGGAAACCACTGCTTGAGACTCTCTGATATGAAAGAAAATCTACTAACTAATCATTGCATTTCAAACAATTCTCCTTTAATTATTGATGCTTTCTGTCCAAATGTGTGAAGAAATAGATCTCTGGAAACTGAGGATTGCTTTGCTGTCCCTACCTTTGGATTTCTGTCACTTCACTTCTTTGTCCAGAAAAACCTGATTCTGTGAGCTTTATAAAGTGTTTAATGCCAAAGTGAAAAAAAAAAAATCTAACACTGAATTCACATGTAAGAGCATTTATGTGAAAGCCAGTTTGGAATCAGCCTGGGCCACCAAGTCAGTTCAAGACCAGCCTGAACTACACTGCAAGAACCTTAGACTTAGAAGAAAAAAAGAAAAAGGAGGAGGAAATGAACAAGACAATGAGGAAGAAGAAAAGCCTATGCTGTAAGCAGTGAAGACGATAATCTATTCACAAGGGCTTAATTTGGATAAAAAGGAGGAAATAAAGCTTGACAAAGAAGGAGTATCTAAATTACCAAGGGGAGAGAGTTTGTACTTGCTAGATCAGATGAACAAAGGATGCTGCCATAACAGAAGAATAGCAAAATAAAAGCTATTTCCCATGAAGACTCTTTCAACTGGTCACTACTCATCAATTATCCTCTGCCCTACTCTTTATCTTCCAAGTATATTTCAATAGGGGATTTTCCCTCCCATTTCCAAGAGAAAATTTAGGTAAATTCTTAAGGTTCTAGCTCAATATTTTTCTATATTCATCTAACTTAGTCAGTAGGCTAAGCAAGCACTGTGCCAAGAGGAGGAAATAAACAAGATTCCTTGATCGTGAAGGTCTAGACTACACTGAAAGGCAGAAGAGTAAACAAGTAATTACCATAACATGAGAATGTGGTGCAAATGTGAGAACACAAAAGTCAAAAGGATTATCAAGTATTTAAGCTTACAGAAGCTAAGGGAGAAAAAGAAGAAATGTCTAAGTCTAGGAAAACAAAAAGATGACACCAATGGAGTAATGTTTGAACCAACTGTAACAAGTAAGAATAAACCAACAGATTCTAGTAGGATGTACAGCATTAGGTAGAAAGAACAGCATGCAAAAAAGCCCATGGTTGTAAAGATTATAATTCATTTGGAAAACTAAGTACTTCAATAAGGCTAAAGTGAGGATTAAAACGTTATGCAGTGAGGTACTATAGTCCTGATTCTGATTCAGTCAAACTCCAGCATGCCTCTGCAACTGTAGCTAATTTTGTTTCAAGGTGAAATTCACTCTTTACAGAAGAGTTAACATAGCAGTTCTGAGATGGGTTATCTTTAGAAAAACTGCTGGAGTCTGTAAACTTAACTAGTGAACAGTTCCTTTCACTAATATAAAACTTTGCATAAGTGGTAAGCATGGCTTAGTATGCTTAAGCTGTCCACATGGTGCAGTCTGTGCTGAATACATACATGCTTTGCTTCTGGAAGTCTAGATTTTGGTATATACTGGAAACAGGGTGCAAACTACCTGATACATGATAGAAAACTGTGGACTACTGAGCTTAGTTAAGTTTCTTTGGTAGACAACATTTTGCACATGTTGTCAAACTTAAGCTGGAGGAATTAAAGTATGCCCTATAAATCTACTAGGAAAGTCTGTGCCCGATTTCCTCCAGATTCTGTCCTGTGCACCATTTCAAACTTTTCCAAAGCTGAGCTTGTTTTGTATCCTTTTGCTATAAAACATCTTAGGTTTAAATACAACTATATGTTAACTTCTGTTTTTTAGTTTTCAGTTTTTATTACTATGTGTTACAGTACACCATGATTACATTCCCTGTGGAGAGGTTTTAATTCTTTCCCTCCCTTTGCTCCCTCCCCTTCCATCTCTTGATCCCTTTCCCACCTGAAAAAGATCTTCCTACTTCCTATTTTTTTTTATTTTGCTCCTTATTTACATTTTGAATCTCTCAAAAGAAATTTATCTTATGAGCCTGAATTATTTCATATAACATTATGGTCTTAAGGTGCATCTGTATTTTCTATATTCTTACAAATGACTCAAGTGTAACACTTCTTAGTGTTCTAGGTGTACTTGAGAATACTAATTCTCTTCATCTATCCATCTATTGATGGACACACAGGCTGTTTCCAAGATTTGGCTATTATGAACTGTGCTGTATATGCATGTACCACTGTACATGGATATTATACATGGATAACTCTTAATTCTTTTGGGATAATACTTAGAAGGGGATTAGCCTAGCTAAACAGAATGTCTAATTTTAATTTTTTGAGGACTCTCCATACTGGTTTCCATAGTAGTTACATTAGCTTACATTCCCACCAGCAATACAGATGGGCTCCTTTTTTTTCTAGCACTTTGTATCACCTGTTATTATTTGATTTCCTGATGATGGTAATGCTGGAATAAGATGGAATCTCAATATTGTTTTAATTTGCATTTCTCTAATGGACAATGTTGTTCAGTTTTTTCCATATATTTATTGGTCATCTGTACTCTTTTTCATTCAGAGGATACTTTATTAGTTTCTGTAATCAAACCCATGTAGATAAGACCTTACATATGTAATATAGTATGTTACTCTTGTACAAATGGAAAAAAAAATTAAGTTTAACATTTTTCGACCAATATGGCTGTTAATTTCTGTACAATGTCAAATCAACACAGTAAACTGGGATAACTTTTCCAAAGTTGACAGCACAATGCTTCCAAAAATTCAAATTATATATATATATACACACACACACACACATATATATATTTATATATATTTATATTTATATATATTTATATAAAAAGACCTATAATAGCAATATGTTATGCATTAACAGCATCAACAACTTTTCCAGGTTCTGTTGCTATATAACATTTGTACTTCTTGAGAAGCATCTACTCATTTCATTTTTCTGTGTTTTTGACTGGGTATTTTGATTGAATGTTTTAAGTTTTTGGTCTAACTTTTTTGAATTTATATATTCTAGAATGGATTACAGTTCTCTATCTGACAGAGAGTTGGCAACAATTTTCCTGTTCTGCAGGTTGGCTCTTCATTGTGCTGGCTGTATCCTTTGCTATATAGAAGCTTTTCAATCTGATATAATCCCATTTGTTGATTTTTGATATTATTTCTTGTGCCACTGAGGTTTTGTTCAGAAAGTCTTTGCTTATGCCTATGTCTTTAAATAAAAGTTTTACCTATTTTATGTTCTAGTAGTTAGTGTTTTAACATTTAGATCTTTGATGTATTTTGATTTTAGTTTATTACATGGTGAAATTTAGAGATCTAGACTCAATCTCCTGTATGTGGATAGCCAATTTCCCAGCACCCTTTATCAAACAGGCTACCTTTCCTACTATGTATGTTTTTGGCCACTTTGTTAAGGATCAAATAGCTGAATGTGCCTGGGGTTGTTTTTGTTTCCTCTATTCTGTTCCATTGATCCTCCTGCCTTTGTGTCAGTGCCATGCTGCTTTTATCACGATAGCTTTGTAATAGAATTTCAAGTCCCAGATTATGATATCTCCTGCTTTGCTCATGTTACAAAGGATTGCTTCTACAACCTCATTTGGTTCCATATGAATTTTAGGATTCTTTTCTCTAATTCTGTGTGTACTGTTTGTATCTTGATTTGGACTGTGCTATATTTATGTAGCATCACCATTTTGATAATATTGACTCGATCTATCTAAGAACAGGCTAATGTTATCTTCACATTTTCTGATGTGCCCTTCAATCTCCTTGTGCAGAGAGGTCTTTCATTTCCTTGGTTAGGTTAATTGCTAAATATTTAATTTTTCTTAATGTTAACATGTATGACATTTTCCTAACTTCTCAGTGAGTTAGTGTACATCAATACTATTGATTTTTATATGTTAATTTTGTATCTTGTCACATTGCTGAATTTGGTTAATTCTATTAATTTTTTGGGTCATCTATGTAGAGCATCATGTCATCTGCAAATAATAATAATGTGACTTATTCCTTTTCTATACATATTCTTTTTATTTCTTTCTATTGCCTGATTGCTCTGGCAAAGATATCAAATTCTACACTGAATAGGAGTGATGATAATGTTGTACCTGATTTTAGAGAAAGCTCTCTATTTTCCCTTATGTAATATGATGTTGGTAGTAGGTGAGTCATAATTGGCTTTCATCAGAATGATATAAGGGCATTGTATATCTATTTTCATCATTTTTTATCATCAATAGAGGTTGGATTTTGTCAAAGCCCTTCCTTGCATTTACTGAGATGATCATGTGATTTTTGCCCTTACTACTGTTTATATGATATACTACATTTATTAGTTTGTATACTGCGAACCTGCCTTTCATCCTTATAGGATGAAGCCTACATGGTTTTTTTGATGATTGGTTGCACTGTATACCAGTATCTTCTTGTGGATTTTTGTATGTATATTTTAGAGAGATTAACCTGCAGTTCTTTTTTTTTTTTCCCCAGTTGGGTCCTTTTCTGGTTTTGGAATCAGGGTAACACTAGCTTCCAGGAGTGATTTTAGAAGTATTTTTTCTCTTTTGATTTCATTAACAAGTTTGAGGTTATCAGAGTTAAATCTTTCCTGAAGTTCCTGTAGAATTCAATGGCTAACCTATCAGAACCTTGATTTTTCTTAGCTGATAGGTTTTTTAGTATTGCCTCAGTTTCACTACCTATTATTGGGATTATTCAGTTTTTAAACCTTGATTGTTCTAACTCATATGTATCTAGAAATCTATCTATTTGTTTTAAATTCTCCAATGTATGAGTGTACAGGTTTGTTAAGTATCTAATAATCTGGTGGTGTCCACTGTGGTTTCTTTCTTTTTCTTTTTTTTTTTTTCCTTTCTTTTTTTTTAAGAGTAGCTAATTTTGTTCATTCTTTCAGGAACCAGTTCTTTAATCAACTCTTTATAATTTTTTAGTCTCAATTGCATTGATTTCTGATCTTTATAATTTTCTTCCTTTTAGGTGTCAGCAATGCCACAAAAATGCTCTGGCATATAGACCCCTAGTAAAAGAACACTGCCTTCTAAATACTCTTGCTGCTTCAGTTTCTGTACTTTTTTTTTAAGGTATGGTAACTCTAGGGCTGATTTGTGATCCTATTCTATTAAAGTATAAGGCCTGCATAATCTTGAAGAACTGTGACATTTTCCCATAGAAAATGCAGCTTTTACCAGCAATACTGTTTGGTTTAAAGCAGAGAACCTGGTCACTCTATGATCACAAAAGGAGTCAGGATAAAGATCATTAATAGATATCGATTTCAAAGCTACACTCTTCTGCAGATTTCAACTCTGGAATTACTATCTGGAAACTCACTGGGAGACAATTGAATGCTGAATAGAAAAGAACACCTGCAGACCAGGAAAAAAATTTGCCCCACTAATCAGCTGATTTATCTCTATCAAAAGACTACAAGAACACTGTCCTGGGATTTTCAAAGCAAGTCTGAGGTATTAAAGCCAGTTATTGCACCTGAACTAATAGCACCAGTTCCCAGGTGTCAGCCTTACCTATATTCCTCAGTGTCTGATCCTTTAATGGGTTAGTATCCCAGGAGAGGTACCTGCAGTGTCAGGTTGTCTGCCTTGGGCTTTGGGGCAGCATGGACAAATGGCACTGACTACTGCTGCAATGTTAATTCTTATAATCCTAGAAAAATAACTGAACCTAGAGTGATCTTGGAGACTGCCCCCCAGCAGTCCCATACTTTGTGACCCATCCATATATATTTAAGGCCCAAATTTTGTGAAAAATTTTTTGTTTTTTTCTTCTTCTGTTATCAACTGCAAAATTCTATAGGTTCTTCCCTAAATTATCTTATAAACGATTCTTCCTTTTTTTTAACTTCCCTCCTATTTTTCTACATCCTTTTTTCTACTTGCCACCAGATTAGTCTCTTAAAAATTTAACTTTATAGTATCTGCCCTAGGATAACAGGTTAATTATTTTCAAGATAAAAGTGCAGCCTAGAATTGAAAGATTGTTATAGTCTATCCTCTTTAATCTTAGGGTCCATTACTGTTTCAGAAATACATCCCAAATAGAGTACACTTCCATTTTAAGATTTTGATCGTATCACTTCTCCCACCTGAACTGCAGTTGTCTTCTACTTTCTTTATTTAAATCAGCACATCTTTTGTGGTTCATTTCAAATCCTACTTCCTCCAACACATTATTTCAGCCTATATTCATCAACTTGCTTACTTAATTTCAAATGTACTTTTAAGTACTCAGTAAATGCTGCCTTGGACAACTGTTTTATAAATATATGCCATATTCCTTGAATTAGTTTATATGTGAAATTGTTTGTATACTGCTATATCATTCATTCTCTTTGTATATTGCTACATTCATGGTATTACTTGACATATAATTAGTAAGTGAAGCACTGGCCGAATAACTGAATGAGAAGAAGGTACGTCTTTCACTTCTTTTGAATTCCCTTTGAAGTACATTTCTGCATAATGGAAAGTTAGGGGTCAGCGAAGACTATTAAGATCCCCAAATTTCTGGTTGGATGTCATTCTTCAGAACTAACAGGAGGAGAAGCCGGTTTAAGGGAAAGAAGTTAGTAAGTCAATAAACTCAACATTTTTTAATACAATCTAGATATGCTTTAAACTTGCTATGTAGTATCCCAGGCTGATCTCAAATTCATGACCCCTCCTATGTTAGCCTCTTTAATATTGGGTAAAATTAAATTTTAGTATATTGATTGAGATGTTTCTAAAGGACTTTTGAGTAGGGATATCCAATTAAAAATAAGACTCTAGCTGAGAACAAAGAAGCAGCTGCTATAGTTTGGATAGTGAATGCCTCCAAAGGCATGTGAATGGAAGGTCATTGGTACCTAGGCTGTGGCATTCTCAGAAGTTGGAGGAACTTTTAGGAGGTGAGGCATAATGGAAGGAAGCTAGGTTAATGGAAGGAAGCAAATGTAACCTAAAGGAGATACTGGAACCCAATCCCTTTCTCTCTGCAAGGAAATATGCATACATATATATTACTTTCACTGATCTTCTTCATGTTCATTTAATTTAGAAATTCTTGGTTAATAATGCAGCTTACAAAACAGGAGGTACATATTATATGACATGCTTTCGTTTCACAGACCTTGCTTAATTGTGTCTGGAGTATCAAGAGTTTGTTGTATTCTTCTGTTACTTTGCTGAGAAGGGTTTGCATGCTTTCTTGAAAGTCTAGATGATAAACAAGCAAATACAATAATTTAACTTCATAACAAGATCCCTATCTTTCAATAAATATTACCTATTTATTTACAACTTTAAGAAAATGCTAGATATAAACCTCAAATATGTAGTAAACAGAAATAAAAATATGAATATGAAACATCTGCTACAAAGCTAACTTGAAAAAATCATTTTAAAATGGATTAATTTTTTGATTAATCATTAATTTGTACAGCTTGTTCATTATTCATACAAATAGATAGGAAAAGAAACATTCTTATCTGTGAAAGAACAAAAATTAGTTAAGGTTATAATTTGTTAAAATAATGAGTATCAGATTTATATTAAAAAAGCAATTTCTCATTATATCCTTTTCTTCTTTTCAGTTTTCAAATGATATACCATTGATATGAACTTATTCAAAAACTACAATAACTTTTAAAGAGTAGGCACTACAGTATAAAAAGTTAAAGAAAATAAGGAAAACAGTTAAAGGAATTAGGATGAGAAAAAAGGTATTAGAAGAGGAATAGAAGATAAACAGACAAGGAAACATATAGCTTCAGTTATTTTCTAAACATAATTATTGGTTATAAAAATTAAAACTGTATATTAAATAAAATATTTCATGAATCTGAAGAGGACAAGATATTAAGATGACAAAAAAACTTGGCTGAGTAAATCATGATTAAAAGTAAAATTTATCAAGAATTGATTTCAGAAAATTACTATTCAATAGTGTGGTAAGTATTCATTACCTTCAACTTTGTACATATAATTTTGGAATTCTGGTTCTTGACATTCAGAAGGGTAAACACCAGAATTCTCTCTCTCTTCCATACTGACTTCACATTTTAAAGTAGGAGCATAATATTCACCAAAGACATTGCACAAAGCCTGTTAACAGCAAAATTGGGTATTTCAAGAAATTAAACTTTTGATTTCTGACTCTAAACATCATTTTCATAAATGCCACAAGTGGTCAAAATTTCACAGAAAAATCAGAACTCACTCTTCTACATACTAAACCAGAGACAGTGAACCTTTCAGAGATGAATGCCCAAACTGCAACCCCAAACCCACTTACTTATTCAAAGTGTCAGCCCTGCAATTAAACCTGAATACTGAGGTTTTTAGTTTAGAAAAGTCATATATTAACATCTTTTGTCTTAAAAAAAATAATAAATGTATCAAAGGTTCACCATCACTGTACGAAACCAAAGTGCTGAAAAAAATAATTAAGTCTAAAATTCTGATCTGAAATCATTCTTTCATGGGAAAAACACTGATAATCTGCTGCACAAACTGTAATTTTGGGGCTGGGGATACAGCTCAGCAGCATAAGTACCACCTGGCAAGGACAAAGTCCTAAGTTTGATTCCCATTACCAAAAGAAAAAAATCAAAGAAAAAATTGTAATTTTCTTCTATTTCTTCCTAATGTATCTGCACTTTAATCTGTCACTTCCTAGTGAGGTCCTATCCCGACAGTATCTCTGTATCCTTAATACATCTCACTACATCAATTACCTTTGAAAACCATTACAGGACAAGGATAGAAGTCCAAAAAAGGTAATTAGGAAAAAAGTCTGTAAGTTCTAGAGGCATTATATCGAGGAAACTATTTCCATACACCTTTCTAAAGCATATAACCACATTTTCTGTGGTTTATACAGACAAAAAAATCTAAAAACATCTGATACATTGTTCTGTTTGTTCTCAGCCAACAAAATAACTCATTCCCCATAATCATCTGATAAGCCCTCCAAATAAATTTTACCTTTGATCCTCGCACAATTGAAAATAACAGTAACATTTGGATTTTAAACCAAGTTATTATTGCTGCCACTGTGGTTTCTTGAAATTTACTTAACTATATTTTTAGTAACTAAGTTTATTAAAAATTTTCAATGTAGCCCATAAGATGGAATTTTAGAAACCCATTGGTTTTAGAAACATTTAATTTACAGACATAAAAACTAGAATCCAGAGAGATTAAGCAGCTCCTTCATGACTGCCTCAATGATTAGTGTCTGTTCTAATGGTGAGATAATTCACCCAAGTTTCTTTTCCTTTCTTCCCTTGTTGTGCTGGGGATCAAACTCAGGGCTTCATGTATAGTGGGCAAATAATCTATTACCGAGCCATCTTCCAAGCCCTGTATTTTTCTCTTATTGCTATAAACTATCAATTTTAAATGTTCATTGTAAGCTCAAAAACAAGGGCTAAATCCTTAGCTTGGTGGTAGAGCACTTACCTAGCATGGGTGGTACCTGAGTTCAATCCCTAACACCCACCTACCCACATGCATAAACAAGCACTCTCCCCTACTCAGGGATACTTTCTAAGTGCAGATTTAGAAGATAGGAAAACAACTGGATGGTTCTGCTCAGCAAAATAACTAACCAACTTAAAATTTAGCATCTCTTGTCCAAAACTATTTAACTTTTAGTATCTTACCTTTGACATATCAGAACATTCCTCAGACACCGCCTTCTGCAGCTTCTCAATGAGCTTGTGCAAAGGCTTTGCTTCACTACCTAACAGAGGAGATGATGCTTTAGTGCATCTGATTTACACGTCTGAATACTATTACCGTGTTTAACCTAGTAGAATCGATCAGATATGGTGAACCTTTCAGAAAAAAGTACCCAAACTGAAACCTGAAACCCAGTAAGAAAATAACAAATTATCTTATATCAGAATTACTGCCACAGTTGCTTAACTAGTCTTTTCACCAAGAGGATCTCCTCATCCAATTTATCCCAAAGGTGTCATCCTAAAATTAAATTTGTTTACTGCAAAATGCCAAAGCTGCAATTAAAGCTGAATACCGTGACTTTATTTCAGAAAAAACTCATATATTAACATCTTGTGTCTTAAAAGAAAAAAAAAATGTCTTTCCTGGGTTTCAGGCTTCTATTTTTAACTATTACTGAATATTTCTTTCTCAAAGCCAATAGGTATTCTTAGTTCAGAATCTTCTAAACTGAATGTACAAAAATCTCTGGTGACGAGAGCCAGAAACCCAGAATTTAGAGACCATTCTTGATTTCTTCTATTTTTAGTATTATTATTAACTACTAACTACAGCTTGTCTTTAACTCTTGAACTTAATGTTTCGCACTCAATGATAACTAGTTTAGTATCTTATTGTTTATCAGAATTTCTGCCAAGGTTGCTTATCTAGGCTTCCCACCAGCAAGATCACCTCATTCAATTTATCCCAAAGGTGTCATTTTAAAATTAAAAATACTGTTGCTTCCACTATTTAAAATCCTGTAGCCAAATGTAATGGCACACACCTATAATCCCAACACTTGGGAGGCTGCAACACGGTTGCCGTAAGGAGGCAATCCAGGACTACACAGAGTTCAAGAAAGCTAGCCTGAGCCACACAGCAAAATTCTATCTCGAAAACAAAACAGCCAGGTATGGTGGTGTACGCCTGTAATCCCAGCACTTGGGAGGCTGAGGTAAGAGGATCATTGCAAATTTGAGACTAGCCTGGGCTACAAAGTTAGCTCAAGGCCAGCCTGAACTGCACAGCGAGACCTTGTCTCAAGAAGACCCCTCCCCAAAATCCTCAGTAGAATATATGAGGATCTTTCTGATCAAACTCTTGTCAGTCTTACTCCATTTTCTCAAATGATCTGACCATTCAATTCTTCAAAATGAATGCATTCTTAATTTATTGCTTATTACTTTAGAGTCTTCCCTAAATTTCCAACCCAACTACCCCTGTCCATAGCCTCTTCCCACTTCATCCTCTCAGAAAATACTCCTTTCTCATTTTTGTATTTTAGAAGTTGTCAGTTTACTTTATATATGCTTTTGCCAATGGATCATGACTTCTTATGGGAACATGATTCCCGTAATTTTACTTTTCTCAAGCACTTAAATGTTTAATAACTGCCTGAGACTTAAATATACAAGTCATCTTCCTCTATGGGTTCTAAACATACCAAAAGCCCTCAGCTCAGATATCTGTGCTTTTTTACATGCTGTGTTCTCCTGATGTTTTATTTTCCTCTCAAAGTGAATAGAATTGTAAAATAGTGAGCTCTATCTGATATTTATTTGCTTTACAGGATTTATTAAGTCAGAAACCATTTACCTGTTTCTTGTGGTTTTATGTTTTGTAGCTCTAACTCATGTATTTTCTGAAGTTCTTTGATCTTTTCCTCTTGAGCAGAAATAAGCTCCTCTTTAAGATTGCAAAGAGCTTTATCTTTTTCATTTTCCATATGTTCACGAACTTGATCCACATGAGTGGAATAAACTAGGGAGAGGCATATGCGTTGGGCTTCCATCTGTAGTCTTAAGTCATTCTTAAAATGAATGTATATAAAATTAGCAATTTTTAAAATAAAAAATATAACTTCAATTTATTTGCATAGACTGACTACAAGAAAGAAACATACTAAATTAGTTTAAAAAGTCGTAAGAGAACCAAACTCTAACTTTCCTCATTCTTCATCCAGTTGCATTCATCTAGCAGTCTTTCTCAAAGAAAGTAGTACAATATTTTCATTATCTAAATTTTATAGCATATTTTGATATTTGGTATCAAACTATTAGAGCTTAGTATAATTTATCTCTCAGTTTGGTTTTAAGACAGTATTAAATGCAGAGAAATACAAGGATAATGCAATAAGCACAACTCAAGTTAACATATACCAACATTTTGTCCCCTCACCACCCCCATTCCCTTGCTCCCTCTAATTTTTTTTTGGTTGAGAAAGAAAATATTATAAACAAAATTCAATGCACTACGTTTCTATTACTCTCTCCACAAAGGCAACCATAAGCACAAATCTGGGACCAATTCAATCTACTTCTTACACTGTCACGTCTCAGTAAATCTGTAAATAAACTATTATATTGTATATTTTTATGAGTTTATAAGAACGGTTCAAAATGACATTTATTTTGCAAATTTATCTTCTCATTCAATATGCCTCTCATATCAAACCATATAGATAATGGGTAAATTTATTTTAATTGGTATGGTATACCACATTTTGTCCTTTTCTTTCTAGAGATCAACTAGATTATTTCTAATTTTTGGATATTTCAAAAAACAACTGCTATAAATTCTAACACATATATCCTAAACAAATGTGCTGTTTCTCCAGTCCAGTGGATTTCAACTTTAGCATGCATGAGAATTACATGGAATGTTTATAAACTACTGCACACTACCCCATAGTTCTCAATCAGGTCTAGAATGGGGCCACAAACATGAATTCTAACCTGTGTCCAAGTGATGCCGACTGTACTGTTCAGGGACCATACTTTGAAGATTTAGAAATTTAACTACTAGGTCAGAGATACTGCACATTTTTACCTGTATTCGATTTTACCAAATTATGTTCTTACATAATTATACATTTTAATTGCTATCTACAGGGTTTAAAATACTATTTTATTATTGTGTTCATTAGTAAGGCTCAAAGTATCTTTCCGTGCCCATGTGCTAGTTTGGTTTCCTACTCCAAGCCACATATTTCCCTATCTTTTGTCCATTTTTAACTTTAATTATATTAAGTGTTCTTTACATCTTCTTGATACTATTTAATAAATTCTGATTTGTAGGGGCCCCATGCCACATACCAAAATTTCCTAACAATCTGGATGTGTTTTTACTCTCCATGATCCACTGATATCTTTATCATAGCAGCAAATCGTATTGTCTATTATGATTTTGTATTAAATCTTGGTATCTCATAGAATACGTATTTCTAGGAATTGCTTTGACTATTCTTGGTTATTTATTCTATGTCAATTTTAAAACCAAATTTTCAAGATCCATCAAAGGCATTCATGAAAATTTTACTGGAAATACACTGAATATAGAAATAAACTTGGAGAGGACTAGCATTTTTTTTCCTCTCCTCTCTACTATGTATATGATAAATATTCTTACACCATTAGGTGTTTGTGTCCTTCAACGTTTTGTAATTTTCTTAATTAAAGTTCAAAATATTAAGAATTGCTAATTATGCCTAATCTATTGTTAGTTTTCTCATTTCTTATCCTATAATGTCTAAGAACAAAACAATGTTGAAACAGTAATGCTAACAGTAGTTAGCTTACTCCTTACCCTTGGTTTTACTGGGAATTCTTGTAAATTTCATCATTAGAATCTGCTGAATGTTTTAATAAAAGCCATCTCATAATTAGGAGATTCCCCATCCATTCCTGATTTCCTAGTCTTTTAAAAATTATAAATGAGTTAAATTTTTTATGGATCCTTTTCCTGGAAAAGATATCCTATAATGTCCAAATGTGGAGATTACACTAATAGATTTTTTTTTTAAGACACTGAACTATTATTCCACTCTTGGGATACTTTGAAAATATTTTACTTAAGATTTCTGCAACCATACTGAAAAGTGTGACATTCTGTAATTTTAAAAAGTCTTCTTATTGATATCTGTGTCTTGAAATGAAACAGTTGGGTTTTCTTCTTCCCCTCCTTCTCCTTCCCCTCTCTTTAATCCAATTTTAGCAGGCAATTACACATTTGTTCCTTGAGAGCTGATAAAACCAACACTTCGTCTAGCATGTTTCATTAGAGGAGGAGAAGGAAGATTTCTGATTGCCATTTCAAACCCTTTACTTATTACTAAGATTCTATATTTTCGTCTGAGTTAGTTTTGGTAATTTATACTCTACCAAAATATCATCTACTTTATCTGTGTTTTCAAATTCACTGGCAACTTACTTATAGTATGCATTTATGATTTTTGAAAATCTCTGAAGTAACTTTATTTTCATTCTTCATTTTGTTGTGCCCTTTCAACATATACCTGAAGCTTTATGCCAAATTTGTAAATCTTTTCAGACAATAAATCAAAAGCCTTCCTCTTCTGATTATTTCAAGTTCTCTTACCTCTACTCTTCGCTTTATCATATTTTTCCTTCCTTTTTCTTTGACTGTAGATAGTCTGATCCTGTTCTACTGTCTTGAATTATAGTTTAATTCATAATCAGTATTTATCAAATTGGTATAATTAAGACAAAAATGGTATTGTATATGTCATTTTATATACATTCTACTTTTTTCAAAAATATTCTTGGGTATTACCCGTTTATTTATCTAGATTAACTGTAAAACAAGTCAAATTGCAGTAACTTCATTGAGTGGAATTACAAAAGGCTTGTGGATTAAGAAATTAACTGGCATTTTACAGTATTAATTTCCCACTCAAAAGTGAGACTTTTCAGTTATTCAAGACTCATATCCTTTATTACAATTTTATTTATAATGATCTTACATATTTTGCTAAGTTTATTTTTACTTTATTTTAAGGTTTTTCAGTTATTTGCTTAATTTTCTTAATTTCGGATTTAGTTAAACCTGTGAGTTTTGACAATGAACTATCTTTTTCTCCTTCTCTGCAATAGTCAGGACTCTGAACAACGATAAACAGCAAATGACAAAGGCTATGCTGATTTTCTCCCTAACATGAGGGCCTATGTTATTTCACAGTTCAGTTACTAAATGAGATTTATTTCTCCTTTTATTCACTTGTTCATTCACAAAAATTACTAGTGCCTACCATGTGTCAGACATTATTTTAGGCATGGCAAGGTCCCTGCTGTAAAGGAACTGATATTGTAGTGATTTCCTTTGTAAAACTCCAGTCTCTCTTTCAATTCCCATAATTATCCTCAATTTTAAACATATTCTTACATGTATGGAGTAGATTAACAGTTAATCAGTATCCACAACATTCCTGCCATTCCACCCTCCTCCTCACATCCCAACCACTGACAAGACTTCTGTGATTTTTTATTTTTTTCTTCCTGCCCAAACTTCCTGAGTATTAAAACAGTCTGGAACTGTAATAAAACACTGTTTCTTTTCAGTTAAAAAATAAAAAAAAAACTTTTAGCAGCCACATTTATGTTGATCTCAATGAGATAATCTGTTCGTATTAGTAGTAAGAGCAAGTTTTGTTTTTGTTTGTTTGTTTTATGGTCTCGGTATTCCAGGCATATTTAGGCTATTCTTAGTATTACCTTTGTATAAGTCATTGCCCAGTTTCTTCTTCTGCACACACTACCTCACTTTCCACTTCACTGATAAGGGGATTTGTATTGGTAATGAAGAGTGGGGAAGGAACAGGTTTTTTTCTCATAATACAGTAAGTCCAACTTGGGAACATTTGAATTTTTACAGCTATCAAAGTCACAACTGTACTGTAAAAGACTCATTTTGTTGAATTATGAATGAATCTGACCTATGAACGTTCTCCCTGAATAAACTCATTTGTGGGTCAGAGACTTAGTATACAGTCGATGTGTCAAGCAGAGAATAGCTGGACAAGCCATTCAAAGTATCTTTAGTAGAGAAAATAAAATTCTTACTAAGAAAATTTGACCTTTTGATAGTTGAGCTTCAAGTTCAGTTGCTCTCCCAATAATGTTTTTAGTAAAATTTTTTATATGTCTGACACTTTCAGGAGTAATTAACACCTACTAGTTTTGAAAACAATTCTAGGCATTAATACTTTTTCCCTTCAGGTATAAAAAATCCAGAAATCTGTAGGACATAAGGTTTTCTTCCTCCACAAGAAACATACTATCATAATTTCTGAACAACTGTACAGAATACTAAAAAGCTTAACAATTAATTTACAATGTAGAACCTTGAAAAGACCAATATAAAATAAAAACTCTAAAACTCTTTGTGATTACAACAAAATATGGCATTATAAAACTACTAACTTCTTTAAAGCGAACACTACTACTTCAAAGTTTTTTTCAGCAAATGAGAAAGTATTCCTTTGATTTTCATTAAGTACTTTTTACTTCTTGAGCTGAACACACAACAGAAAACTAAGAGAGGAAATAATATTTAAGGAAAGACTGTTAAACAGTACATAAAACTCAAATAAGAACTGAATGAAAGCTTTAACTTTTATTCTCTTCAGTGATGTGAACTCATCTTTTATGAAGATGAACTTTTTTTTAGTATGAAAAGTACATTTTTTAATGTGCTTTATCATGTACAGATAAGTAAACATACCTGTTCTGCTCTAAGTACATGAAGCTCCTGCTGGAATTTGTCATTTTCACTTGGTTCAGATGCCTCAGGCAATGTTTCATTTGTTACTGGTGACGAAAACAATTGATCTTGTTTGCTTTCTTTTCTAATAGTCATAATTTCAAAAGGACTTTTATTCTTCAACACTGTTTTTGATTCTTCATCAAAATCTTTCCTTATTTCAAAACCAGATCCTCCAGAATCCTTGCCTATCCTCGTCGTAACTCCATATTTTAAAGAACTTAATTCAACATCAGATTCATTTACATTTTCTGCCTTATTATGGTTAATCATGATCTCGAGCTCTCTACATCTCAATAAAACTTGCTCTTTCTCATGCTTTAGGGATTTAACTTCCTCACTCAGAATAGTAACCTCACTGTGTTTCTGTTTTAATTGTTCAGAGAGATTCGACAGTTTTTCTGTCAGTTCTAATTTTTCTCGCTTGGTTACCTCAAGTTTTTCCATAAGTTCTGTTGTATCTTTCTCAACAACCTCACCAATTTCCAATGGCTCTGCTATAAAAGTGTTGTCATCATCAAAGATGGAACTTTTGACTTTCATCATAGTTGGAATTATTCTTTGCAAATGAAGCTCTTCATTAAGAGCTTTAAGTTTGCTTTCATACTCTAATTCTTGTTTATTTTTACAATCTTCTAAATCATCTTTTACCTTGAGAAGACAAGCATATTCTTCCTGTAACTCCTGATAGTTAACTTCAAAGTTTTTTTCAGCAAATGAGAAAGTATTCCTTTGCTTTTCAATCTCTTCACTTAGCAGAATACATTGTTGTTTGAAGTTCTTGTTCTCCTCTCTAAGTATTTCTATTTCTTTTTGCCAGTTATAGTCCATGGATTTAGACTTAGTGGAGTCTATAAAAATCAATCCTTGGTCAGTGGGAGTATAAGTTTTCAAAATATCCTCAAGGGCTTTCTTCTCATCTTTCAGAATGCTATTCTCTGCTTCAAGTTGTGCAAATTTTTCTTGAAGATCATCCTCTTTTTCTTTCATTTGTTTCTCCAAGAATTCAGTTTTAAGTTGTAATTCTTGAACTTCTTGTTCTAGAGTACCCTTTTCCTTTTCTTCTTGTCTGAGTATTTCAATTTCTTTTTGAAGTTCATTGATTTGAAGAGTCATTTCTTCTGACTTTGAATTCACAAGGGACTGCTGTAGATCTTTTAGCTTTGCAATTTCCAAAATTAACTGATTCTGCTTAGTTATCAAACTGTCATTTTCTAACTGCATTGTCTCTATCTTTTGACTCATTTCATTCTGTAAGTCATCTATTTGCTGTTTATAGTGACTGACTAAGTTATCTTTAAGTTTTTCAGTATTTATTCTATGTTCAATTTCTAAATCTTGCTTTAGTTTAGAAAGTTCTTCTTCATGACTAAACAGGAGCTGTGTTCTCAGCCTTTCTAATTCAGCTTCTTGTGATTCAGCCATTCTGTCTAACACAGCATTCTTTTCTTTTTCTAACATTTCAAGTTTTATCTTGTAATTTGTAACTTCAGCTTCATGTTTCAACTCTAGTTCCTTCCTGGATTCAGATGCAGAAATAATCTCAGCTTTCAAATCTCCCACTGTACTAAGAGACTTATGCGCTTCATTCAGTTTGCTTTCCTGTTCAGCTATTGTCTGTCTAGCTCTTTGAATCTGATCCCTTAAAAAGCTCAATTCTTCATAAAGATCTTCAAGCTGTCCCTGCAAAGCAGACTTTTCTCCTAAAACTACTCTTAGTTCTTCCTTGAGTTTTTCCTTTTGAGAGTTAGTATCTTGTAGTTTTATATTCAGTTCATTTATTGCCACATTCATTAACTTTACTTGATCTTCATTAACTTCAATATTTGAGTATGATTTTAAAGCAGTCTCCATTTCTCCCTTTTGTCGTGTTTTAAGTTCCTCTATCTGTGACATATGTTGTTTTATTAATTCTTGTTTCATCTGAACTATCTGCTGCCCATACATCTCATCTAGTTCTGCTCGAAGTTGTTCTAACTTTCTTTGTGTTTCTTGTTCCATTCTTTGCATGTTGTCAATTTCAAACTGGCTATCTTTATGATTTCGCTTCTGAAGTTCTTCAACTGTCCCCATTAACTGTTTTATTTCTTCAGAACACTGTCTTTCTTTTTGCTTAGAATTAGTCAACTCTAATTTTATATTTTTTATCTCTTGGTTCTTTTGTACAACCTGTTCTTGTAATTCACCTACTAATTTATCAGTAGCTGTTATTTTATCCTTTAGCTCAAGAGTTTTTCTTTCTTCTTCTATTACTTTTGTATTTAATGCTTCAATGATGGCCTCTTTTTCCTGTATTTCCTTTTTATTTGAATTTTCTACTTTTTTGTCTTGCTCCTTTAAAGAAAGAAAGAAAGTACAAGTATGACATTTTTAGCTTCTGGCAACTTCTATTGCTTAACTTCCTGCAAACCAAATCACACAAACACAAAAAAATCGACACTAATTAAAATGTATCTAAACCACTGTATTTTCATTTTTAACTGACCAATATTGTAACTGTAGTGTTTCTGAGTTATAGAACTGCATATGCTCTAGACACTCTCAAATGAAAGCAAAAAAATAAATCAAGTTCCTTCTATGGATTCCTGTGATTTAATGGCTGTCTCATAGGAAGGTGCAATGAAATGAGGAAAAAAATAGCAAAAAAAAAAAAAAAAAAAAAGCGCAACACAGATTCTTGTGAGTCAGCCTTATTTTTATTCTTAGGCTCCTAAATCAATCACAAATTTAGAGATATGAAGTGTGTAAGAATCTAAACTTCAAGTGACACCCAAGACAACTACTGCATTGATGACATATCAATTCCATTCTCAACTTTTAGATCAAATAGAAATTTAAGAGCAGAGGATTACTTTTTTCTAGTTTTTATTTTGGGAATCAATTTTGGAACTATAGATAAAGCTAAGCCCAGATACGCCAAGGCATGTTCATTATTATAATTATTTCAACAGAAGTCTAGGATCAAAGTTTTGGCTTAATTACTTAGATGCACTGCTAAGTAGTTAAGGGCTGTATTCCCAAAGACAAAGAAAGAAAGAAAACCTAGAAAATTGATCAAACATAAGTAGCCAAGAAAAATGACACTGAGGAACCAAGAGTCCTTGGCATATAGGACTAGTACTCACTTGAAGTAATGTATTAACACAATTTGTATAGTTCCTGTTTTTCAAAGAGCGTCTCTAATAGTCAGCTGAGGTTTGAAATCTGGCTCTATAAACTCATCACTGTGTACCTAAGACAATTTTTTACTACTTGCTTTGAATTTATGTCCTCTTGCAAAATGCAAGTAATGATACTGTTTCCCTGAAAATAAGACCTAGTTGGAAAATAATCAGCCTTGAAAACTAGAGATCAAAAATGCCAGCCCCAATCAGCCTACCCTGGCCTTACCTGCCTTCACTATTCTCTTGCTTGATGGCTCCTCTATAAGGCAGTATGTACTATCCATCTTCGTTATGTATAGCTTCATATTTACAAATTTGCTTACTTCTTAGAATTTATTTGGAATCCTCAAATAAATACTAATAGTGCTTTCAGTCACATATAGATATATACATAAAGGCAAACAATTTGAGTTGCTGTACACACACATTTTCAGCTGAGGTCAAACAAGATGATCACACTCTGCTTTGTTTCAGCTCCCACAGGGAAAATACTACAAGATGGAGAAGGTAGAGGGCAAGAGGCTCTGGCCCTGGGCCAGCTGGACAGGGTTTAAATACCAACTCTGATAACTGTTAGTGTGACAGCCTCAGGCAAATCACTTCTGAAGTTCAATTTCTCTACTGAGACACAAAATACAATCTACCAGGATGAGTTGCTATTAGAATTTAAGATTATAATATATGTGTTATATATTTCCCATCTTATGATAAGTTCCCCAAAAGTACAACATAACTTAATAAAGAATAAGCTGCATTTATTCTTCTAATAAAAATCTGTAAAATTTTCAGAATTTCATAATTATGAATTTATAATTTGATAATCAAAATGTTTTTACATGGGGGAAAAAGGACAGAAATTCTGTTATTAGATTATAAAATTCAGTTTAACATGCTGATCACTTTTAAGAAATATAGTAATGAATAGTGTTATTTAAAAATTATATTACATGAGATTCTCAGTTGCTTTTGAAATAAATTACTTTACAGTTAAAAGTTAGTACTATGAAAGTTTGTGATTCACATAAAAAGATCAGCACCCATATAAAACCTTTAAAGTTAAAGCTGCTACAAGTTGTTTTCTTTAAAATAAACATACCATTTCATATACTTTAATTTTTTCTTGCAAGAAATTAATTTGCATTTTGAAGTCTTCTTTTTTCTTCTGATAATCTTCTAATAGATGGTCTTGTTCTTCCAGTTGCTGCTGATGAGTCAGGATCTGCTGTTTGGCTTGTAGTAAATCTGCAGCTGTGCTACTATGAGTGCTGTTTCTCAGAGTTTCACTAGCCTGTAACTTGAAAATAGAAACCTCAAGATAATAAATTCTCAAGAGATCAGAGAACGAGTATCTTTTAAGGCATTACTCAGCTCATACCAATGTCTCTCAGGGAACTGTGCTCACTTCACAGGTTTGAAATCTCAGCAAAAATGCTGCCACGGCTGACTGAGTAACTCAAGCCAGGAAAGGTAGTTTCCACATAACGTAGAGAAAGGGTATCTAGTAAGGGAAGTAAGGCTAAGGCGACACAATGGGAGAAGTGGCTCAAAGACAGTACTTTCTGGATTCCTGATGACTTTTCAGACTCTCATTCCAATCCCTTACAGAGGCTGGCTTGTATTTCTGACCTTGAATTATGTAAGATAGGACTATACCCTTATATTTCTCCATTTTGCTTAAGGGATTTTAAATTGTTTTCTGTTACTGCTGTCAGGATCCCTGACTAATGCAACTAGATTTCTGTGACTTTAAACATAAATAGAAAACACTCAATCTAGTTACCATCTTAGAATCTAACTAAAATAAGACCTTGCTGGGGTCAGCACAGACAGTGCAAAAATGTACTCAATCTACCTGATAAGGCTTTGAAAATTTCAGAAGAGACAGGCAAAAAGTAATACAAAGAGAATAATAGCAAGAAACTAACCAAGAGTATTGATATTTGTTATTTTTTTCCAGTGTGATATAATAAGCAAACAGTTTTGTAACATATTTAGGTTTGTTCTAGAAAGTAAAAATTTTAAATTCATTACAGAAAGAAAGACAGACAGACAGACAAGACCAAAAAAACTAAATCTTATAGAAATACTTACATGCTGGAATTGAATCTGTAATTTTTGACTCTGCTCTGTCAGCTCTAAAAACTCTCTCATTGTCTCATTCTTTTCTCTCCTTGCTTGCTGTAAATTAGCAGTAAGCTGGGTTATGATGCCATCTCTTTGTTTAATAGCAGCTTCAAACTCTTGTAACTAAAAGAAACCAGGAAGGCAATTAAGTGCTAGGCTTATTTTTAAAAAAGAATTAGTATCACAGGAAACCGTTCTTCAAAAACATGAGATTTTAAAACACGTTGGCAGAATTTTTATAATCTCTAAGCAACCTTCCATATTTGAAAGCTATTAGCTTGTAGAAATTGGCTCTGCTGCCAAATCATCCTTGAAAAGATTTATGTGCACTAGGGTAAAAAAAGTTACATTGGATCTGGTTTTTCCATACACCTATTTTCAGAACAAGAGTCTTCATACTGTGGTGTGCCCCTTATCTGTACCGAGTCAATACCACGAGACAAGTTAATTCCATCTTGTTTCTGAAGAGGATGAAATAGAAATATACTGTTCATCCTCATCAATGTTCCATTTCATCTGGATTCATAACTGATCATTCTAGATATCAGATGTTATTCTAACTACAGATATTACTTATAAGGGATCACTCACATTCTTACGTGGTTTAAGCCAATTTTTACATGTGCATTATAATTTTCTTTCAGGCTGAATAGAAAAACATCTGTCCTCATGAAGTGATTTCACTGTAGCTAACATACCACGTTAAATGTAAGAAATACATCTGTTTTAGTCACTTAGTGGAATCCTAGTTTTAAACAGGGTGGTTCAGACTCTATTGTACACCAAAAAATTAAGAGATAACATTCAGTAGCCATTTAGAAACCCCATCTTTTAAAGCATATACAGATACTATCATTCAAATTTCCCATTTTTGGTTTCGTGAGTAGCAAGCCAAAAGTTATAGAAAGTACCTGCTGCAGTCCTTCAGTCCCATAGGCAGCCCTCATTTCTTCTAGTTCTCTGTTTAGCTCTTCAATCTCATGTTGCTTCCCAGCCAATTCATTTTCCATCATCTCTAGATGGGTCTGACTATACTGTGCACCTTGCTCAGAATAAGAATCATCAATACCAAATTCTTCTTCCTAAATCAACCCAAGGTTTTAAATAATTCAGAACTAGTAACACTTCTCAGAAAAAAGGGATTCAAACACTGAATTCCATAGTAAAGTCCACTTTAAAACATCACTCATCTCCAGGAAGTTTGCTGCCAATGGCAACATACTTTGCTGTACATGTGGTATGTACCTTAAAAGCATAAACAGGGTATCTGAAAATTTTGCTTTTTGAGTATTACAATAAAAAGTGGCTAACTTATTAAACATTGAAAGCACTGAAAAATCACACACAGAAAGAAGTACATGCAGGAAAAATCTGTTAGTAAGCCAGATTGTCTTAAATAGTAAAAAAACATTAGTATTATTAATAGTTTTAAATACTGTACCCTTAATAAATTTGTAGGCTTTCCTGTTTTCACCAAAAAACTGCAACCATTTACCTGTATAAAAACAATTTTCTGATATATTATGATCTTAGAACTTTATTTACCTAACAATATTATTTCTACTAAATGTGTTTGTATCTTTTACATCTAGGAAAAAATGTTCTATTGACAAAAATACAGTAATTAAATATAACAAGTATCTAAAAAAGAACATTACCATAATTTAAATGCTAATTATTCTTCAAACACAAGTGCTTTTAATGCAAAAGACAATATCCTACAGGTTTTCACTGAAGTAAATTAAAGTTGTGAATGTAGTTTCCATTTGGTCTTCAGAAGGATAACTCTAAATCTCAAGGTATCAAATTCTCTTCTATGAAATGCTTTCTCAGCATCATTTAAATAGTTGTTTTTAGTTAGCCCTATTCAGTTTCAAGTAAAACTATTTACTGCCATAATTTTCTTAAGAGGTTGGTATGCCAGCCAAGGGAAAGTAAGGGACAGGAAGAGGGGCAGAACACTGCCCCAACAACTTCCTCTGGTGAGAAAACTACTGATATTCATGCCAACTCTGACAAGACAGGGAGGCTTAATATATCACTACTTGTCTTTATAATACCTTATAGTAAGAGAAAGATGGATGATGGAATATGTCTACAGGTTTATCTAGTGGGAAATTAATTTCAGATCAATGAATCCACTTAATAATTCCTTCTCTCCCACTAATTAGTAAAAAAACCAATTTCAACCTGCCCATATCTTAATTATTACAATTCTATGTTAACAAAACCTAAGGTAATAAAACTGTTACTGTAAAAATATGTAAAACAGAATACAGAATTAGGATTAAATCTATATGGGCCATAATATTTTAAAAAGTGACAATCTTGGGAACATAGCTCAGAATTAGAGGACTTATCTAGCATGTGCAAGGCCCTAGGTTCAATCCCTAGCTAAAGAAAGAAGGAAGAAAAGATGGGAGGAGAAGAGAGAAAGAGAGGGAGCAAGGGAGGAAGGGACAAAGCAAGCAAGCTAATTATATATACAGAGTTCTTTATCACAGTTGGATTATTTCTGAAAAATAAATCACACAAACACGAAGAAAGAAAAAACTTTTAGGGTAACACATTACTACAACTGATGAAAACTATTAGAATGCAGGTTTACTCTTATTGAAATTATTAATATCAAGTCACTTGTAAATTTTTACTTTGAAGTAATAGTATAATAAAATGGATGTTTATATATTTATCTCTATATTAAGCAAAGGATATTCTTTTAGGTTATTAGTATTACTTATATGTCATCCAATTATAATAATTAGTTGTACACAGTTACTCAGAAGTTTAATTTGGTCAAGCAAATTTCATGATGTCTGTCAGTGGGATGGTCAGGTTGGTTTGAAGGTGGTTTTTTTTGGTCATCAGGCAGACCACTGTAGAGTTCTCTATAAATGCCACTCCATGTTGGCTGTCAATGTATAATGTTTGTTGCAATGCAGGAGGGTGAAGACATAAGCCTGTAGAAGATTGTCACTTACTCAATCTTCTTACCTTTGCTTTCTTTCATGAACTTCCAGAGGTTTTCAAATTTCCTGTTGCTTTCCTCTGTTTTCTTTTCATTCCCATCTTTGGTTATGTCCTGACCTTCCCAGCTAAACAACACTGGTTTCTCTCTATTGAACTGTTGGAGCTGCCCAACACAAGACTTACCAACAGGCCCAGTCATATATACCATCGCAAAGTGTCACTTTTGTAATAGGTCCTTAAAAAAGAGTCACATGGTTTTTGCTATTGCTGGTGATATAACAGCAAATGGACTTCTGCAACTCTTTCGTATGAGAGACATATTGTGACATAAGAGTCATCTCACCTCAGATTGAGAGGCGTAATAGCACAGCAAATCATGAAGATATTGCAGTTATTGCAACTCTCCGGGATTACAAGTTTTAGATTTTGCAGAAAATACCTCATACAATTTTTTTACACTTCTCTTTATATTCTGTCAGCTCAAAGAGTTCAAGGTACTTCTTAAGAATGTTTCGGCAAGTAACTTCCATGATTGTGCTCTGGTAGAGCATTTTCTTGGGAGATACTCAGGACCAGGTCCTCAGAATCACCTATACTAAGGATGAAGCTGAAATATAATGGTATCAATTCATCACAGCTGAAATACAATGATGTCAATTCATCACTGTTCATGATGAACACAACAAATGGAGTCTGATGTTCTTCTTGTTCTGAAGTCAAACAGAGCCTGTCAAGGGATGACTAGCAAGCCAATACCTTGAATTCCAACTGTCCTTCTACAGAAAAGTGCCTGACTGCCAACTGGTTTCCCAGTAAGTAATAAAGCTCTTGTAGAAATCTTCCCTGAATGATGGCATCATGGTTTCCCACCCAAATGGGCTTAGTCTTATTCAGTTTTTCTTGATCAATTTCTCCTTACTCATCTCTGTTATCTTGTACTTATCCTTTCCCACTGTCATCTTCCCCATCTGAGCCCATATCTTCAATTGTGGGCTTTACCTTACCATCCTTAACTTCCTGTTCTTTGACATCTTTTTCTTCTTCTGCCTTGTCATCACTGATTTCCTTCTCCCAAATTTTCTCCAAATAAAAGGTAACAGGATATCCTGAGAATAGCAACTTTCACCACTTCTTTGAACTAGTGCTCTTCTAAATACTTTGTCTGGTCTTTAAGGTGTCCCAGCCAATAGGCTGGAAGAGGTTGGCAAATATAATGAAGGATGCCCTAGCAGAAGGTTCTCAGGAATACTCTTCATCATCACTCTGCTTTAGGATCACAACCACTTTTTCTCCCACTAGACAGGCACAGAAAAAGTCAAAACCAAACTGCCTGTCATTACTTTTCTTGTTGCTGACACAAAATACCCAAAACCCAAAGTTAACATAGGAAAGGTTTATTTAGCTCACAGTTTGTATAGGTGTCAGTCTATAATTGGCTGGCTCCAAGGCTAGGTAACACATGACAGAGAGGCAACAGTTCATGGCAGAAGAAAACAGTAAAAGCAACAAGTGAGTGCTAGAAAGCCTCTTTCTGTCCCTTATCAATATAAGTCTACTGAGATTAGGGCAATGCCAATCCAGTCAGTGGGGTGATCCAGCTCTCACTCACCTTGAATCCCAGCACCCTTAATACTGACATTGCAATGCCAATCAACCACACACTCTAGATTCAGCCTCCGAAAAAACACTATGACCAGCTGGGGATTTAGCTCAGCAGCATAAGTGCCTGCCTTGCAAGCACGTGGTTGTGAGTTCGATCCCCGGTACCAATTAAAAAAAAAAAAATTAAAAAAAATTTTTTAAAAATACACTATGACCACATGAGGCTTTGGGGAGACATCTAAACCTAAGTCGTAACATTACCCAGCCATAGAGCTTTATGTACCAGTCTAAAGAGTTTCCATAAATGCTTCAGACCAGACTTGGCAGTACCTCATTATTTATGAAGTCAGTCTTGTTCTCGCTAATGCTTGTGTCTACCAAACTCAGGATACATTCCAAAGGGTTAGGGATGATGTCAATTTTTAGCTCTTTACCACTGTCCCATTCAGAAAAGTCTTTTAGATTACCACTGAAAAACTTATCAAAAGCATCAGGAGCAGTACAGATGATTTCCTGAAGGAAAACAACTTTGTTGGAGTGTAAGATATTAATGATAAGAGACATGAGTTGAAAATACTGTCTGAAAGGCAAAAGTCTCTACCTCTTTCCCCCCATTGTGTCAGGTGTCTGCAAGGGAAAAGACAGCAAATACTAGAGACAAGACTGCAATCTGTATGTGACACAGGAGGGGTGACTCAAGACACATCTTTTAGTTCCATGTTAGCTTTTAAGTCACTGTTTTTCCCCAAGTTTAAGGCTGTTAATTTTGTGAACAGGATTGAAAAGAAAAAGTATTGTGGGCTAGGTCTTATTGTATCTTTCCTGAAACTTATTTGAAAAACATGTGTATGTATACATATTTATTTGTGCATATTCATGAATACAACTACATATATGAAACTATACATATATAAGTAAAATATATTTCTTACCAAGGGCCAAAGTCAGTGAGTATGATAAATGCTATTCTAAATTGTATCTATGGTGCTTATATTTAAATTCTATTTGTACCTTACTTTAAAACATGTATTTACTAGGTATCACAGATACATAATTTCAATAGTTTTTGGACCTAATCCCTATCTCTTATTTATTTTAAAACACTTAGGCCATGAGCTGAGAGGAGAACCAGCAGCTCCAGAGCTCCAACAATGGAGATAATGGAAGGACTCAGGGTGCTGCACACAAAGGCAATTTGCCCGCTCTCTCAGTAGGGGCCCCTGGCCTGAGCTGGAAGGAGAACCAGCAGCTCCAGAGCTCGGACCATGGAGGGACTCAAGGTGCAGCACAGAAAGGCAATTTGCCTACCCTCTCAGTAAGCGCCCCTGGCAGGAGGCAGGAGAAGAATCACTCAGTGGCTCCCATGAGCCTATAGGCGAGCAGGCTGAGAATCAACCCATCTCCCACCCCCCCCTCCTCACCCCCCCACACCTCCCCACCCCCATTAGCAAGTGAGAGCCAGAATCTAGACATCTCTTGAGAGGTTGACCATATGCAATGTAGTAAATAGGGGGAATTTCCTTCTACCATTGTTTTGACGGCAAATATTGTTATCACTGTTTTGCTTTGTTCTGATTAATGGTATTGCTCTATTCAATGCTCTGTTTTGATAAGTTCTAGAATGTCCTGTATTTCCTTTGATTTGGCTATACCTGATTGAAAGAACAACTGCTGTGAAGATAACAGGATATACTATGGTACCTATTACTGTTATGCCAGTAACCTGTTGAGGGTTTCAGTACCAATTTCACTGCACTGTCTCAGTTGGCTTTGTTCCATCTTGTACTGTTGTATTTTGCTACCTTCAAAATAAAAAATTAAAATAAATAAATAAAAAGTAAATAATAAAACAGATCAGTAAGGTACTGAGCAAGCTGAAACACGATACAACTAAATAAATGATGGAATTGAAAAGCAAAAGGAAGAAAAGAAAGCGCTCTAAACGATATAACTGCATGTACATTTAAGTGTGTAGGATAGATAACCATGTTGCTAAGTTTTTGTTGGATCATTGAACAGAACTGTTTGCAGCCTCACTGTTTGAATGTCTACCTTGTATGCTTTAATTCTGTAACTTGAACAACTATATCTAGAAGATAATATGTAATTTATCAACTAGTGATTTCTTACTGTTTATTTTTTTCTTTTCCTTTGAAATTCTGTATTGTTTCTTCCCTTTTTTTCTGTTTTGCTTTTTTTTTCTCTTAAAATTAAAAAAAAAAACACTTAGGCCAAAAAAGTCTTATAAGAATTTCCAATATTATTAAATTATACTGCATAAAGAAAAACTGACAATTACTACATTAAACTGCCCAAATCTGTATTATTAAAATTAAAATTTTGCTGTGATTCTTTTGTGAGAAAATGAATATATGAATTTTACACTAAATTTCCTGGGGATGTATGGAATAGGCTAACCTACAGCTGATTGGCATATAATAAAATTTTACTTTGCTATAAAGGAACAACAGATTTTTGTAGAGTTTTGAAGTATCTCAAAGCATCTAACACTTTAACGAAGAAACACAATTTGTAAGATTTAAGGCACTTATTAAGTGAAGAGAGTAAAGAAATAAAAATTCTTCCCATAGGGTTAAGAATTTATTGATTTAACACTGGTTAAATGTTTTCCTGATAACTTATTAATAAACCATTTCCAACTTTTAAACATATTAAAACTTCTAAAGGGTCACAGTTTTTGCTCTCTTTTTCTTTTTCTTTCTTTCATTTTTTTTTTATCGGTACCAGGGATCAAACTCATGACCATCTGCTTGTAAGGCAGGCGCTTATGCCGCTGAGCTAAATTCCCAGCCTCCTGCTCTCATTATTGATATAAAACTGTAATGTGAACATGAAGGATTTTTTTTTGTATGTAAAACCTACAGTAAATTGAGATTTATGTAATACACTAAGTTACAGAAACATTCAAAGTAGAAAAACAAATAAGATCCAAAAAGTATTATGAAAGGGAAAGAAACTGCACAAAATGAAAGAATAACGCATGGGGAAAAAGAAGGGAAATACACACATGTGCACACACATACACACACACAAGATAGCTAAGATAACTGTACTACTAATTCTATTAGTTCATGGAAAGAAACTGTGAGTGCTTATAGTTTTTGATCTGTTTTGCATGCCTGTATCTTGTAATCAGAGCAACTATTTCAAAGATAACAATATGCAATATAGTGACCATAGTTAATTTCTTATCATCTTGTTTTGAAATCCTGTATCATTTTTGTTTCGTTTTCTCTTAACCTCTTTAAAATAAAAATTAAAAATCTAAAAGAAAGAAAGAAAGAAAGAAACAAACAAACAAACAAACATTCAGAGTAGGGAATAATTTTCCATATCCTGTAAATCTGGACCAAAGGCCAGCCCACGACAATCCACACCAGGAATCGGGCCTCAGAGAAGCTGGACTTCCAGGGCACCATGCAGCGGATTAGGAGTGGATCAGGAATGATAACCTGATCCTGATATGGGTGGGAGATTAGGCAAGTTGGATGCTCCAAGCAGACTATAACTAAAGAACAGAGGAAAATGGCGGAACAATAAGCAGCAGAGTAAACAGCCTCTCTGAAAGAAACAGTCCAAATGCTGTAATATAGCATTCTGGAGAAGACAAGAAGGAAAAAAGTGAGTCCCCTCAACCCAGGAAGAAACTAAAGTGAGAACTGAAGCCCACAGAGAAAATAAAAACAAGAAAATCTTAAACAGAAGAGGGTGGGAGATGGTGGCACTTTCACTCGGAGCCGGACCCACTGTGCAAGAAGTGCTGCTGGAACCTGGGGATACACGGTCACAGTCAAGCCAGTGGCTGGCAAGCCCAAAAGCCTGGGTAGGGAGATGCAGCGGCAGAGGGCAGCAGCAGACCAGAAAACTGCACTGGCTGTACTCAGTCCTCCCATGAGAGTGGGTGATGCCATTTTGGAGTCAGGCAGGATAAGCACAGAGCAGACTGCTGGAAATTATTTGGACTGAGTCCCGCCCCTGTATGCAGTCCAACAGCCATTAGCCAGGTTTCCCTAAAGCTATCCCCAATCAGCTCTGCACACCCTGCATGTGGTGAGGGCTCCCTGCTTGTGAACCAGCCAGGGAGGGAGGAGGTAGCCTGCCCTGGCCCTGGTTGCACTCCAATAGCCACCAGCAGGCTGGGAAAAGCAGCAAATAGCCCTATACTAGCGCACCCAATGGTCAACATCAGATATCCCTAGCCAGCACGGGCTAGAAAACGCAATCTTGTTTCAGAGAAATTGTAGCAAACACAGGAAGTGCTGGGGACCTCATTACCTACTTGTCCGGAAGGAATCAGGAACATGACAAGAGAAAGAAACAAAAGACAGTCTCTGGCCTCCAACCCAAGCAATACTGGTCCAGGAGATGTAAACACTGAAGAGATCAGGAGTGGTACACCTGCAGGTTTCTGAAGCAACAGCAATTGAAATAAAGAAGCAACTTCAAGAGGCTATTAAAGAACTTAGAACAGAAATACTATCCCAAGTAAAAGAAGAAATGAGAAACATAATTAAAAAATTGCCAAACACCTCTAAAGACACAGATGAAAGAACAGAGGAGCACAGAATAAGGGAAACCTTCAATGAAGAATATAAAAAAAATTTAGAATACATGAAATAGATTCAAAGAGATTATCAGGAAATTTAAAAATTTGCCATTGAAAGCTGGCAAAATTGCTTGAAAGAAACTAAAGATAGACTATCAAACCTTGAAGACAGGATTGCAGCTAGCAATGGTGAAAGGAAGGTTCTCTTAAAAATAACAAGGAACCAGGAAGTAACAATACAAAGGCTACAAGATGACAAGAGTAAGTATAACTTAAGAATAAAAAACGTGAATGAAGAAGCACAGGTAAACACAAAGAAATACAAAGGCTATTTACAGAAATAATTAAAGAAAACTTCCCAAGCATAGGAAAAAGAAATGATACTCAGATGTATGAGGTATACAGAACTCCAGCCATCTATACCAAAATAGATCTATACCCAGACATATAATATATAATGATCAAGATCCCAGAAATTCAACACAAGAACAGAATATTAAAAGTTGTCAGAGAAAAGAAACAATCACCTATAAAGGAAAACCCATCAGAATCACAACAGACTTCTTGACACAAACCATCAAATCAAAAAGAGCTTGGAGTGAAGTACTCCAAGTCCTGAAAGAAAATAACCTGCAACCCAGACTGAAGTACCCTACAAAGCTATCTTTCAAAATTAATGGAGAAATAAGATACTTCTGTGTGAAACAGGAACTGGAGGAGTTTGTGATCACCAAAACAACTCTACAAAAAATACTGAAGGACATTCTAGAGAGAGAGGAAAAAAGACCACGGTTTCAGGAACAGTGGCAGAGGGGGCTCACTGAACAGGACAGACATTGGAATGAAGGGGAAAAGTAGACAACCAAAGGCGGAAATGAGGCAGAGAAGGCTGGTCATAATTACTAATATAGATGGCTTCAAATCACCAATAAAAAGAAACACAGACAGTCAATTAGGAGATAGGGTCCATCGATATGCTTTATATAAGAAATACATTTAACCTGAAAGTAAGTATATAGAGTGAAAATCAAAGACGAGAAAACAATGCTTGCTCTATGTGACAGGGAACCAGAAAAAAGTGGGGATAACTTCCCACCAGCTGCAGATTGGTTAGAAAGCCATGACACTTTTATATAATGGAAAACTACTCAGCTATAAAGAAACAAAACCTTGAGGCTCTTGTAGGTAAATGGATGTAACTTGAAATCATGCTCAAGGGTAAAAAGGTTCAGAATCACTTAGGTGAATAGTGGGTTGCCTCCCTAATATAAAAACTAAAGGAGTTAGTGGGATACAAAATGTAAAATACATCCTGTGAAAGTGAAAGGGGAGGAATTATCTAAAAAGGGAAGACAGTGGCCATTGTTAATCTATTATCATGATTTGAAACCCATAGTTTGCATTGTTCTGTTTAGTTTGGTTTTATTCTGCTTCAGTTTGTCTACTTGTATTAAATTTGATGGTATGGACAGCTTTCCACAGATAGCAGGATATATTATGTTAACAATTTCTGATTGCCCATTAACTTGATTTGAAGCCCTGTATTGCTTCCACTGTTATGTTTTGACTGATTTTATTGTATTGTTTTATTTGATAGCATCAAGTCTGATGGTATAGGTCAACTACTTTGAAGACAATAAGATACACTACAATACCCTAAATAAATAAATAAATAAATCTGGACCAAAGAAATGACAATCATAGCTAAAAAAATAAGGTAATGATATGGCATATATTTATTGTCCACAAATAAAGAAGAGATTTCTTAAAGACGCAATGTCAGTTTTATAGTTTGTTACCTAACCTGAAAATCTTATTGAAATATTAATTTCAATAAACAAGTGTATATGACAATCTATTAACTGATGCATTTATAAAAAGCGTTACTCAAAAAAATCTGACATAAAACTTTACTGTGGTAAATATGGATATCTTGTAATAGTCATGTATTATGGAAACTGAGTGTTGAACATTTTCCCAGGAACTAAAACAGGTCCTCTATCTAATAATGGACCAACTGATTGAACTGCTATTCAAACAGTTAAGACCTTAGCTAACAACTAGAAAAAGGATACAGTAATAAAACATAATCTTCAGATTTGCTAATGATTTACATTATATTTTAAAAATACACTAGAAGCATACACATTTGCAAGATATAAAGTACAAACAATAATTTCAATAATATAAAATATCAATTTTATTTATGACATTTGAAATTACGTTAGTCTTACCTCTGAACTGTAATCATCTGCTGTGGTTGAAATTTCACTTTCTGGCTAAAATAAAAATAAAAACCAATTATAACTTTTTCCCTGTTAAACACCAACCTTTACTAAGGCATTATTGTTAGTAGTTGTTATAGATTAAAAACTGGTGGTCAACTTAACGCCAGCAAAATTAAATTGCCATGGTGCTGAGTGTAAATGTTCCACCTAAGGAAAGTTGCCAGCATAAATAGAGACTTAAAAAAAAAAAAGGTATGTTGAGGCATTGAGGCATTGTGGGTTCTCCTATGTGTTGCTGTTTGAGCAGTTAGGTTCTCCTAAAAAAGCTCTGGTTCTCACACTGAGCATTGCTTCCTGGCTCCAGAGGAAAAAATGTGTGCCACTTAATCTCCAGGATAAACTTGTCACACTGATTTCCTGGCATGTACTCAACTGTGCTTGTCGTTGCAAAGGATGGCTGCAGTGCTTTTCAGGACAGCCCTGGTCTTTGTTGTGAGTGTGACTTCTCAGCTTCATCGTAAAATCTTCAACCTATCAGCACAGCTCCTTTACCCCACTGGCATAGACTTCCTAGCTTCCACTGCTGACCTTTGAGCCTTCCCAGCATGGATCCGTAAAAGAGACTGGCATGAGTCTTTCTTGTGGGCTCTAGACCTCCAGTTAAACTCGTGAAGGGCACTATTATGAGCTCTAGGTCTTCATCTAGACTCATGTGAGACATTGCTGTAAGATTCAGGCCCCTGGCTAAATATTCTATGTCTTTAGTGTTATAGACAGATTTCTTACAATTTCTTGTGTTAACTCTATATGCCCAAAGCACCAAATAAGAAATTATTCCTCTAATCCTTGTATCTCCTTTAAATAGTCATTAAAATGCTGTCAGAAAAACTTCAATTTCTTCAAAAGAACCATCAGATCTTGATGCTAAAAACTATTTACTTATAAAGAACATAACAATCGTTACTGTAAAAACACCTCTGCAGCTTACAAAGCACTCTGGAAGGTAACCGTGCTTTACTATTATATCCCTGGGATTTGTGAATGAAAATCCATAGCTTTTCCAAGCATACCTCAGCTGGGAAGTAGTAGGTACAGTCAACGAATTCTGATTCTTTTTGCTTTCAAAATTACTGCTTTCATTTTTCATGGCATCTAACCTAAGAATCTCACTTTACTAGTAAGGAAAGTAAGACCAGAGTATTTTCCTCTTTTATTCAACAAGTATTAACTGTCTTTGTCTATTCTCATTTACACCTATGGAGGTGTCATTCAGCATTCAAGATCAAGTTCTAAGTCTGCTTTTCTATGAAGTAATAATTGATAGAACAAAAACTGCTGATGGAACAGAAACAAGCTAAGCTCTACTCCAAAATTCTGTAACAGTGGCTAACTCATGAGGCTTTCCTTTAAAAATAAAACTTTTCATGACACAATCCCCACATTAAATGATTAAGTTGAAAGTATAGTAGAAATTGTGCTACTGAGAATGAATGGCTAACCAAACAGTTGTTGCATTCAAAGTGCTAAACCTACTCTGAAGAATCCCAAATACTGGTTTTCTATGCAACAGAAAATAATGTACCTTCAAACCACATCATATATCAGAGTTGCCAAGTCACTTTATTTAAAACACCCAGGTAAAAACTATGCCACACACGAAGAAAAAGGAATATGTTGCATATATACAAGATAAATAATGGTCAACAGAAACTGTCCTTGAAGAAACATAAATTGAAATCAATAGATACAGACTTAAAATCAGCTATTTAAAATATTGTACTACACAGTCAAGTAACTAAAAGAAATAATGTCTACAAAAACTGAAGAAAATTGTTAAGAACTATGCCATACTAAATAGAGAACAATAAAAGAAACAAATTATAAAAACCAAAGGGAAGTTCTGGAATTGATAAAGAAAATAACATGAAAAAAAAAGACAAATGAAAAAATTCATTACAGAGAGTAATGATCTAATTATTTGAACAAGAAGAATCAGTAAAACTCAAGTGAGAACAACTGAAATGAACTTGTCTGAACACTAGAGAGAGGAATGTATATGAGGCCATGAAAAGAATTCAATATTTAAAATGACTGAAATCATATTTTCTAACATCTTCTATCCATAGTAACAGTTTTTGTGTTAGTTATCAATAGACACAGAAAAGGCATCTAACAAGACTCAATATTCCTTTATAATAAATACACTAAACAAAGCAGGACTAGAAAGAACTTAATCTGATAAAAGGAATAAGCTAATACTCAAGATAGAAACCTGAATGTGTTCCCCTAATATGAGAAATGATAACTTTCAGACTTAAGACCTAGGGACACTGTTCAAACTTACAACTATCTTCACTTTTCCTGTACAGTACACTATATATAGTATGATAATTTTTGTTGATCATACTGCATACACAGTACTATAGTTTTATGTTATTATACATTACAGTACCTCACATAAGAGTTATGCAAATTCATCATTTTGGAATTTTCTTTGACCATTTCTTTGTTCTGACTTTTGTATTGTACATACGATATACAATTCCTCATTTAGTGATCAATACACTTAACAACCTAGTTGAAGGAAGTTAACTTGGTCATTAAACAAGAAATTTCTATAGTCAAAAAATAAAGATAAAATAATCTACAGCCAAGTGTAGTGGTACACGCCTGTAATCCCCGCACTTGGGAGGCTAAAGGAAAAGGATCACTATGAGTTTGAGGCCAGGTTGGGCTACAAAGTAAGTTCAAATCCAGCCTGAACTGCATAGCAAAAAGACAAATAAATAAATAAATAAATAAATAAATGTATTAAAAAAAAAAAAAAAGACAATACACACAAAAACAAAATTCTCAGAAATCAAATAGCAGTAAAATCTTAGGAATAAATGTAATGAAATAAGTACAAGATTTATACACTTAAAACTACAAAATAAAATTGAAAGAAATGAAAGATGGACCAAATAAATTATACAACAGATTGGAAGACATTAAGAAAACACTATTCATATTCTACATATTCAACCTAATTCCTGTTAAAGTTCCTGCTGCCACATATCTGCAGTCTCAACTACTCAGAAAGGTGAGGCAAGAGGACTGTTTGAATTCAGGAGTTCAAGGTCAGCCTAGGAGACAGCCAGACAAGACAACCAAACCAAACCAAACCAAACCAAACCAAACCAAACCAAACCAAACCAAACCAAACCAAACCAATCTCTGCTGCCTTTTATGACAAAACAGAAAACCTGATCCTAAAATTCATATAGAAATGTAAAGTAGGGATTTAGCTCAGTGGCTTAAGGGCCTGCCTGGCAAGTGCAAGGTCGTGGGTTCAATCCCCAGTATCAAAAAACAAAACAAAAACAAAAACCAAAAATCTAGTGAGCAACAAGTTCTCTCATCTGCTCTACAACTAAAATACAGACCTCATGTATCAGCCAGAGTTTTAAAAACAGCATAAGCTTTTTGTGGCCCAGGGTTTAGTGGTGTAAGTGCCCGCCCTGTAAGTGTGAGGTCACGAGTTCAATCCCCGGTACCAAAAAAAAAAAAAAACCAACTTAGAAGATGCACTGATTTTGAAATATGTTACAAAGCTATAGTAACCAAGACTAGGGTTTGATAGCAAAGGTTAATTATAGAGATCCACAGAATTAAAGTGAGAGGCTAGAATAAACCCTTACAGTATTTAACAATTCACTGATGACAGAATAGTCTTGTGTCACAGATGGTGCTAGGATAACTGGATAAACATAAAAGGATGAATTAGTAAATATTGAGCTGGATACCTCTCTCCTAGCAAATACAAAAATTAATTTTAAAAAATGGATCACAGACTAAAATGTTAAGACCTAAAATTATACACATCTTACAGAAAACTTAGGTTTAAACCTTCATGACACTGGAGTTAACAACATTACAATATTAGATGTAACACCAAAAGTGCACACAGATTAAGAAAATAAAGTTAAAATTGCACTTCATTAAAATTAAAAATGTTGTACATCAAAGGACAATATCAAGAAAGTGAAAAATCATAAAATGATAGTATATTTGCAAACTGTGTATCTAAGAAATTAGTCAATTTTCACTATTTACTGAGTCTGATTTTGTGAGTTCACCTCCTTAATAAAATTTTTGTAACCTAAAAATTAACACTTGCAGCACACACAGTCATTTGTGGGCAGGAACAGGGTAGCAAAAATGTGATTCATCCAATGCAGATACTCTTGCATGACTTAAAACCAGGCAACATTTGGCTTCTTGTTTCAACTCTCAAATGTATACCACAGGGTATTGTGGTACCCTCTACTCTTCCAGGGTAACTGTCTGTCTTGTCTTTTTTTCTATCCTTTCCTAAATAAACTGTCTTTCTCTATTTAAACAAGAAAAACATGCAAACCAGTGTCTATTTAGTACCACCTATTTTACATTTTTGTACTTTTTATTGGTGATTTCAAGTAGCTCCTTAAATGTAACTTTTAAGTGCCATCTAGTGTTTTTAAGAGTGAGAAGGCTGTGATGTGCCTTATACAGAAAATGTGTGTGTTAGGCTTTGTCTGGGATGAACAGTAGCTTATGTATATGTGTTTCCATTCCTTTATGTGTTCCTATATGTGTTGGTTAATAAACAACTCAATTAATTAATCAAGAATATATAATTAATGAGTCAACAATATATAAATATACATATTAACACTGAATTATGGTTATGAATCAATAGTATAAATAAAGGACCATGAAATAGAAATACACATATAATAAAATTATGTGTCTCCTAGTTGGCACACTGTTTTGACCAGTAGCTCACAAAAACCTAAACCTGAATTTCCCCTAGAAGTAACGGCTCAATATTTACTAATTCAGCATTAGCAGCAACTTTAAAGAACACAACTGTGACATGATAGGAACTGCTTCTATTGAAGAACACATAGTTGTTAAACAGCACATACAGTTTCCTGGTTCCAGCCTGTTCTTTCCACATTCTCACTCCTCTGTGTAAAGAGCTATCTGACTGTTACGATGAATAGCATGGTCATCCATTACTATCTTGACCTCTAAAACAAAGCACCAATCCCTATATAACAAAATCTTGCTGTTTCTACATAAACATGCCATGGCACAATCAAAATAATCATTTGTTCTGTCTAACACACTTCCTCCTAAGCAATCTATTCTCTGTTCCTGGTCTCAGTTCAACCATCTCAATCTATCCAGTTTCTCCCAGATCCTTTCCTACAATGTTACCTCATTAAGTGGAGTAAGGGGCAATGAGAATTAAGATTCACTGACTTCCCACTACAGGGTCATGGGCAGGTACAATCTTCAGACCCTCACCATTATCACCACTTTATCCCATCACTGCATGATCCATTTAAAACCAAACTGTGGTTATTAGATCACAGCACACTGTTTTCTATCTCTGCAAATCCTGTTTCTTCTGCACAAAGGTTGTTTTCTACATTTCTCTGCCTCAAGTTAATTCCAACAAAGACTTCCAAGGCTCATTTTTAGTACTTCTTCCAAGAAACCTTCACCAATGACATAGACAAAGCTGAGTTAAGCACTCTTGCACTCTTCAGTACCATGTGGATTGCTGCTAATGTAGCTCTGAGTGAGTACACTGTATCTTATCTGCCTTCCCCATTAAACTAATTTTTCTAAAGGGAAAGACTGTCATACTCATCAACATATTGTTGTTGCTCAATCTTTGGTGTTTTGTAGTTGCTCAATGAATATTTATAGAATTAAGCTTGCAAAATTCACTCTCAGAAATTGATCACTAAATATTTTAGATCTATTTAGTTAATATGATACTGATGCTTACAGACACAAAAATCATGATCAAATTGCATGAGGTGCTAGTAACTATTTTCCGTTTAGACTTATAATGATTAGAAATCTGTATGCATACTTACTTCAACAGAGAAGACCTGCTCATGCTTGATTGTTTCCCCACTGTGCAGAGTTCTCTTTATTGCAGATTCGGGAGTCAAGACTGATCCTACTCCCTGAGAACTATTTATGTACATCTCATCACTCTGTGATTGATCAATATTCAAACTGTGCACATCATGTTTACTGCTTGAGGTTTTTCTCTTTTTCTTCTGCTTCCTGGGAGGATTCTGCCCATCAGATTGAGCTTTTCTCTGACGAAACTGGGCGAGCTACAGAAAACAAAACATGATACAACACTTCCTTTTTAAAATGCCAATCTCAAGTTGACAGCCTTCAACAACTGTATATATCTGGCTTTAATTTTAATAACATTATACTTAAATAAGGCATAGGTAAATTCTGTAAAACTATAACCATAATAACTTTGGTGTATTTCTGGATTTGAAATTACATTTAATTTCCTTTTATGATGCAGTACATTTTTTAACTTTTATATGAAACAAATACTACCAACCAATTTCTAAATTTAATTTGCACTCATAATCATGTTAAAAGGAGAAAGATAAAAAAGACCAGATATAAGTGCCTTTATGCCTTAAAAGGGGAAATATAAGACTACAATTACTAGACCTATTAGTGAGCTCCACAAAAGACTGTATGCTAATAAAATCTTTATTACACAAAGTATTAAAAGAATCTTGTTAATGATGCTAATGTTAACTATCTGCTTTCTACTAAATAATATACAGTATAATGTATACTTATATAGATGAATAGTATATAGAAATGTTTTATTCACTTAATATTTGACTCATAACAGAAATAGCTAATTATCAGCCTCATAGAAAATAAAAACATGTAACATTTAAATTTTTCCTACTTATTCAGCAACTAACCCGTTATTCCAACTTGTGTCTGCTTGCAAACAGGTGCAAGAACAGTTGCTTCTAGTTGGAATGCATTTAAACCACTTTGAAGGATAACAGACCCATTCTTAAAAATAAGTTAACTGGACTACTAGTAAATATATTATCTGTAAATAGAATCAGAAGTCCAGGCAATAAAAAAAGCTTAAAAATAGAAAAGAAAAAAAAAAACTCAGAGAGACAGCAATGCCGAAAAATATTTATAATAATGACACTCATTGTTTACATCCAGTTTCAGAAACTTCTTCAAATAGGCTGTCACATTAGAATATATTTAGACAGCAGAACATATCAAGGCAAAGATTACAATTTTGTTTAAAATTTGAAATCTGTCAGGTTATATATATTTAATATTTATTCAATGTATAAGTACAAAGCCAATAAATAAAACTAAAACCGTTCATAATAAAACATTTTAAAAAAGATTCTGAGACAACAGTATCCATGACTATATGAGCCCAGTAAATAAAAAGACAGTAAAAAGGGAATGAAAAGTAGAATGGTTCTATTATAGTATTTAAAATAAATCACATCTAAAGATAAAATTATAAAAACACTGTTTTATGTCTATATTGATTATATGAAGTTGTATTTTTTTGCACAATAAACAAAAAGTTCCATGGTGGCAAAGACTTTTGTTCACTTCTATATATTCAAGCCTAGACTGATAATACATATATGTTAAATAAAAAAGGGTAATTTACCTTTTACAGGGAAGTTACTATACAGCAATAGCTTTAAGGAGCTCCATAAAAACTGAGAACTCAGATGATAAAGAGATATGTCTAATTCTTCTTTACAAAAAAGGTCTATGATTATAAAATTAAAATTAACCATTACAGTCAGGCATGATGGCACACACCTATAATCCCAGCACTCAAGGGGCTGAGGCAGGAAGATTGCTGTGAGTTAAAGGCTACATAGTAAACTCAAGGGCAGCCTGAACTACATAGTAAGACCCTGTCTCAAGGAAAAAAAAAAAGAAAAAAGAAAAAGAAAATTACTTAAAATTTCACCATTATCTACTTATTAAATAAATGAAAACATTAAAATAATCTCTTAGTATAATCTCCCTCCTCCACCAAGAGAAAAAATAAAACAAAACAAAAGCAAAACTTAAATTCTCAGGAAAATAATATCACAATAGCTTTCTGTTTTAGATAAAAATGTGAGGGAAGGAACAGATCATATCACATATTCCATTTCTTATAGCTATTTAAGTCACTTTTATTTTAAATCTGAAAAAAGGCATGCCAGTAAATACGCAAAAAACTCAATTAGATAACCATCTGACTCTGAAATGATGCACTTTAAATTACTGAGAAAACATTTATTCTAAAACATGCTGAAAATTCAGACTACAGCCATCTGTGTTTGTCATTTGGAAGCCAATTATAAAAATGTTAACATATGCAGTAACAGAAATAGTTGCAAGATTTACTGGAAAGATAGTATGGTCACATACATTTGCCTTTCAAAATTGGTTCAGATCCCAAGCAAGTGTCTTACCTTGACAAGATGAATAAATATTCATAAATAAGAACTTATTCCTTAAACTCAAGATTTATAATACTGTAAATGATCATTCTTAACAGAAAAATGAATTTTTAAAAGGTATGAAAACATGCCAAGTTTTTACATAATGTCCCTTCAAAAAAAAAAAAAATTAATTGAAATCCGTGTAGGTTTTTGCATGTTCACTAAGTGTTTACAATATGCCAGGCAGTGTAGTAGAAATGAGTCAAAATACATCATCCCAACATAAGGACTTTTCAGTCTACACCAGCTTGCAATTTCACCAGTTGTGAGATATAAAGGTAAAAGAGTACAATTTCTTAAATTCAGTCACTCAATGTATATGGAAGTGGTACAAAAAACTGCCTTGTTCTGATTTTCTCAAAGGTTTTCCCAAAGAGATGTGGTTGCACAGTTTTATCCCTATGAAGGACATAATTCAGCATAGGTCAGTTACTAAGTACGTAGTTCATTTATTCAACATTTATTGACTGCTCATAATGTGTCCAGGTGTGTGCTAAGGCAGGGCATGCAATATGAATAAAACAGATGCAAACTCAACTCCCATGAGTATAATCAGGTAGGAAAACCAAATTTAAAAAATGGTTAAACACAAACATCCAATTTCAAGTGATAAGTGTTTAAAAAAAAAAAAGCCAGACAATGGTGGCAACACTTGTAATCCCAGCACTCAGAAGGCTGAGGCAGGATGCTCAGTGCAAGTTTGAGGCCAGCCTGGGCTACAAAGGCCAGCCTGAACTGCATTAGGAAGACTGTCTCAAAAAGACAAGACAAAACAAAAACAAAAAGCACAAGCATTAAGAGAACCTCCAACAGAAAGACAATTTGGATAGAGATATAAGGATATGCTAAAAAAATTTATTGAGAAAAGAATGTAAGAACTGGGATACAAAGAATAAATTACCTTCCTAAAATAATAATCAGTAGATATTGAAAACAGAATATCCAACTTTCTATTGTACAATGTTTTCCATGTATTCTCACTTCTTTTCCTTTGTCATTATACATCACAATCTACAACAGTAACTTACTTCAAAGACATAAGTAAATAAAATCGCCAAACTGACACACCATTTTTCTAATCTACAGGAAAAATAAATACAACAGCACACATGCCCCAAAGATAATATTATGAAACATTTTAAATGTGTAATATAGTCTCTGTAGTGTTCAAAAAAAGCTATAAAGAGTGATTTTGGTTTGACGCAGAAAATTCAACAAATCCTAAGTAATTCTAAATATGGTGACTACTGTACTTGTCAATGTTGCTTTTAAACCTTTTTTAAACACTCCTTAATGAATCTTGACATTGCCACAATTTAAAAAAAAATGTGCTGGTAAATAACAGTGCCAGACAGACCTAAGGAGATCAAGAATGGAAAAGATCGGACTACATTACTGAGCCACTGAATCAATTTCTATTGTATACTGTCATTCAGTGCAATGTTTTTTTGTTTGTGCTTTTTAGACAAAGGGCTTAGAACACCTTCAATGTCTAACAAGAAAACAAACTCTATAACTGAAGGAATGCTCACAATTTTATAACTTTATTGTATTTATTGTCTAGGCACAAAATAGACACAAATACTTGTTGAATTTCAAAAAGAATATATATTACATATAATAGAGTACTGGCCTATTATGTCCATAAAGACTAACAAACTGGATTTGTAACACTTGAAAGGCACTTAGTCTTGGCAGAAATTAGTTTGTTCAACTGTACTATGAAGACATACTATTATACACTAAAAGGAGCTTTTAAGATTTCTTCCACTTGAAAAAGCTCTTAGAGAAATTTTTCAATTGTTTCTTTTCCCTTCTCCTCTCTCTATCCTCAATTATAAGGGAAAAAAACTAGCATTCTCCATTATGAAAAGCTATAAACTGCTGCTTTAAAAAACAAGTAAATAAATAGTGTCCATTATTAACTGATCTGATTCTAGACATTGGGGGGGGGGCTGCAATATAGCCCAGGCTGGCCTTGAACTCATGTCATGTTCTTCCTGCCTCAGTCACCTGAGTGCTGGGATTAAAGGCATATACCATACTGGCTCTAAATGATTGCAAAAGAAAAAAGGATGATAGACATAGAATAAAAAGTGAAATTACTTAACTATAGTGCTTAGAACAAATCATTTTAAAGTACATAAATATATCAAAACATCTTAGTTTCATGTTAATGATTATATGAAATCTTATACTGAAGAATAAATAGCAAATAAACTCTAGTAAGGCATGGATTTTTAATCAAAACAAAAGATTACATTCTCTAAGTCTAGAAGAATAACTATATATAGGTGCTCAATAATATTTATTGAGTAACAAAAAAATTTTAACAGAAAAGGGCCATCACTAAGTATAACTTTAGGCATTATTCCTCAGAACTTCAAAATACACAATTTCTTAAAAAAAAAAAAAAAACCTAAAACCATGTACCAAGCCCATGGTTATATCACCAAACAATCATGCAATCTCTAATATTATGGATCTGTCAGAAGATGGTTAAAATTTTTTTAATGTGGGGAAATGGTTTCAACATAAATTTGGGTTAGAGGACAGAATTTCAGAGAATGAGTAAAGCAATGTCTAAAAACGTACTTATACACAGAGGCAAAGAATAAAGAACAACACACTGTTAAAAGTGATTACTTATACTCGTATAGATTATGGGTTACTGTTTTTTTCTCTTCAAATCTTCACCACCTTCTTCCCCTAAAGATCTGTAAGAAACGTTTACTGATAAAGTTATCACGGATCCTTGTGTTCATACAATTATTTTTAAAAAGGCAATGAAACTATAAACCTACCAGAAATCTCATTTCAAAACACAGACATTACTGTTTAGAAGCCACCTATCTCTGCTTCATTTCACTGTCACCCCAATTATTACCAATAATGAACAGAGAGATGAATGGTACTTTGCTCTAACCTTATCTGGTTTCTGCATATTATGAAATTTAATCTCATTAAAAATAAAAAATGACACTGTAGAATTTATATTATGGAGACGATCTAAAACAAGGTAGATCTGTAATAAGCAGTCATTCAGTAGCATAAACACATGTGAGTTTATCTAAATTTGTTCATTTATTAGCCTAGATTATAGATAATTCCTCTGACAAGCATGTATTTTTACAAGAAAGATCAAATAAAACATTAAATAACTGTTATATCCAGTCAGTAAAATGGTCCATGCTGATGGTTGTTGGGTATTCAGTGTCCACCAAGAGTTTCCGGAGACACCTGTCAGAGATCACCTATATGATAAAACCAAGTAAATAAAAAACATGAAAAAATGAATTTGCTTGTGACTTCCCTCCCTCTTTCTACTTCATTCTTGAAATACTATTTCTTAAGGACTAAAAGGATCATGATCGCTGCATAAATCTATACCCCTACATGTTCAGACAAAACACAGCAACAGTATTCATAATGAATGAAACTAGAAATCACTCACTCACTCACTGATAGGAGAATGGACAGAGGTAGATGCCCCAGAATAGCATATAGGAGTAAAAACACTACATGACACTGAACAAAAGGAAATCATTGAAGACTTATATAATATTATTGTTAAAAAACATGAAAACTAAAAAAAAAAAGAAAACTAATATAGTTGTGTGACACAGAAAAACAAGATAATGATAAATTCATAACTGAAATTACCTCAGTGGTAAAGGAGTGAGACTGGATGGGAAAAGGCTTTAAATGTGTTTGTATACATGTGTGTCTAAGCTGGATGCTAAATGTAGAGGTATCTTTATCACACATATGTACTTTTTTGTAGGTGAAACATTTAAACATTTTTATTTTTATTTATTTATTTATTTATTTATTTATTTTTATTTTTGAGGCAGGGATTTGCTATGTAGTTCAGGCTGGCCTTGAGCTCACTTTGTAGCCCACATTGGTCTAGAACTTGGAACAATCCTCCTTTCCCAGCCTCCTGAATGCTAGGACTACAAGCAGGCACCACCATGCCCAGCTTTTAAACATTTAAAAATATGTACAACTTCCTTCACAGGGAACTACACAGTGCTCACAGCTCCTACCATCCATGATATCCTCACCTCTCCCCACACTCTTAAGATTTGTCTTGAAAGATATCTCTTACAATTAAAAAACAAGATACCAACACTGTCCAGAAAAATAACATAGAACATAGGGGAGACTTCCCATAAGGATTCTAAAATCTGTGCCTAATGTAATATTCCTAACAATTTATCACTATACCACTAAGATAATTCTGACATACAGTATCTCTGAATACCCTACTAGACAACTTGCAGACTAAAGCACTAGTCTCTGTATCCAATTCAGCCAGTTTGGCATTGTCATCTCTACTTCTTCAGATGTACACCAAATAAAGCTGGATTTTAAGAAACTGATAATTATATCATCCAGGGCCAGGGATATAGCTCAGAGGCATAAGTGCCTGCCTGACAAGTGTCCTGCATCAATGTCCTGCATCAAATCCCAGTACCAAAAATAAACAAACAAACAAATAAAATATCATCCAAAAGATTCATTGTGTTGAAGGCTCAGTTGCTAGCTTAGCAGACGACGGAACTTAATTGAATGAGACAGGTCTCAGAGAGGTGAGGGACTTTGAAGGGTGTCCTTGTCAGATGTTTTGTCATAGTGATTTTTTAAAAAATATATTTAGTGAGAAATAATTCTACTAGACCAAATAGACTTAGGAACTAATCCTATAAATTTTTTGTCACATACAAACTGATGTATAGGCAAACAAAGCTTATCTGTAAAGCAAGCTGTATAAAATACTACAAACTGAGAAAATAAATGATGGAGAGAACAGCATGAATTTTTGATGTCTTTTAAATTTTTATGAGGTCAAATATACTCTTGTTATTCCTTGGAAATCTCTTCATCTTCACCCTCTGATCTCTCTTTCCCTTACCTAATTTCAGTTTTTGTTTGGAACAAAGAAGGTCTACCAGAATTAAACTCCTTATATTGAGTTACTGTGGTCAAATCCATATTTTATATTTTTAAAAATTGATGGTTTTATTGCTTAATTTGTGTAACAGTAATGTATACCTGCCACCTGGTGGCAGCATACCAATTTGAATATTGAAATGATAATAATGATTCATGTTTCTGGAAAACTTGATAGTGTAACAATGTTGTAAGTACTTTATAGTTAGCTAAATCCTCACAACACCCCAAAGATAGCCAGTACGTTTCTTTTTCTTTTTCTTTCTTTTCTTTTTCTTTTTCTTTTGAGACAGGATCTCATTATGCAGTTCAGACTGGACTCCATCTCACTATGTAGCCCAGGCTGGGTTCCAACCCATGGTGATCCTCCTGTTAGCCTCCCAACGGCTGAGCTTATAGGCATGTGTCACTGTGCCTGGCTTTTTTATTATTCTGATTTAAAGATGCACAGAAAAGTTAAGTAACTTCTTAAAGTCATAAAGTATTTGCAGAGCCACAATTTGATCCTAGACGGTTTGGTTTAGTGCAGCCTCATAACCATTACAATTATATTGCTTTTCACAACAGAATCTGTGAAAAATTCCATCTAGATGAATCATAAAGAACTTCTCATATAATATATGCAAAACTGATTTCATAATCTTACCTAAAGTAAAAATGAAACCACTTCTCTTTATTTTTCTATTTTAGTTAGCAACACAATCTTTCTCTCCATTGTTCTCTCCCTTATAAAGTTATGCTAATTTTACTCTCTATGCATTTAATTTTTTTCTTTCTTTTTTGAGGCAACGTCTCGCTATGCAGTTCAGGCTGGCCTTGAACTCATTTTGTAGCCCAGGCTGGCCTCCAACTCAAAGCAATCCTCCTGCCTCAGCCTTCTAAGTGCAGGGATTACAGGCATATGCCTGACACCTGGCTCTGTACATTTCTTGATCTATCTCCACTTCTATTCCTATCTGAACATCTCTCCCACATACTACTTCAGGAGCCTTGTAATTGATTTTGTCCTCCTCAATGTATCCTTCATAAAGCTGATAAACTTATTTAACAGAAATTTTTTTATGTATCATTTAAAAATGAATTTCTAAAATTTTAAATTTAAATAAATAAAATGTAAATCTGTATAACCATATTACTCTCAGCTTAAAAATTCATCAAGGCCAGGAATTTAGTTCAGCAGCATAAGAGTCTGCTTGGCAAGAACAAGGTTGTGAGTTTGATCCCTGGTACCAAAAAAAAAAAAAAAAATCTATACATCTCCATAACACACAGGAAAAAATTCAATCTCTTTAACATGAGATTTAAGATGCAATTTCATTCTCAGCCTCATTTCAACCATACCCTTTGTATTGCTTTATAGTTCAATAATACCAGACCTTTGTATACCTTCTCCTGAAGGAAACCAAACTCTTTCATACCTCTGTGCTTTATCTATCTTGTCTTACTCTCCTAGAAATTCTATTCATTTCCTTTTAATCTGTTTAATTCCTCTCCATCTTTCAAAGCTTCCTTCAGTAGTCATCTACTCCAGAAGCCTCTGACAATCAAAATAGAATCAGATATCCCTCTTTCAGACTCAAAATTATGTTAAGAATTTTATATTTATGATGAACTGTTTGTTTTTGCCTATGTCTGAAAGATTCCATGTCATTTACATCCTACACTCTAGCACAGTGCTGAACAAGCAACAGGTACACAAGTATTTACCAACTATGTAAAATGAGAAAATAAATGGTTCTCTATATTTTACTATGAATACTTAACTTACCATGTCATGGATGATTTTTTATTCTATCAGAATGTGAAAATAGTAGGGGCAGACCTATGACTTTCTTTCTGAATTTCTAACTTGCATAAAACAGAGACTCAAACACAAATGAATAAATCAAAAGACTGAAAAGAACTAGGTATAAACATAATCAAAGGAATATTTTAAGAATAATCTAGTGTTGGTATGTGGAATCAGAGGAAATATGTATAGAGGCAAAGCAATATGACAGAAGATGAGGTGAGCCTTTTTTGGGTTGTGGTTGAGAACAGAAAGAAAAAGATATGCTCAAGGCAAAATCTGAATTAAAAATTAATTGTTTGGATTTGGTTATGATTACGAAGAATAAAGGAAAATAATCAGAATTATTCAAAGGATTTTTTTTATCAAAATACTTTCTTAGGTATAAACTATTGTGCCTAGAAAATAGGAGGCCACACGAGATTTTTAAAAATATACCTACATTAAACAATTTAAAAATGCAGACACTAGAAAAAAATAAGTTTAAGTGGCTCCCCTGTTTTAAGATTAAAATAATGAGGGCTGGAGATTTAGCTCAGTGGCATAAGCGCTTGCCTTGCAAGCACGTGTCATGAGTTCAATCCCCGGTACCAATTAAAAAAAAAAAAAAGATTAAAGTAATGAGTCTTGTTAAAATTGTATTTCATCCTTTCAGTTTATAAACCCATACTCTCAACTAAAAGTAAATCTCAAATTATATTTTTCCTCAAACATATTTTTTAAATTATTATTGGTTGTTTCAACAGGAAAAGTGAAGTGGGCTATGGCGGCATATGCCTATAATCCTAACTCAGAAGGCTGAGGCTGTGAGTTTGAAGCCAGCCTATGCTTCACAGTGAGTTCAAAACCAGCCTCAGCTACACAGCAAGAGAGCCTGTCTCAAAAAACAAAAAAGAGAAATGAAAGTTATTAGAAACCCTTAGACTGGTGTTTTAATTATGAAAGGAATCTACAAAAATCAAAATTAAATATTAGTTTGACAAGTATAGAAGATTTCACACCATACATTTCTATAAATTGTGAATATAAAGTAGAATTTCTCTAATTTTCAGCTGAAACTCTCCATTTCACATATAAACTCCCTTGCAGTACACATCTGCTATGATATGTTTTACATTTTCCAATACTTTGCTCATTAGAGGGTCTATTAACTTGACTCTCAAGAAATCAACATATACAAGAAGTCTACACAATATAAATGATGTGGGAATTAACTATGATTACTTCTCCAAGCCTGTGGCAATTCCCAGCAAGTCCTGTATACACTGACACATTAAACTTGGTTCTTGATACATATGAAGAACTAATATTTTAGTTATACTTAGTTCTTATTCCTATCTTTCCTCGAGAAATAACTAATAAAGCAATACCAACCTGAATAAAAATGAGACTCCCTTGATGAATAAGTAATCATACAGCCTGCAACAAACAATCATTAGCAAACAAAGAATTCTGGAATGTGTTCAATATCAAGAACTAGAAGATCTACGAGCAAGGATGAGGCCCTGCATTCGATTCTATGAGACAAAGAGAAAGTGATGAAGATAGAGAGATAGACACTGCCAGACAAATGTTTTCAGAGATCTGTACATCAGATAACCTATGCAATCAAAACAATTTATAAAGTCAGAGACTGGACTTTGTAAAGTTTAGTGTAGTTTTAAAATAGTCAAAGTAACTCTTAAGTTTTAAGAAATGATCTCTTAAAAATGGGAAAAATATGTAAGAAAACTATAGAGTTATACAGAAACTTTTAGGCCACATAAAAATCTAATGAATAAGCTAACAAAAGGAATCATAACCCAGAGAGCAACTGAAAACAAACACTAGATTGTTCATGTAGTAAAAAGGAATTTCACACAGTACAAAGGAATCCACAGATTTAAATAAATAACCTAGTCAGAACAACTCCTGGAACAAAGCTAAATTTTTCAGTAGTCAGAATATTTAGTACTTCCGAACAGTATCAAACCCCTGTGCAAATCAAACAATGCTTCACACAGTGCAGCCAGATGGCATTCTCTATCATAGGTTGTATTTTGATGATGAAGATCACAAAAAATAAAAGGAGAATCTACATTGCAACAAAAATATTTTACACTGGTGAAACACACAGGTCTATCATGTTCACTTACAAAAATGACATGACTTTTCATTACTGAAAATAATTTTTTCTTAACTCATAGTGGATATGGATTGGTAATGATCAAGTCAAAAATCCAACATGTGTCCCTTTGGTCAACTGCTTGCACTTGTAAACCAGCTGGTCGTGGAATGGAATGACTCACTAGCCCGTACACACACACACACAACAATCAAACTTTAGTATCATACTCTAATCAACTTACCAAAAGACTACCACTCAAAAGAAGAAAGTTTAAATTTTGGTAAGCCCAGAAAACCTGAAAAACAGAACAAAAACAAACAAAGAAGATGGAAGATAGCTCTACTGGAAAGGTGTTTGCTTCTGTCTGTACTTGTCTTGCAGATAAACACCTAGAGTCTCTCCCAGCACTCGTGTGTGTATATGCTATATAATATGCTATAATACATACATATATTAATGATTAATAATATATAGAACAAGTTAGTAACAATTGCATTAAAGATGGGCAAAGAATTTTAATAAAGATTTCTCTGAGGAAGATCTACAAATAACTAATAAGCATATGAATGTATGCTCAGTATGATCAATCAGGAAAACACAAATTAAAAGTACAATGAGATCCACTTTACATCCATGAGAACAGCTACAACAAAAGGCCCAGAAAATACAAACATTGGTGACACACAATGAAACTGGAATCCTCATACACTGTTAATGAGAATGTGAAATGGTATGGCCACTTTGAAAAACAGCTTGGTGATTCCTCAAAAAGTTAACACAGAATTGCCATCCGACTTGGTAGTTCAGTTGCCAAAAGAAATGAACAAGTACTCAAATAATTGCGTAATGTTCAGAGCAGTCTACGCAAAAACGACAGAAAGTGGAAAAAACCTAAAAGCCTATCAATAGATAAAAGTATAAACACATTGTGGTCTCTACACACATTAAGATATTATTCAGCCATAAAAGGAAATTAAGCACCAATACATACTACACTAACTGAGAGCAGTCAGAGACACCCAAGTCATATACTGTATGATTTCACTTACATGAACTATCATGAATTATCTAGAGCAAATCTTTTAGAGATAAGTACCCAAACTGTAACCCAAAACCCATTTATTTATCACAAAGTGCCAATGCAGCAAATAAAAACTGAGATTTTGGTTTAGAAAAAACAACTCATATATTAACATCTTTTGTCAAAAGAAAAACAAGTAACATGGATGTCATTGGTTCTCCAACACTGATCTAGAGTAAGTAAATCCACAGAAATACAAAGTAAACTGGCGGTTGTAGTAGCTGGAGGAAGGAGTTAACCAAAAATATGGGTGGTATTATTCTAGGATAATAAAAATGTTTTGGAGTTAAATAGAAGTAGTGGCTGTCTAACACTGGATTATGCCATTGAACTGTTCGTTTTTAAATTGTTAATTTTTGTTATGTGAGTCTCACATCAATTTAAAAATAACAATAATAGCTTCTTTAGAATTTTATAATTTCAGCACTCAAAGTTCTCTATCATTTCACTTATACTTCAAAACACAAGTTGTTATCCATGTACTATACTATGGCAGAATTAGTCCCATAAACAAGGCACAGAATTTGCAAAATTTTAACTAAATGCTAAGTAAAAGTTCATAGCTGCAGTTGTAGGCATTCAAAAATGTTTGTTAAACAAATTAAGAAATAAATGTTTCCAAAGTCCCAGAGGTTGTTCTACTATGTAAGCCAACTAGCAGTATTATAAATACTCATATTGTATATCTGTCTGTCTCTCTCCCTACCAACACAACCTTCATAAATAAACTTTCAAAATTTTAGTAGCTTTCCAAGTTAAATTTTTAAAAAGATGCTAATCAATTAAATTGGATGCCTGATTTTAATTTCAGAGGACTCCTACTAAGAAATATAAATGATATAATAATATTTAATAATTTATTCTTAGAATTTTCTAGGTGCCATAGTGGAAGGAATTAACTTATATTTTAAAAATCAGTAGTGTATAACTCTATAAACTTTTTTATTTATAAAAATAAGAAATATTTTTGTTTAAAAACAATTTTTTCCAATTCCATGAATTTATGTTACCCTTCCTTGTTTGTCTGTTTCCTCTTTTCTATGTGTTACTATTCAACCAGGAGGTTTATGGTGTTCTGTCAGTGGAACTAACAGCTGAAAAGAGGAAGCTGATCAAAAAAAAAGACAGGCTACATCCAAAGACTATATGGAAGACTGAGGCAGAAGTGTTTCAAACAAAAACATGGTTTCACTGCCTCATCACTTCTCTAGGCTCCTGCCTTTTTTTTTTTATTTCCCTTAGAGATTGTTCTTTAATACTATATACATTTCAAGTAACCTGTCCTGCCCATTCTTTCCTCCATTTTCTCTCTCTCTAAACATAATGCTTTATTTTGATTTGTTTTCTTTCAGCAAAGACAGAAGGTCACAAATCAGTTTTAAAACACAGCAAAGAAAATGTATAAATATTGATGAAGTTATCAAACTGCCACATCCACTTTGAAAACTCATATGTAGATATTACAACAAATGAGAAAGTTTAAAAGAAAACAGGGATGCAGAGTGGCTTTCTTAGATGTGAAACGATGTATCTACAATACTGAAACAACAATTTTACACCATAACTAATGTTGGCTGTCACTTTAATTGAAGAGTCCCGCTATCAATAACCTAATATAGCAATGGTGAATCTTTTAGAGACAAGAGCCGCCCAAACTGCAGCCCAAACCAATTTTTTTATTGCAAAGTGCCCACACTGCAATTAAACCTGATACTGAGGTTTTGGTTTAGAAAAAAAACAACCCATACACTAATATCTTTTGTATGAAAAGAAAAACAAGGGTGCCTTCAGTTCACCACTACTGCACAGCTTACACTTAATGGTATACACAACTGGCATTACTCTTCGAATTGAAAATGCCTGTTAAACAAAAATCACAAAATTATAAATTTTAATGCATATAGTAGGAAAGAATTTTAATAATTATTCAATAAACAATGCCTATTATATAAAATGCTGAATAGCAAGTATAAAACTTTGGTTTTCCTGGATTCTGCTATAATAGAACTTTAAAAGTGTATCTGATGTGATTTACAGCAGTAATTTTGTATTAAGTATACAACTGTCATCTAATTTGTTTACTAACACACTGCTTTCTTTATATAACTGTAATTAACTTCACTTAGAAAAACTGAAGTCATTTAAAGTGCAACTGAGATAGTTTGATTCAACACAAGGACAGTCTGTGTGGTGTCATTCCTGCAGGTGCTACATCTTGGTGGCAGGACTGCTGCAACATCAAGGAGCAGGACACAGTGAGGATTCAATGGCAAACCAAAAACCCACAAAGTAGAAACACTGACATGCCAGAAAGTCTGCTCTACAGGCTCTACTGGCCTTTGATTTTTACAAACCATTTTATTAACCTCAGTTTCTCGGGGTTTTTGTCCCAGCATACATAAAACAGCACATCACTGGAAGAGGCAAGTGAGAAGAAGCAATGCTAGATGAGCAAGCCCATAGAAATGAAAACTAACAGCAAGGAGACTCATAAATGTCAAATAACACAGAATTGCAACTATATAACATGGTAGAACTGGAGTAAGAATTACAGTTCTGAGATCCTAAACTAGGAGAATAACCCAGTTATTCTGTGCTTCATATTCTAGTTCTATATGATGATTACTACAACATTTTCTTTATTATAGTTTGGTAAGCCTCTATTATTTTTCAAAATGGAATTTGAACACCTTTGCTTGATCATGAAATGAACAGACGGTTTAGAACTTGGAAAAAGCTGCAAGTGTAAAGAAAATTATAACTGCTTATAATTCACTACCCAGAGAGAGGCACAACTGAGTTCTTCATGGATTTTTCTTTCAAGTGTCTTCATGTATCAGTATGTGCATATACTTTTCTTTGTAACTTTTTTAACCTGCCATTATCTGTGGGCATTTCCCAACTCAAAAGATCTTTATAGAACTACTTTAATAGTTCTATATACCATAATTTATTCATCTACTATTGCAGATTTTGGTATAAAAGATTTCAAAAACTATTCCATTGTATATACATAATAAGCTATTTTTAAAATATCATCTATAAAGTTTAAATAAAAGGAAATTTTTCAATTGAACAACTTAATTACAAAGATTCAAAAGTTGTAGTTTATAAAACTAAGTTATCAAATACAATGCTTAAGAACGAATGAGGCACTTAGAAAACCAAATCTCTGAATAAATTTTGGAAAATGATCATTTTAGTGATTTCTGATGCCAGCAATATGATTAAGGGAATTTTGGATTACTGTTACAAAATTACAACCATGCTAACAAAGCAGCACTCAATAAAGACTCACTAATTGTTCTGCTCATGCATTCAAGATGTATTTACTGATACCTATTTGATAGGCATTATGCTAGGCCATGTTTGTATCAGTATTAAGAGGCCTCTTTGTAAAATGTTCTAGTAAATGAAGTAGCAGGATAAAACATTTTAACAAAATGTGGGGGAAAAACTATCCAACATGCCACAGCACCTACTCCCTCACTGTAGTTATTACCCAGGATCTATCTCTTCCATTGGATAATGAGTAACTGGACAGGAGAGACCATCACATCTCTGTATTTCCAGTTTTTGGCATAAAACAGAATTCATGACATATTTGCTGAGTAACTACTTTTTATTGGAGTGTTGGGAACTGAACTCGCAACTTTGTGCTCTACCTTCTCCACGTTTGAATAACCAACTACATTTATAATCCAGTTTTCCACTAATCTAAAACCACTCATGTTTATACAAATGTAGTAATATATACACTATTTTGTTAATTCTGTTTTCACTCTATTTCCATGTTCATCAGTCTGGCTGTGTAGTATTCTGTGAATTAATATAATTTAGAAAACATAGCTGGGTGGTGCATGCTTATAATCCCAGCATTTGGGAGGCTGAGGCAGAAAGATCATTGCAAGTTCGAGACTACCCCAGGCTACAAAGTAAGCTCAAGGCCAGCCTGAACAGCACAGGGAGACCCTGTCTTAAAAAAAAAAAAAATTTAGAAAACAATTCTCTTTGTGTTATCTTTAAAGGTAATGTCAAGTGCTTTTGCACTGTACAGCTAATGCTGCAGCAGACATATCTTGCTTTATTAGTTTTACAGATATTATGCAACAAGTGGCCTTATTTCTAAAAAAAAAAATAACCTACAATAAAAGGTAACCTAATAAAAAAAGATATCCATAAGTAGAATTTTGAAAGATAAAGAAATTACAATCCTATTTTGCCATCCTACCTCCGTGTGAACCGACCTTCCCACCCCCCAAACTTTCTGTCTCCCTATTCTATTCTATCAACTGGTCACGGCAAGCAATTTAATGATTATAAATGTGAATGTCCAACCTAAACATTTAGGACTGCCTTATATATATTTAGTAGAGATACTTTTGATGACAGGCAGTAAAAATTCTAAAGTTACAAATAAGATGTGTAACCGAACTTCAACCCTTTTTAAAAAGCCACCCACTACTCTTCTAATTCCTTGGAGGCAGTATCCTTGCTCAGTCTCTCAGGCTGCACAAATGTAAGGGACTCTGGCCTTTTGAAAATGTCCTGACTTCTCTTTTCTTCCATTTACAGATTCTAGAGGAAAAGCAACCTACCTACCCAACTACACCTAAGCATTCAAGCCTTGACCACAGACAGAGGCAGCTTACAGAAAAGCCAACTGCATTTTCACAATAGGAAGCTGGTTAATATACATATTTCTTTAACAAATCGTGATGAGCACCTACTACAGTATGGCATCTCTGCAGCACGGCCCTCCATTGATTACTGAAATCATTAACCTGGTTTCTTTGTTGTGCGTGGGATGACACGAAAAGAAGAAAAACAAATAACTATGTTGTAATTTAATTGTGGCCCAAGTATGATCACCAACAATTAACAATCAAAAGATAATACAATCTATAAAAGGTAACTTCATTGTAGGGAAGAACGGGAGTCTTCCAGGCTAGTCAAAATATGCTCGAACATGTAATTTTTAAGAGAAATATGCTATTCAATTTGTATTTTGTCTATGTCAAGTTTTTTATGAATGCCAAGGAAGGTATATTTGTCTATAATGCTCTATTGTTTGCTCCACAGGATTTTCCGTAGGCATACATACACATAAAATCGGAACTCACCAGATATACATATATACACACACATGTATAAAACAATTACCTTAGGTAAAAATTCCGTAGGTGTTACTTGGTGTACAAGACCTTTCAGTTCTCAGAACTATTCCACATGACACAAAAGCGTGTGCAGTGACAAAGCCCTCCAAATACAAACATAAAAAGATAGGCTTCTAAAAACGCTCCTAAAGCCAAGTTCACAGCTGGCACTTGTGGCACACTCAGGCCACTGCTGAGGCAGCTGTCACAGGCCAATCACACACACCCAAGAGTGCCAGCGTGCCACCTAAGGGAGACAAGCTGATGATCCGCGCATAAATCCCCACCGAATAAAGAAAAGCCCTAAATCCCCATACTGGAAAGCACAATACCTGTGTACCACCTGGAAAGCTCCCTAGAAAAGTGAAAGAGGCTGGCGATTTAAAAGCAATTAATTTACCACCTTACAGCAATACTGCGAAAGAGGGTTTTGATTTTTTTTTTTTTTTTTAGCATTCAAGAGAAGGGAGCCACGCCATTCAATTATCGAGTAGTCAGCAAGCAACGGGCTTGTCCTCTTGAAGAAATGAGAGAGGTGGGCGAGGGAAAAGGAAAAACGCAGACCCAGCAGCAATCCTCCGCGGGGCAGCGCGCGGAGGCTGCAGCGAACTCGGCTTCCCAGGCCTCCTCCCACCCCTTCCCGGCCGCCGCCTCCCACCGCGCGACCCGGCCGCCTCTCGCCTACCTTCGCCTTGCCAGCTTCCAGCTTCTTCTGCCTCTCCTCGTCCTCCATGGCCTCTGCGGGGCAGGCGGGTGGGAGATAGAGAGGGGTCGGGGGTGGGAAGGAAAGGTCGGTTCAGACGGAGGTAGGACGGCAAGCTCCGCGGCCCAGGGAGCAGGGCCGGCCGGACCGGCGCTCCGCCTGCCTGGGGTGGAACCACTCTTCGCGCTCACTGGCGAATCGTTCTCGTCCGCGAGAGCCGCGCCGTCACCGCCGCCATCTTCGTCTCCACGTAAACACACGGTGGGGCGCGGGGGGAGGGGATCGGTCCGCGCAGGCGCCACGAGCCCTGCGGCCGGGCAGGTGCGCTACCCTGCCGCCCCCCACCCCAGCCGCCTGGACGGGCGGGGGCAGAGCCGCTGCGGGATTGAGCCCTCGGCCGGGGGCTGGGGTGGGGGGCGACTGAAGGGGGGCCACTTGGCGGGCCGTGCTGGGCTCCTAGCGGACAGACACCCTCATCTCAGGGACCCAACCTAGAACACTGCCTTTGTATTTACAGAAATAACAGAGTTCTAGTAGTGAAACCTGCGAACCCTTTTTGAAAAGCACCAGTGTTAAAGATGAGGGCCAGGGAGGAGCCCACCGGACAGTAGCATTTCAACTCCTGGACTCAAGAGACCTTTGCAAAGGTCCTTACTTCCTTAGTCGAAAAGCCCCTCCTTTGCCACACTGGTTCCCGCCCAATTTTGGGTTCACCCTTTAAGGCCCACATCAGGCACCGTTTCCAAATAGCTCTTCTGATTTCTTTGTTTCCGTACATCTTGCCTGGGACCTTACCTGCTCAAAACAGCTTCCTTCACCAAAGGTGTCCTGAAAGGAGCCTAAATTTAGGAATCTGCGCTGGGCACAAAGCCAGGACACCTTCACTTTCTAGCTTTAGTGACAGTGAACAATTACCTATTCTCTCCGACCTTATCTGGAATTTTTGGAAGGGTTGTTAACATGCATGCCCTTGGCATGCTAAAACATCTGAGGCAATGTCAGCTTTCTTTCTCCTTGTAGTCTATATATCCCGCACTATATTTTAATAATATTCCAGGATTCCCAGCTTCTCCATGCAGAGATTTATTGGGAGTCTAGCCCCAGCGTGACATTATATAGTGACTAGCATATTGCTTTCCACCTAATGAGCACTTGTTAGATTAAATCAAGATGTGTTATACTGAGCATTGCTTTTTTTCTTCCTTCGTCTGATCCCTCTATCCTTTTTTTTTTTTTTCTTCCCTACTCAACAGCCCTCACATTCTCTCCTGGGGTGAACTAAACATTGTAACGTCCCAGGTTGATCATTTCTCCTTTGTTTTCAGCAAGGTAGGACTGATACAAGACAATGAGAACTAAAATAGACTGAGTTTAATCATAGAAATGGTGTTAAATCAAAGTTGGGGATAAAAAGAAAAAGGTAGAGATTAAACACATTATGCTATCACAAACTGAAGGCAGTGGCCCTAATTTGGAAGTTCTCAGATTCAAGAAAGATTTTTCCCCACTGAAATTCCACATTACATACATAATTGTGCCAGCCTGTAACACTTGGATATATAAACCCCTATTATGGTAACTTGAATTGGGAACCGGATGAGATTAGACATTTTGTCATAGAAATAAAAAATTGAGGCAATAAAAAGATAAGCAATTTACTCAACTATCAAGTTGACTAGAACAGGAATCAAGTGTTCTGATAGTGCAGTGATGTAAATTCTGCCTGGATATAGAGATTATGTTTGTAGATTCTGATTGCTAGAAGTTCCTAGGAGGAGTACTGTACCTGCTTGTTAAAAGATAACTTCTTTCTCAGTGACTAAGGGGTTCAATTATTTGTTCCAATATATGCGGAAGTGAAACACCTGCTGAAGCAACAAAATTATTTCAGTTTCCCTTCACTAACAATCAATCATGTACATGTTGTCTGTTTTACATATAATGGTTGCCCAATAAATAGTTTTTTTAGAGCAGAATGTATTTATTGAGAGAAAGAAAGCTTCTGTGTGTGTGTGTGTGAGAGAGAGAGAGAGAGAGAGAGAGAGAAAGACAGACAGACAGACAGACAGACAGACAGACACAAGGGGTCCCAAGTGGGTTGCCCACCCAATAAATGTTGACAGTTATGTGTAGTTCTATTAAAAGTGCAAGTATGTGGCTCTGAGATTTCCTTCTGGCACCTATTCACGCCATGTCATGTTATGTCACATCATTCATACATTCATGCCGTATGGTTCACTCACTCAAGTCATCCCTAGAAAGGGCTTGAAAAAAGATGAGGGAGTGAGCCGTGGAGGTAGGTGAGAGTAGTACAACAAATTCAAAGGAACTTAAACTAGAGAATGACTTACATGTTAAAGGAAGAAAAGGAGGCAAGTGTGGTTACAGTGAAGTGACCAAGGAGGACAGTAGGAAATAAAGTCATTTTGAGTTCTGAAGATCACCGTAAGGAGTTTGGTTTTTACTCTGTGTGAGGTCAGGAGACGTTGGAGAATTCTCAGCAGATGACTGAAGTAATCTGGTTTGTGTTAAACCAGGACATCTGGTTGCTATGAAGAGAAAGGATTATGTGGAATCTGTTTGGATGTTACTGCAATAATCCAGACAAGAGATAGTGGGAATTTGTACCACAGTTTAGTGGTAGTGAAAGCAGTGATAAGACATCAGATTTTGAATATATTCTGAACATAGAGTTAACAGTGCCATTAAGAGTTGTAGATTAAATGGGAGGTCTGAGATTAAATGGTGAGTCAAGATTGACTCCAGAGGTTTTGCCCTGGACAACTGAAATGATGAAGTTACCAGTAAAGGAACTGGATAGCAGCAAATTTGGAGGAGACCAAGAGTTCAGTTTTGGACATGATAACTTAGGCATGCAAAATAGGCATCAAGAAGTGATGTTATCCTTATATATCTAAATTTAGAGTTCAGAAAAGAGGTCTCAGCTAGAAATAAAATTTCAAGAATGGTCAGAATTCAGCACACAGATGGTATTTTAAATTAGGGAATAGAATGAGTTGATCCATTGCCATGCTTTTCAACTCAACAACTCAAAGGCCAGGTATGACTACTGGATACATGAAATGTAGTCAGTCTGAATGGCAGTATGCCATAAACACAACACACAAGATTTTGAAGACTTAGTATTAAAACAAAATAATTTAAAAGATATTAATATTTTATACTAGTGAAGTGACTATTTGTGGCACTTGGAGTGAAATTTAGATGAATTTTATTAGCTTTTAAATTTGTAACATAATTACTGGAAAATTTCAAATTATAAAAAAAGAAAATCTCAAATTATATATGTAGCTTGCATTTGTAGTTTATAGTATTTTTCTATTGGATTATACTGCTTTAAGGAGCAAATTTAGATAGAAAAGTGATAACACTGAGTAAATCTTAGAAAACCCCATCTCTAAACTGTGGTGAATCAGCCAGTGAGACTAAGAACAGTGGCTAGCTGTGAAAAATAAAAAATGTGATGGACTGTGATGACCGTCTCTAACAAGTCAAGTAAAATGAGAACTCAGAAAGAGCCACTGGTTGTAGGTGCCCATGGAAGTTACTGCAATTAAATCATTAACTCTTTCATACTGAGTGCAGATACTGCTTTGGGATTCTCAAAGAGCCCCTCACGGTCATGTCTAATGAACTAGAACTGAAAAGAAAAATGAACTCTACCTTGACTGGAGTTACATTCTAGGAATTCTGTGTAGAACACCCATAAAATTCTTAATTTTATTAGGCTACACTTCTTTTAGTGTTGACTTGCCTTCTCATTAGTAAGAACACTATGTTTGTTTTCCCAGTGGAATTAAATTCAAAATGTTTAAAACTACTTTTAACATCCTAGTTATTTAAATACCTAGTTATTTTGATGTCCTGGGTATTTAAATAGTCCTAGTTCCTCTTCAGTAACATAACAAACAAAGGTATATCAAGTACCTATGTGGTCAGAAAACAAGTTTGCTATGCATTATAAATTGCATTTTTGAGAAGCTTTTGCTGAATCTCCCAATATATTGTGATTCTAATTCCATGTTATTTCATTTTTCACAAATAGACCAGATACCAATACATATCACTAGACCTTTATCACCAAAACTACAATTGAGAAATTGAAGCAATTCTTTACTTTCTGTTAAAAAAACCTCAATACAATATGCTTTTCTCCTATATTGGTTGGAACAAAATACACCTTCTAAATCATGAGGAAAGACCTTATAGTTCATATCCAGTTATCTTTTGTGGATTAAGTAGCATTTCTTTTGCCTTTTCTCATATGATATTAAAATGTATTTCATCTTAAAATAATGGCTAAAAGCTACCATTCTTTGGATATTGACTGAACTCTGTATACTTCATTTCATCATTTGATGGTTTTCATTAAATATTTGAGCTGTGTCTCTGTCTCACCACAGCAAATCATCTTAAGTTTCCCATATGCTTAATATCTGTCTGCATCTCATGTATAAAAATAACAAAATGGAAAAAAGGCCTGACCCTTCTCTTTTTTCTCTGACAGCCAGAAGGAGACCAGACTCAACAGGCAGCTGTCCTTGAACTTCCTTCTTGTTCCCTGTCACCTCAAGAGTGTCCTGGATGACTACCTCCCAGCACCTTCCCACGATCCTTGGGGTTGTTTCCTCAGCCTTTAGGCTTAGTTGACAGGAACTACTGCCAAACTGACAGCCAGGACACCCCATCCCACTCCAATCTTCCATAGGTAATGATAGAAAACCATGTTTAATAAAGCAAAGACTGGGAAGGGATAGGGACCTATTGCTCATATCCCCAAAATCCTCAATTTGCCGGACCATGATCTACATGGCTGGCCCTCTCAGAGACTTGTTGGAAGCAGCACAATCGTTATTTCAACCCGAACATTTTTTCAGAAAGAGCTGTCAATTAAAGAGCCACTTCTCCTTAAATTTGGTAAGCTGTCACCATGACAGCTGAGGCTGTCCTAGACGCTGCAAGCAGCCCTGAAAGTTAGATATTTGCTTTGGCCATCAGGCTTGAAACATGAATCTATCCTTGATGATTGTACCTTGTAACCTAAAAATGATCATGCCCCTCTCTGTGATTACTACGGAAGTTCTAAAATAATTCTGTGAGATGCAAGAAACTACACATTCATGATCTGATGCTCTTTTTTATAAGCATTACTCCCTCACACTCCTCAGGTCAGTCTAGGAGAGTTCTCATCTATGTACTGGGACAGAGCTATAGGACAGGTCCCAGTAAAGCTTGACTTGTGTGGTCATATTGCCTTCTCAGGATTTTTATCTCAGTCTGAGCATTTTGCACTAAATAGAGCAAGTAACACCAGGGACTACTGATCCTAAAAATTTCCAGATACTGGCAAAGATATATAGATATCTCAGGTGACCTGCAAAGAGCTTTAGAGAGGCAGCAGAAGCTTCTGGTCGAATGCCAGAAAGTTGCCAAGGGAGTTATAAGTCTCTGCTGCTGAGGAACTGATAGAGTAACTAGAAGCTGACAAGGGATATAACACTAAGAGCCATAACATTAACTGGCACTCAAAGCCCAGAGTCAGTAACATGAAGAGAGTTACACTTTGCCAGTTTGAAATATCTATCTGAATTGAGCAAAAGAAACCTTAGCTGAATGGTGACAGAACTACATGATTATTAACCTCTTTTCATTTAGTGTAAACCATGTTTCTCTTGCAGTGTTACTTTTGGCTCCTCTTTAGCATGTGGCTTTTTGAAATTTTCATATCAGCAATTTATGCATTTGCAATTCAATCATGTTATTATCTACAGATCTGTAAAATGCACATAGACTTTTAAAAAAATTTTATTTTATTTAAAGAGAAACAAAAGCATGTAAATGGTAGAGATAATACAGAATTTCAAAGAAAAAAAATAAACAATAAGAAGTCACTAGTTGATAAATTGCATATTGTCCTCTTAGAAATAGTGGTTCAAGTTACAAAATTAAAGCATACAAAGTAGATATCCAAACAGTGAGACTGTAAACAGCTACGCATGCATGAGTCTCTACATGTATTTCTATCCTTTCTGTATTAGAGGGAAAAACAAAACTTAATAAGACAAAACAAAACAAATTCCTATAAAAACATGAAACCAAAAAGTTGTATAAAACCACAGTACAAGGTGATCTACAGTGATTATTGTGTTGTTTCTTATTATCTTCAATAGAATGTCTATATCATCAGGCATAATTGAATATAGCAGTATAACTGAATATAGCAGTGTATAACAATATTAGTAAAAATAAAACATTGTAGACAGTGTAAAACTTCAAAGGCAGGTAATAATCAAACCAGAGTAGATATTCTAGTGAATCTTGTCATGTTCAGTGCAGTTGCCTATACTTTCAGACTTGATACTATCAATCATAACAGCTTTGAATAAAATCTATCAATTCAAAACAGTGATCCAACAAACCAGATTCGAATATAATCAGTCATGTTAAAACAGTGTAGGTTTTACAGAGCTTTAGATTAAGTTAATAGGAAATTAAGGATGATTACTGTACTATATCCTGTTATTTTCAAGATTACTGTCTGTGCCCTCAAATCTAGTACAGGTAGAATGACTGGAACAGAATATATATAATACATCTAAGCAGAGTAGTGTGAGTAATGTGGGTTTTAAATCCTGGTACACTATTAACACTAAAGTGTATCAAGGCCATCTATATTAGAGATTCTAGTTATCCTTCTCTGCCTCATTTCTGCTATGCTATTTTTCTGCCTTTGTTTGTCTAGTTTTCTCTTTCATTCTACTGCCTGCCCCACTCATTGAGGCCTTTCTGCCACTGTTCCTAAAATCCTGGTATTTTTTTTCTCTCTCTCTAGAATGTCCTTCAGTATTCTCTGTAGGGTTGAATTGGTGGTCACAAATTCCCCCAGTTCCTCTTTGTCATGGAAGCATCTTGTTTTTCCATTAGTTTGTAATGACAGTTTTGCAGGATAAATCAATCTGGGCTGGAGGTTATTTTCTTTCAGGGCTTGTAATACTTGGCTCCAAGCTCTTCTTGATCTGATGGTCTGTGTTGAGAAGTCAACCGTGATCCTGATGGGTTTACCTTTATAGGAAACCTGTTTCTTTTCTCTGACAGCTTTTAATATTCTGTTTTTACATTGAATTTCTGGTATCTTGATTATTATATGTATGGGTGTAGCTCTGTTTTGGTTGCAGGTGGCTGGAATTTGGTATGCCTCATATAACCGAATGTCATTTTCTTTTCCCATGCTTGGGCAGTTTTCCTTAATTATTTCCATGAATAGCCTTTGTAATTCACCTGTATGTATTCCTGCTTCTTCATTCACATTTCTTATTCTTAAATTGTAGATTCTCTTGTCATCTTCTAGCCTTTGTATTGTTACTGCCTGTTTCCTTGTTATTTTTAAGAGATCTTTCTTTTCATGGTCACACATTGCAAACTTGTCTTCAAGTTTTGATAGTCTATCCTTAGTTTCTTTTAAGGTGTTTTGCCAGCTTTCAATGGAGTTTTTAATTTCCTGGTAGTCTCTTTGAATCTGCTTCATGTATTCTACATTTTCTTTATATTCTTTATCGAATGTTTCTCTCCTTTTTTGTGTTCATCCCTTCTTCCATCTGTATCATCCTGAGAGATGCTTCCTGAGAGCATTTCTTTTATTACTCTACTCATATCTTGCTTTACCTGATTCAATATTTTAGTTTTGAGCTCGTCTACAAGGTCCCAAAGATATCTCTTAATGTCCATTGAAGCCATGTCTGATGTTGCATGTTTGTGGCCCTCAGTCTCCCTTGTTTTTCCCTCTCCTGGATCAGTGCTCTCAGGGTTCTGGGCTGGGAGCCTTCTCCTGCCTCTCTCTCCTGTATGGTCCTGGCTTCCTCCACACAGGTTACAGTGCAGATCCCAGCCCCCTTCCCTGTTGGCCACGGTTCCTCCAAAGTACTCTGGTGAGGGATCTCTGTCCTTTCCTGCCTGCCTCTCCCCACTGGGCCAGCCAAACTTCAGGGGCCTTCACCTGGTTAGCGCTTGCTAGGTGCAGGAAATCAATTTGGGATGGCTGATTGGGTCCCAGCCAGGGGCACGGCCCAGTCCAAGCAAATCCCTCAAATCTGCTCTGGGGAGGGAGCAACCAACTGAAGTTACTGTCGCTCCCAGTTCAGGCTCCTCCTGCCTGATTCCAACATGTTGCCCATTTGGTTGCACTCTTCCCGTGGTGGGTTCTCATTCCCAGCACTGACCATGGATTAATGAAGGTCCCTTCACCAGCTCTGCTCTCCGTTGGGCTCACCAACCCCCGACTTCAGTGCTGCTGTGATTCCTGTGAGTGGCGGCAGGAACCAATTTGGGCGGCTCTGCCAGCTGGTGTGGATTCAAGCTGGCGCAAATTCAGGACAGTGCAAACTTGGCGGGTCACAGCCAAAGTGCTGTGCCCCATAGTTTTTAGCTGTTTCAGTTTTAGTCCCAACGTGTTTGATGAGCTTTTTTACATTTTAATTTCTTCCTGTGTCAAGAGGATCCATCTCCCTCTGTCTGTATCTCTCCAGGGTGTTTTATTTTGGCATATGAATTGTTTCTCCTGGGAGGCTTTGTATTTTGTTGCTCACTGGTTGGCCATCTTGACTTCTTCCCCTCACATAGACTTTTTGAATTCAAATTCAAAATCCAGTTCTTTGAGGCACCTCATCTCCTGGAAGATTCTGTCTCTTATTATCCTAACCATTTTTTAAATGTTATATTCTCTTCAGTTAGACTCCCTCACACAACTCATCAATAATTCTTTACAAATGGGTATTAACTTCTCTCACTTTTCAAAAATATTTATTGTGAGACTGAAATATCCAGAATTTTACTGATTACTTCTTCAAAATTTTCCAATTCTAGACCAACACACTGATGATCCAGATAAATAATCAACCCTATGGTAAAAAAACTGTTATATGATTACATTCTGGAACAAAATTATTGAGAGAAAACTCCTATTTTGTTTGTTTTTGTTAAACTGGGTAGAGTTAATTACTCACTTGCTCAACCATTTTGTTCATCTTCAAGGCTTTGCTTCTCTTTCAAACACTTTGCCAGCTACAATTACTACCAAACATTTCTAGCCATCATCATGCAAACTGCCACAAACTATACCCAAGATCTTCTACTCAGAATGTTCAAACATCTGTTTCAGTTACTGACCTTCTTCCAGTGCTTTCATTTCCTCATCTTTTACTTTGCTCTATCTTACTGATTATATCTTATAAGATACCATGTCCTGTTGTGCTTTCTTTCCCAATGTCTCTTGACTCCTCCCCAGATTTGCCTTTTCCATCCTAGATTTTCTTTTTCTAATGCCACCATGTTAAATTAAACTTTATTATCTGTTATTTTGAAAATATCAAAATAATTCAAGCCATTATGGGTGCTTCATTCATCCCCATTGCATTTTGGTCCTCATAACTCTTGTCAGATGAGCTTTCTAAAATACAGGTTTCATTAAGCCTTCCATTTACTTCCTGATGTCTGTAAAGGGAACTTCAAATTCCTGAATGTCTCTCAAGTTCTTCCATGAATTCTTTCCAGTTTAACTATATATTATTAACTCTACCTCTTTCCCCTCACTAACTTCCCATTCTAGATAGATAGATGCTCATTATGCTCCCCATGCATTAATCACATTTTATACAATGCCAGAAATTACATTGTGTCATAGCTCTCACAGGGCAAATATATAAGGAATGTACAATTGAGCTTATTTTGCAAATGTGATGGTTGCCCTTTGTAACTAGTGCTAAGCCGAAGATAAAGGAGATGTTAAATGCTAAAACCAACAGTAGTTACTAATTAATAGAGATGAATGGCACATAAAGAAAAAAATAGCAGGAAGCATAGTTTTACATCCTCCAAATTTTATAGAAGATGAAATCGAAGGCTTGAGAGATTAAATGACTTGTTAACGTTCCATGATTCATACCAAAATTCCTAACTAGTCCTATTCCCAAATCCCCTGATTTGAGTATGATTCCATTTTGCTAAACTGTTTCCTCTAACAAACAAAATAATTAGTACATTTTAAAAAGAAGAAATACATGCTTACACAATGTGTTAAATAGAATTTAGGATGAAGTTGCCAGTGTTTTAGGTTTCTAAAGGTTTCTTTTGAAATAATGACTTGAAAGCAGTGCTCCATCAACATGGCCCGGGATTTAAAGAAGTATTAGAAAAATTTAAGGTGTTATTATTACAAAGGATCTAATTATAAGTCTATAAAACACTGAAATTGATTACTGAAAATGGAATTTATACACACTAGTTGCACTGATTTTTTGTATCACTAAGCTGTCACAGAATAGAAAATAAAGTTTTCAGAAGAGTTGTGTCAAGTGTTCATGTAGGTTTGATAGTCAAGATACATTTAGTTTAAACATGATAGGAAATTTCAAGTCGTACGTCAGCCAGGAGTGTTAAAACCCCATTAATTTCACATTGTCCTTCTTAGGGAAACTGTAGGTAGATGTGGTGGTGGCTTTTGCTGGCTTTGCTAGTCCAATGTTTGGACCACTCTAAAGACAGAACAAAAACAAGACTGACCTCTGTGAGAATAAAATTCAAAGCAGTTTTTGCACTATATTTTTAATTGGGATGTATGGATCTAATCACATTCTGTCCTTCTTGGGAAATAAGATGTCTCATGAACTAAGGGAGTTGCAGGTCATGAGAATTTAGTTAGGCATGATTCCAATTTTCCATGAGGCATGTACTGCTAAACTTCCCAGTCTTTGAAGTGCCTAGAGTAACTCTATAACCCCCATTGCCACAGTCACCTGGGTATAACATTTCTGATATCTTTAAGAAGCCTAACAAATAGATCTTAGGTAAATGGTATGTTATTTTTTAAATGGGTCAAATAATATAAAGTATTTGAATTCTTTCTCTCTCTACAGAATTTGTACTTTTAATTTTATTAACTGTATCTTTCATCTGAGAAACTAGGAATAAAACTCACCATTGTGAAATTCTATAATTCTTTTTTATTTACAAAAATCAAAATTAAACTGAAATGAAAGTGGAAAGAGTCCTTAAAGAGTTATGGAGTTACTCTTGGCACTTCAAAGACTGGGAAGTATAGCAGTACATTCCTCGTGGAAAATTGGAATCATGTCTAAATTCTAATGACCTGAAACTCCCTTAGTTCATAAGACATTTCCCAAGGACAGAAGAGGGAAAAGGAAACAAGTGAATCACATTGTATATTAGTGTAGTAGCATAAGTAACCACAGTGAGGAAAGATAAACACAGAAGAAGTAATAAAATGCAAAACCAATCATTCGGCAAAACCTAGAGAAACACTGGATCTGAGGAACATTTGTTAATGGATGTTAAAGCCATTTGTTGTAAGACAGCTAGTAAACTTTATACTGAAAGGAGAAGCCTACACTATCTGAGTGCTACTATTATTAAAGTGAAATAAGCAGACATTATTTTCCTCATGATGTGATACCACAGAGAGTGCAGCAGCAGCAACAGCAGCATTTGCATAGTACTTTTATCTTTTTATGTATTTATTGTTTTGGTACCGGGGATCAAACTCATGACCTTGTGCTTGCCAGGCAGAAGCTTACACCACTGAGCTAAATCTCCGGTAGTACTTTTATCTTTAAAAAATGAGCTGTAGTCTAATTAAGTCTCTACAAACAAATACTGAGTATTCAGGAAATCCAAGTGATACAAGTAAGTCAAGAAACACTGTGAGGGAGCACTTATCTAAATTCAGAATGTGAGACATTCTGTAAGACTAGTTCTGTGTGAGTAGTCCACGTGACTTTTCTCTAACAGAAGGGAAAAGGAGATGGTCCCAGAATAAAAAATAGGTACATAGTTAAATAAGATTGGGAGCATCATTTGACTCTATTTGTAACAATACATTTGAAAAAATACATTTTTAAGGCAGTGCAAAGTTATTGGAACATGGACTGTGTTTCAGATAATGTTAAGGTGTTACTGATTTCCTAGGTGAAGGTGATGTGTAAAACACAAGTGTATATCAGTGAAAACTCAGGAAAGGCAGTGTTAATGAAATACATTCTATAATTCAAATGTATTTAGAGAGCACCATTATGTTAGAGAGCACAGTCAAACATCCCCAGTTCCCAGCCATGATGCATATGAAAAATAGTATTTTTAACATGATTTTTTTTGGTTGGAAAGCCTTTAGTTGAGCTTGTTGCCAAATAGTATTTAATTTTCACTTTACTTATAAATATACTCATGATATGAATATATATATATATATATAAAACAACTAATAATATAGAATATGTAACTCAACTGTGCGAATATATTTTAAGGTGTTATGTCATATGTATTAGTGTATATAACAATTTTACAAAATTTGTTCTTGTATATACATTTGATTAGTTTGTATTCTTTGTTCTTGAGACAAGAGTCTCACTATGTATCAGTCTAGCCTTGAACTTGCAGCATTTGCCCTGCCTCAGCTTCCCAAGTGCTGGAATTACCAGTGTGTACCACCACACCCTGCTCTAGTCTGCATTCTTATAAACCAGGAATGCAAGTTTGTCTATCAATGAAATCAATCCTGTGTAGATTGACCAAGACATTTAATTTTTAAAAAATAGCTTAAGTGTGAAGATACAAAATTAGAAATGAAGTGCATATACTCTGTTAACACTTACTGTACTTTTTATGGCTACATTTATTTCTACTACCTATTTAGTTAATAGTTGTTCTCATTAAATTTCCTGTGGCAATTTCTGTTTGTGAATTGTGATCTCCAAAGTATTATAGCAATCACTACAGTCTCTAGGAAGTAGAGATTACACAGTACTGGATACAATGAATTCACGGAGATTGTTGGACAATTTCAATGTCTTTAAAATCTCATGTGGTACACAGGGAGGCTATGTGGCTTCCTTGCTTCTCTCCAGCCACATAGCCTTCTTGTGTGCCAGCAGAGACCCTGTCAGCTGGGAAGAAACCTGACTCCACACAGGCTGAGATGATAATGACTGAAGTAAGGAAGCAACCTGACATTTATGTTATTTGATTGACTTTGCAAACCTGGGGCTGGTAGTCTGAACAACTATTTAGAGGATAACAATATGCATATAGTAATGATTGTGAATTTCTTACTGTCCTATTACTGCTTTGTTTTGTTTCATTTTACTGTTCTGTTTTATTCCCTTTAAAATAAAAAAGGCATAAAATTTGGTAATAATAATGATAATTGAATTTATAGAGTGCTAGCTATATTTGAATGTTCCTGTTTTAAGTGTTTCCCATACATTATCCATTTAATCCTAATAATCTGATGTAATATATTAATACAAGAAATTTCCATAATTAGTCAAACAGATGGCTTAGGCTTAATGTAAAATTAAAGTTAGGTTATTAAAAGTCTTTTTAAAAATCTCATATTGTTCATGTTTGATAACTGATGAAAGTTATACCTATACAATATAAGCTAAGTAATAGAATTAGTAAATATAGAAGACTTGAACAAACAACTGAATTATTACTATAGTTTGGATCTGGAATATCCTTTGAAAGCCCAGGTGGAAATGCTTGGCCCTAGCATAGTATTATTGGGAGGTGACGGAAACTTTTTTTTTTTTTTTTGGTACCAGGGATTGAACTCATGACCTTGCACTTGCCAGGCAGGTGCTTATGCCACTGAGCCAAATCCCCGTGACAGAACCTTTTAAAGGTCTTACAGGGAGGTCTTTATGTAGCAGAAGATGCCCCTACCCCCAAGTCAGTATGCTTCAGTTTGTTACTTGCCTAGGTAATAGTTCTGGTTATAATTCCTGTTACTTTTGTCTCTTAGAAAAGGCTGGTCACTGTGATGGATAGCTGGTCACTATGATGCATACTGTAAGAACCAGTCCTTAATTGATAAGCTATTCTGCCTCTACTTTCTACTTGATTATCCTATATAAATCTTAGACTCTATTTTAGGAATTTTAGGAATGAGCCTGATCAACATAAATAAATCTGCCTCCAAATCTTGGGTATCATTTTGATGCTTCTATTTGCTGTTGCATCTGGTATATCAGCTGGTAACACTTCTTTGGTCACTAGTCATGGCCTTTCTGGATACAGCAAGGACCTCTCCAGGTCCTGACAGGAAGACATATCCTTGAGATTTTTTAAAGTTCCCTCAGAGACCTGGAGGAGGATTCCTGGCTCTCCACTGGAGCAGAAGGGAGGAGGATGCAGTTTATCTGTCTGTCTGTCTGTCTGTCTGTCTGCCTGCTTGCCTGATTTTGGTAAGACCACCAGAGGCACCCCAGTTAGTCTGTCTGTCAGTCCTGCTCAGCTCAAGCAGAAGGAGAGTCTGATCAATTCTCCTGAGTCAGGACCTCCCTCAAGGGAAAAGGGTTAGAATATTTGACTTCTGAGTGCTTGCTGAATGAACATGTGAGTGGAAAGGGCACCATAAGGGCTACTCTGTCTGTGCACCAAGAGTAGGAATCACTGGTCATGGTAGCTGATTGTTCCCTCACTTGCAGTTCCATGGTGATCCATATATGGCATAATGGAAGCCTTGAACTCTCTTTAGCTATGTTGTGCCTAAGTCCCTGTGAGGGGGCATGGCCAGGTGGGCATCTGAATGGTCTCTCTCTGAGAGGTACCCATCTTTTGTCTGTTGTGCCATTTTTCAAGGGTAAAACACATGTAGGAAGTCAGAGATAGGTATTCATTAGTTAAAACCCACAGTTCCTGACTTCAGGAAAAAGGGTTTTTATGGGGTTAAAAATGAAACCAAACTGCTCAAAGAATAAAAGAGGAAAAATACACCAATTGTTCCCAAGAATTCCACATTGGCACCCTCATTGGCCATCACAGTTGCTGCTAATGACTATGGTTTCATTCCCTGCTCCCAAATAGTCTACTGCCAGCCAATTGAACTGGTTCCAGCTAGCTATTGCCTGCATTTGTCCAGAGAGGCACTCCTCCTGCAGCTTTCTGCTTCTATCAGATGGCATCATCTAACATCCACCTAAGATGACTGTCAGCATTTCCTTCTCTTATGAGTTCCATATTTTGACTGAAGAAAAACTGGACTATCAGCCCTGATGAATGAGTTGCCATAGCCTTTCCCAAAGGTTGCCTTACCTAGAAACATCCCAGTTGAGTACTTCTCAAAGACATCAAAGTGAGGGGCAAAAAGCCCAACAGTATGACAAATGATATCAAAATCCAGATATAAGGACTATTGACACTAAAAAACAAATGCCTATTCAGATTGAAAGATAAGAACTTTCAACCTGGATCAGATAACAGCCTTCTCATTGGTCTGACAGGATCAGCCTAGGCCAGTTTGGGCTTCCTTCTTCAGCTGGGCCACCAGGAGCCCATAGTACTATCATCAGGGCACGTACTCTTTTTCCTTTTCTACTAGGCACAAATTTGCAACATGGAAGGTCATCTCCTGTGTAAGCCAATCCCCATACTACTTCTGAGAAGAGACCTCCTCTTCAAGTTAGAAGCAACCATTTCCTTTGCACCAGGCAAGTCAGCTTCCCTTTCATTTATTTTTTTATTTTTTATTTTTTGTTTAAAGAGAAAAAAACCCAGAAAACAAGAGAAGCAATAATACAAAATTCCAAAAATAAAATAAAATAAACACTAATAAATCACTAGTTGACAAATTATATACTGTCATCTTAGAAATAGTTGCTCAAGTTACAGAATTAAAGCACACAAAGTGGACATTCAAACTGTGAGACTGCAAACAGTTCTGCTCAATGATCCAACAAAAACTTAGTAATATGGTTATCAATCCTACACACTTAAACTTCCCTCTCATTTAACGCCATAATGTAAACTCTGACTGTTCCTCAAGAGAAAGATAATGTCTGCATCAGCCTGAGATAGAAAACCACAATCTTGAAATTCTGAAAACTCTCCTCCAGAGGTATGAACCAAACACTTCCCTCCAGGCCTGGCCATAAACCATGCTGCCTCACTGTAACCCCCATTTCTGTCAGATTTCATGAGAAGCATAAACAGTCATCCAGTTCCACATCAGCCACCTAAAAGAATAAGGATCCTGATACGCTGTTGATCTTTGGTTCCCAACCCATACACCCTTTATGGACTGTTAACTCTAGATGACACCTGGTTTACATGTCTAGATTTCAAAGATAACTTTCTCTGCTTGTGAGTTGCTCTATTACATCCTTTTAACTGAGAAGAACCTGAGACAGGACACCACTCACTTGGACTCAGTGGATACAAGGGTTTGGGAACTCTCTAACTGTTTTGGGGGAGGCTCTAACAACATATTTGGCTCTAGAACAGTCAGTTTCTCTGTAGCTTCCATCTCTGTCATGGTATACCAAGAAAGAAAAAATTAAGACTGAAAAATTTTATAGACTATCAAAATGCTAAAATACACCTTTCCTGCGTATAAGGCCACTTCAAGATCTCCGAATTCCCAATGGTGCTGTAACTGCCCTCCATATACATTGCCTCAGTCCTTTGCCACCTGCAGCCTTCTGGTATGCAGAAGAAGGCACTTTTAGGTCCATGCAGCATGCTGTGTTCAAATATATCCATAATCCATATCCATGTTTTCCCTGGTCTAGCCATTGTTGTCTTACACCTTGATTTTTGCTGAAGTTTTAACTTATCTCTTGCTTCAACTCTTGCCTCATCACAGTATAGTCTCCACACAACTGTCAGACAGATCCTTTTAAAACATTAAGTAACATAATGTCATTCCTATATTCAGAATTTTTATAACATTTTGTAACATTCAGAGTAAAATCTCAAATCTGTATAAGGCCTTCTGGATCTGTCTCTGACCTTATTGATACTTTAACACTTATTCTGATTCCACTACATAGACTTTATTAATCTCTCTCCAAAATCAAGCATCTGTCCATCTCAGGGTGTTTGCATTTGGTATTCCCACTGCCTGGACTGTGCTTTCTCCAGATAACCAAATGGATCACTTCATAATCTTCTCTGGTTTTGTGTTATTATCATTCTTAAATACCCTCTGAATTAGTCATTTTATCTTGCTATAAATAAATACCTCAGGTTTATATTTTATTAATAAAAGTTTATTTAGCTTGAAATTTGGGGGGCTGAAAGACTAAACAGCATGGTATTGGGCCTAGAGAGGGGCTCCCTGACTGCATTACATTGTGGAGGATGGCAACAGGGTGAGAATTCATTCAAGAGACAGAGATCACATGGTGAGGCAGGAACCACAGAGTGGAGAGGGGCCAGGTTCATCCTTTTATGAAAGCCTCTCTTAAGTGAGTTAACTCAGTATCTCAGTCCCTTCCAAGGGCAACACTCCCTTATTAAACTCCACCTAATTCACCTTCCACTAAACTCCACCTCTTAAAGTTTCCACACCACCTGAAGACTATCATTATTCCCTCCCTACCAACTGAGAACCAACCTTACAACACTTCCCACTGAGGAAACTCTCATGCTGGATCTGCTGTGGCCTGCATCTAGATGTCTGCACAAAGCCTCATGTTTTCATAATGGAACTTTTCAGAGGTGGCTGAATCTAGATGTGTGATACTGGGATTAAGAGTGTGTGGTACTAAATTAGTCCACTGATTGGTTAGCATAATTCTGGATATGGATAATGGGAAGGGTCAATCTGTGTGAGGGTGGTACCAATAAAAATGCTGGTAGCATGGATGAGATAAAAGAGCTTTTTGGACCTGCTGCTACTGTTGCTTTCTGTGCCATAATCATTTAAGTCTAGGCAGAAAGACCAAGATAATTTTAGAAACACTTGTTCTCACCTTGCTAAGCACTGAAGCACTATAGTAGTTGCCTACCTCCAGACTTATTATGTCAGAACAGAACTCCTATTTTTTTAAACTGCCATAATTGGGTTAATAAAGGAAATGAAAAAAATATATTTTACTTGGAAATTTGGATGAGATCAATAATTTCATCTTATGTGATTTGTTTGCATTTCACATTTCACCCCTGAGATTCTACAGTGACCCAATGTGGTTTATGATCAAAGAAGTGTGACTGGGAAAATAGGTGTATGAAGGAAATTTAACTCATTCTTGATTAAATATTAAATGATAAAATAGAATTAATAATGATAAAATTAGAAGTAAACTTACAATATTTTACATATTGATTTTAAAAATAAGCAAAAGCAAAGATAAGATGCTATATAATTTTTAATGTATAAATTTGGTCCCTAAAAGGGAATAGTTTTAAATTATACAGCTTAAAAATTATGCAGGCTGAAGTAAATATTGTGTATCATAAAAATAATTGTGAGAAGTATTTGTTGAGTGTTTTTTATGTACCTATCAGTTGTGTACTAAGAACTTTATACACATCACCTTGACATAATATGAGCAACCCTGTATGGAATGTTTTACCTCCATTTTGGTCTGATGAAATTAAATTGGAGAGAAGTTAAGCACCTTTATTAAAATCTCAATATAATATGAGCAACTCTGTGATAAATGTGTTATCTCCATTTTTGTATGATGAGAATAAATTGCAGAGAAGTTAAGAAACTTCAACAAGGTCATGGGTTGATAAAAGGTGGAACGTCAGTTGGACATAGTGGCACACATTTGTAATCCCAGCATTTGGGAGGTTGAGTTAGGAGAATTGCCATGAGTTTGAGACCAGTCTGGGCTATAGAATGGGTTCAGAACCAGACTTGACTAACAGTGAGACTCTATCTCCAAAAACAAACAAGCAAACAAACAAACAAACAAACACCAGAGGGTGATCTTAAGGCTGGGTCTGTCCAACAATAAAGCGGTGTGAGCACCCTTAATCATGGATTTGTTTCCTTTCTCCATGCTACCATAGGACAATGCTTCACAATTTTCCTGGGTCAAAGAAGGATTTTCTAATAACTGTAAATTTCATACTGAATTTCTGTATAAAAATCAAAATAGCTGGGCGTGGTGGTGCTTGCCTGTAATCCCAACACTTGAGAGGTTGAAGCAGGAGGATTGTTGCACATTTGAGACCAGCCTGGGCTACAAAGTGAGCCCAAATCCTGCCTGAACTGCAAAAGAAAGACCCTGTCTCAAAAAGACAAAAAGACAAAAAAATAAATAAATAAAAATAAAATCTTACTTTGAACTGAAAGAAGACATTGTGGCTGGCAATGATAGTTTATACGGATCACATTGTCATCCTGTGGCCTAACCCACTCTATAAACTGTCCTTATTTTAGCACTTAAATGGAGGTGAAAATTTGTATAAAAATTAAAATATTTTTTTGCCAATTGTACTTCAATATAGTTGGAAAAACAGATTAGAATAATGGCCACCTATAACCTGTTAAGATAACTACATAGTCTCAGAGAAAATATGATGTATAATATCTATACAAAGTTTTATAAGTAACTGGAATATTTTCAAATTTGCAATCTAATTTTTGCAATTTTTTTAGGCATTACATTGGACTGTACTTTTAAAGAGTTGCATGATTGCAAAAACATTAAAACTAGTCTGTGAGAAAGTAGTTTCTAATGATTAAATGAACTTTCTTGGAAATAAATAAACTCAGAGGTTTTCTGAGAAAACATTTAGCAAAGGTATTGAAACAGAAATTATCCTTATACTTCTCCTTCCCAATGGCCTAAATTGTCTGGAAAATTTCAATAAAAGTAACTGAATCTCGTTCTTGATTATATATATCTTATCGGATTTATATACAATAATCCTTTTCTTAGAGCTTCATACTCTTAGTATCTCGAATATTAGAGGGTTGCCTACTAACTATGCAATCAGGGAAGACCATGGATAATGCTTCACACACAAAAAGAGTAAATAAAAATTTGAGTGTTTACAAGTATTCAATGACCTAAAAGTCCCTTTCATTTCTCAACCATAATAAATTATATGTTGTCATGTGTGCTTGTGCCCCCTTTGGCTGAGCATCTCTCTCAAGAAGCCTTCTTGTGTTAAATCACAAAGATAGCATTTATGGTTATCATGCATCTTTCTGAGACTTTATTAAAATTCTAGAGCCTGGCATGGTGGCACATATCTATAATCCTAACACCTGGAGACTCAGGCAGGAGGACTGTTGCTGGTTTGAGGCCAACCTGGGTTACACAGTGAGTTCAAAAGCCTGCCTGAACTACATAGCAAATAAAACAAAACAAAATAAAATAAAGTTTCAGTAAGGAGAATTTTTTTGTTTAGTTTGTTCTTTGTTTTTGGAGACAGGGTCTCACTAGGTAGCCCAGGCTGGCTTTAAACTTGCCAATGATCCTGCTGTCTCACTCTCCTGAGTGCTGGGATTACAGCACCACATCTGAATCAAAAAGGAGCCATCACACATAGCTCAGTAAGGAATTTTTTAAAAAAAGTATAAACCAATAGGAATAAAAGAAATATAAGAGATGATATTACACTGGAGCTATAATAAGAATTTTAGAAGATAGCTTGTCTATGAATACATTTAGTACATTTTTAAAAACCTTGAAACTCAACTGTCTGTAAAGAGGTAATGTCATTCTGGCAAAAGACAGAAGTCTTCAGGAAGGAGTCTACCCAGAAATTTTAATTTAAAGAAGTTCTGGGCTTGGAGATGCCAGGCACAGTTGAGGTCAAGGGTAAAGTATCACACTGATACAGGAGGATTTATTTAATCTCTCTGCTGTTGTTTCTCTCTTGGCTTTTAGAATTTTAGAGGGCACACTAGGCTATGGTAGTGAGCTCAAGGGAAGCCTGCACTACATAGTGAGATCCTGGCACAGAAATTAACCAGCCAAACAAAATCCTTCCAAAGCTAAACAAACCAAAAAGGAGAGTATTTATTGCAGTAGAAATGGGGCAAACACAGGAAACTATAAAAAAAAGTAATATTCAGTGACCATGAACAAACATTGGGAAAATAGAGTAGTGAAAACAAGCAATTCAGTATAAGAACTGAAAGATTCCCTTTAGGAAATTTCCCCCTGAAGTAGACTAAAACAAGACAGAGAAGGTAACAAGAAATAATAGGAAAATTAGAGGGTCAATTTGTAAGAGTTTTAGTGATAATGGGATGGGGGGATAAATTATGAAAGAAAGAATATGACAGCATTTTCCCAACTAAAAATCATGAAATTCTACTTTGGAAGAATCCAGAGTGCCTAGCATAATGAATGTAAAATGTGTTATACCAAGGCGATTGCTGAGAAATTACAGAACTCTGGGGATAAAGAGAACTTCATATCTCTTGTCCTCCTTCCTTCTTTGTTCTTCCTTCATACAATCATAAGTGCAGTTAAATTCAACTCTAAACTCACTGTTTACACCCCTCGCTCCCCCTCCCCCAGTGGAATGCGAGTGTAGAGAACTCATGCTGACTAGAGTCATTTTAAATCAAGGGTACTGACTGCAACAAAACCCTTAGTGCTGCGCTACTCTTCTTTTAGGCTTCATTCTCTCTCCTATCGGCCACTTTATGCTCCCTTCTGATTAAACAATCTTCTGCCAATTTCCTCATTGTGGCTTACAATCTTGCTGTCTTTTGCTGAAAAAGTTTTGAATCAATTGGAAGAGATCTTACACACACTTTCACCACCACAATAGTTTTCTTCCTGCATTATGGGACTCATGTTCTGCATTCTGCCGTTACTTCTCAGGAACTTTTCTACTAAATGCCTATTTTGCATTTAGACTTCATCCCCTTTTAACTACTTGAGTTTGTCCCAGCATTCTTTGCTTTTTCTCCTGAATCACTGAATCTTCTTTCATTCTCTATGTGTACATGTATATATAAAGCCCACCTTTACTTAACTCCACTTCTCCAGCTGCTGTTCCATTTTTCTCCTTTGGTTTTTAGCAACACTTCATCCATCTCCAAGTCTCTCTGTCCATCTTTTTCTTGAATTCACTGTGGTCATCATTCTCATGATGCTAATGAAACTTCTCTACCCAAAGTCTCTGATAACTTCCATTAATCCAACTCTAAGGCCTCCTTTTCCTTGTTCTATTAGCAGTGTTTGAGACAACTGGCCATCCTCTCCTCCTTGAGATACTTTTTTACTTAACTCCCAGGAATGCTATGTTTGCCTAGTTTTTCTCTTAATTTTTTGGCTGCTCCTTCTCTTTTTGACTGCTTTGCTTTCAACTCTTCAACCTCTGTTGGAACACCTTTCATTTTTATATCTACTCTACTCTCAGGGTGATCTTTTCTAGTGACATGACTTTAAATACTACCAGTGTACTAACAAATCTTTCTTAAATTTATGTGTATCAGCATGGACTTCTCCCAGACTGTCCTCTGACACACTTCTGCCTCATGGCCCATGCATGTAGTGTCCTTTCTGCCAAGAAAGAGGATCCCCTGAGTACTGGCCTACATTGGGTCTTCATTTCCTTTCTACACAAGGCCTTCTTTACTTAAATCTTTATGCTGTCTCTAGAAATTCTCCTGTTTTTTTGCTTGAATATTTGTCACTAATATATTATATGTTCTACTTATTTATCTTATGTATTGTTACCCAACTAGAATATAAGAGCCTCAAAGGCAGAATATGGCTCTTTAAAAATGAGGTAATCTCTAGCATCTAAAACACAGCCTGGCACAGTAGTGGCTCCTCAATAATTTTTGTATTTTTATTAGTACATGTTTATAGTGTATAATAATTACATTTCTCATGGGGGGTTGCTATATGTACATAGTTTTTTTCTCATTCCATTCCCTTCAATAAATCTTTTGAATGAATGTTTTATAAAAACCCTCCTACAGGAAAAAGAGACAGGTTCAGTGTCCATAATTGCACCATGTTTCTCTACACTGGAAACTGGAAACAAGAGATGAATGCTGTAGAAAATGTAGGGGAAAGTGATTTCTAGCCTTACTGGATTCCATATCCAGCCAAACTGAACTAAGTGCAAGAGTGAATTAAAGTTGGTTTTATATTTATAAGATCACAAATATATTGTCTTCATGAACTCTTTTTTTAAAGAAGCTACCAGATAATACAGCCACTAAAATAAGCAAGGTAAAAACAGAAAGAGATAGGTTCCAGGAAAACAAGAGATTCAACACAAAAAGGGAAAGGAAAAATCTAAGGTGGTAATTAAGAGAAATGGTAGCCTTGTGGCAAGCAGAAAGTCTAGAGTGCAGTCTGTACAGATGTGAATAGAAAGACCTAGACTGCAAGAGGGATGTGTCCCTAGAGAAACAAAAACCAAGTAAGCAGAACCGAGAGTTTGAAATACAATGAGCATTAACATCAGCTATAGAAATATTTATATTTTCATAAGGGGAGGACTAATGATAAAAATAGCAGTACAGGTATAATATTTAGAATTACAAATGTAAATGGCTGGCAAGGCATGGTAATAAATGCCTGTAATCCCAGCACTCCGGAGGCTGAGGCAAGAGGATCCCCATGAATCTGAGGCCAGCCTGGGTTGCACAGAGTTCAAGGCCAGCCTGAACTATGTAGTGAGACCTTGTCTCCAAATAAATAAATAAATAAATAAATAAATAAATAAATAAATACCTGAAAAAAGATACAAAGTTGCTCCTGGAGACTGGGCATGAGAAATTGAGGGGGATAGGGCCCTCAAAGTCTCGTATTCATTTTTCTGTCCTTCATTGTAAGGCTCACAGTATTATTTGACTTTTTTAAGTTATATAAATACATTTTGGTTAACAAAATTTTTAATTTAAAAAGTTTATCTAAAACCTAGAAATAATATTAGAGAAATGTTATCTAGAGTTATGAAGGTAATAAAAGGAAATAAACACAGATGATAAAAGATAAATAATGGTAATTTCAGAAACTCCTTTCCTTCTACCCACCAGTACTGTAATCATTGATTCTGTTGTATTCAGGTTATTTTTGTTTAAAAAATTATCTTTATTTAGAAATATGTTGTCCTTGCATGTGCTTTTATGCCTGCAAAGACATTTCAGGAGGAAATTAGGGTTACAACTATAGTTTATATTTCTGAAATGCTGTCTTACATTTACATTTTAAGTGTCTCATTGTTAAAAGTAATTTACATTTCTATTCCAAAGAAGATATGTGTACTTGGTTTTAATCTATTTGATTTTGCTTAGAAAACACAACAATCTGGCACTGTATTTACCAATAAATCACAGCAATACAGCCTTTAAAAAAAAGATAAATTATGGTTACTTCTGAAAAGTAGATTTTTTTTCAGTATTGGGGATTGAATCCAAAGCCTTGTGCAGGCTAGAAAAATGTTCTACCACTGAGCTCCATCTCCAGCCCCAGGGACTTTTCATGAACACAGCTGTGATTGCTTTTGTAATAAAAATAAATGAGTAATACCAAAGCACAGTATAGGTTGGCCTATCAGATGTATTCAAGAATGCAATAGATCTGAAAATTAACTGCAAACTAGCTGACTGTCATTAGGGTCACTTTGACAGAACACATACATTAACAAATAGAAACTATTATTTTGAGAAACACGGACACATACATGATTTAACTTAATAATGTAATGATGGTTTGCCATTCTAATAAAAGTTTATTTCTTTAATTTCAAGGAAAAGTGGCTGTTAGCTTAATAGGAGTTACTCTGCTGGAATCCTAATTCGAAATTGTTAACTTGAATTGATATGACCTTCCTGGAAGAATTAATCCTCTTGGGCTTTTGTTCTTATTGTAGGGGCAGATTTTCTCTAACACCTAATGTAGTCATTTGAGTTCTGGCCCAGAAATAGTAAAGAAACAGCAATGATACATAACTGTATGTCAGAATTTCTGTGGGACCAGGACAGCATACAAACTGCTCAAGAATTACACTGAAGTTATCCAGAGGAAAAGGAATATTGGCTTTTATTTTTAAAAGCTAGTTAAATAATGATTCCACAAAATCTCTTAATAATACATTTCTCTGAAAATTTTTGTTTTTACTATTTTAATATGTACTGAAAAATGGAGCACATCTATAAAATATAGGGATATAGTGACTACCAGTGAATTTAAGATTTAAGAACAGGGGCATTACCAATAGCTTTGTTGTTTCCTGAGTGTTCCTTTCTGTATCCCATCCTCATTGATTAAATAACTATTTCTATAGCTGATGTTAATGCTCATTGTATTTCAAATTAATGTCTGCAGGCTTTGTCTCTGGAGATGAGTATCTATGAATAGGTTTTGCTTTTTCTCACAAACAAGTGAGCCTAGGGTTTGTGGTTGGCAGATTTGTCTGCAAGTCAAGCTCTGTGCAACCTTACTAACTGTAACTGTAGACATGTTATGCAACTCTTTCTACCTGCATTTTCCTACTTTTTAAATACTTTCTGATTTCCACAGTTATTGTAATATTTAAGTTAATGTAGATAAAATACTCACTATTTATATTTTTAATGAAAACTAATAATTCTGCCCTCAGCATCTGTTGGCCAAGCCTGAAGGAAAGAAAATTTTCTTTGTTAATATTTTCTTCAAAAATATTTAAATATAGTATGCTGAAAAATGCTACTTTTTCCCCTTGGATATTCTTATTGAAAAACACAAGGTAAGTAATTTCCTTAAGAGAAATCTTAAGGACACTAGAACAAAGTTCATGGTCTCCAATGTATTCTTACAACACAAGCACAAATACACACACAGAAGATCAACACCAGTTCACTGATGTTTTCCCTTTCCCACCCCAGGAATTCATACATGTGTCTTTACTAAAGATATTTACAGGACTGTACTGTTATACAAACAAACCGGCACTTAATCTCCTAGAATGACTGTGATAATACATACCCCCAGGAGAAGGATGTCTTTGTTTCCTGGATCTTGGAGTCATACAACATATGGTCTGACGAATTTTAAGCTCCAAGTATCTACTTTTAGACATGATGATTCCTAGCCCTTATCTTTTAATAAAAGTATTTGTTGCTTTCACAATAGCACCCTAGCTAGAAAGCAAGCAGCTTTTTCAGTTTAGAAAGTTCAGTGAGATGAATAATTTAGCTTGCAGGAGTAACATATCTAAGGAAGAAATTTAAGTAGGGATTAAGATACTGCAGGCAATTAATTAAATGATCTTAGAATACTTGTGTCACAGTGGCTAATTTAAATATGTACTAAACATGTGTACAGATCATAAATCATGATTGTGATATTCTGAAGAGCACTATAGAACATGTACCTTCTTGCAAAATAGACACAATCTTAGGTTTTGTATACTTAGGAATGTTTGAAAATAATCCTCCTCTTTCTTTTCCTTTTTTCTTCCTCTTCCCCCACATGATAATGTATATAGAGGATGACACTGTTTATAAAGTTTATATTTAATGTCAACCAAAATGGACATATTTTGGAAGGCCTATATTTAGGTAAATATCTGAATTTTAAACATACTTTTCTGAGACTAGTTCTAGGTATCACAGTGGCAAGTGCTTCCTCAGACTGCTATGGTAATTCAGTGCCTCATCACTAAACTCAGTTTGGCACAGAAAGAATCACATACAGTAGATTCTGCTTGACCAAACAGAATATCCCTCCATCTCATTGGCAGCTGGGAAGTTATCAACCTGCTTCTGCTGCTGCTGCTGCTTCTTCTTCTTCTTCTTCTTCTTCTTCTTCTTCTTCTTCTTCTTCTTCTTCTTCTTTTTCTTCTGCTTCTGCTTCTGCTTCTGCTTTTTCTTCTGGTTGACTAGATATGAGTTAAAAGAGAGAAACTAGAGGATTAACGATAAGGCATCTCTGAGAGATTACTAACATATCACTAACAGAAGCATATGTAGTAAAGACAAGTACTTGGCATCTTAACATAAGATAACTAAAAAGATATTGGGTCAGGTAGTATCCTATCTATGTTGTCATCAAGTGACATTGCTTATGCAGAACAACTTAAAATGGTTTGAACCAGGAATGAGGGCAGAAAGAAATGCGAAGGCATTAAATACCTGCTGTTTTGCCTATTGAGCAACTGTTTCCCCTTTCAGTTTTCATACTCCTTTGAGACAGGAGCTTACTCACAATGAACAACAACAACCTATGAGACCTGGGAGTCCAGGCCACAGTGGTGTGAAGCCCTTAAGTGTTGAGCTGCTGGGCTGCTTGCCTGAGAATTTTCCCTGGATGGGAACAGAATTAGCCCCATAATCCATCATTGACACTCCATCAGCATGTAGAAATTAAGCAACTTCTGTGTCAGAGGTGTAGTAGAACTGAATTCTGGCTATACAGTAGAATCATCTGCTGGGGATTTAGAACAAAAACAAAAGCCAAATCTCCATGTGAAACTTGTGTCAAACCACTGAACTCAGAATTCCTTGGGATGAAGAGCGAGGCTTCAGTACATTCGGAAAGCTCCCTTGGTAATGCTGATCGGCACGCAGGACTGAGATCTTCAGGGTAGGATGTAGACAGAACTTAAACATTCAAGCACCCACCTTATGAAGAAGAGTGAAAAGAGAAGTTCTATAGGCAGCTCTGGAGAAGGCTACACTCTATGTCTGGCTAGTGTACAAGTGGCACCTGCAGGACATTAGTTGTCTCATAGATCCTGGAGTTAATAGTACAGGAAGAAAGGCTAGAGGGCAGTAAGCCAAAGCCTTCTGTCTGTTCCTTGTTAGTTGCTTTTGGCAGCTGTATGTTCTCTCCTTTGTGGTTATGTGACACATAGTACCTGTGTTCCTCACCAACACCTATTAAGGGAAGTGATGACTTATAATTTATCAGAATTTATTTTTGCACTGATTTGAGTCAATAGGATGGGAGAAAGAATGAGATGTCTACTTGATAAATAAATCTACCATATAGGTACAAAAAGGGCAAAACTTTTCCTCAGTAATACCAACAATTAGCTCTCCTCTCTAGACTTTTTCTATGCAAGCCATCACTGACTGAAGATTCTTTTACTTGTAGCTAGATACAGTGCTCACAGATTGCCCAGTAGTAAGTTGAATGAATAAATAGAAAAATGGAAAGGTGATTAGAAGATCACCTTTTTTTCCTGAAATTCTGTCTCTTTAGCTGCTGTGATTGTGTTTTTGCTTTTTCAAATTTCCTTCCTTAACTGTAGTAATTGTAAACCTCACTTCCTATGAGGAATGGTGTCTTATCAATGATATTGTTTTTCATATTATATCCTGCCACCTCCACTTCCCTAACATAATGGGGCTAAAAATGGGGCTCAAAGATACCCAATCAAAGTTGTTTTGGATTTTATGTTCAAAGTTGGGTCCATTTCTCCATTTTCCCCTGAGTTTCTGTTAAATGGCTGTAACTCTAAGAGATACCTGCAGTCATATATCTTGTCTCATGGAGAATCTGAGAAAACAAAGTCTATGTGTAGAGAGAATTTCAGAAGAGATGGACAGAAAGAGAGAGAGAGAGAGAGAGAGAGAGAGAGAGAGAGAGAGAGAGAGAGAGAGAGTTATGCTCTGGACATAATTAACTGTTGGATTTAGTTATGCCTCAGGGAGTATCTATCCTTGCCATAAGAGAAAAACAGTTGCCTCTTTTGTTTCACCTTGAATTAATTTGAGTCATATTTCTGTCCTGCATCTGAAAGAACCCTGAGTAAAATACAGTACTTAGTAACGTTTATTAATCATTTTTACCATTTAAGGCTAAGGTTTCTTATCTATAAAGATATTGGATAAGAGCTCTTAAAATTCAGTTTTAATTTTTCACATCTATAAATACTGTGGTGGTTGAGCCAAAATACATTCAAATGAATCTTTGGCCTTTATTTTATTTTTAAATCCAGTGCATGAGGCCAAACCTAAGGCCTCACAACTGCTAAGTATGTGCTCTACTAGCAAGCTACAACCCTAGCTGTGGCTTTTATTTTTTAAGGGAAAATCAATCTACAAAGGAGAAATCTCATTGCACTAGACTAAATCTTTTCCTTCTTTTTCACATTAAGCTTTAAGTTACAGCATCACAGCAATGGAATACAGTCATTCAAAAATGATAACCTTATAGATAACTTTATAGTTTATTGTATTATAAATATGGCATTTCAAAACAGTGGGAAAGGAAAGTATTACTCATTAAATGATGATAAAACAATTTTGTTGCTGGACATGAAAAGTTGGAGTTATTGGTTTCCAGGAAATGGAATCACAAGAAATTCAGGCCAGAATTCAGGGCTTGGTGTATTATGACAGAATTCCAGAAAAAATGAAAGAACTGTCATTGAATAAATTTAGATTTTTGTGCATGAAAAAAATAAGCCCCTGAAAATAATCCCTATTTCATCTTTTCTTTTTCTTTTTTTTCTATTGCATCTTTTGGAACAAAAATTAATATGAGACCCAGTCTGATTTTCAGGAAAATATGGTAGTGTGGCAATAATGGTCACATACTCTGACTTCTTGGATTCCAGTGCTAGCTCCATTTCTTACTATCTATGTGAATGTAGGCAGCCACTTAGTCTTTATTTCAGGTTCCTTATCTATAAATGGAGATAATATTACATTTTAGAGCTAAAAGAGTTAATATAGGTAAAGTGATAAGAATAGTGGCTGTATTTTCAAGTATTATTTACATTTTCTCTTCTATGTCCTCTCTCTGAAACTTCCTTTTCTTTGGGGGTGCCTTTAATGTAGTAGTTAATGCAGGTGTTGGCAGACCATGTCCAGTAACCAAGTAAGTAGCCCTGTAGCTAAGAATGGTTTTTGTATTTTTAAAAGATTAAAAAAAAGGAATAGCAATACAGAAACCCACATATCCTAAAATATTACTATTTGGCCCATTGTAGAAAAAGTTTCCTCTTGCAAATACAGTTGCAATTTAAAATAACTATGGTATAAGTAACAAGGAATAAACTTTTAAGGTGGAATTTCCAAACTTATTGTAATAGGAAGGGAGATCATTTTTCAAAAGGAAGATTTTATTTTATCTTGTGAATATTTGCTCCCTGATTCTCTAGTGAGATAAATTTTTCCACCAATGATTAAGAGTCACTTCATGGTAACTGATTAATGGTATGGTACTGTAGGGTCAAACAATTTTGAGGTAATTAAACTCATGAGACTGATGTGATATCAAATTATCATAGACAGCTAAATTAAATGGAGATTAGTATGCATGCCGGGCACGGTGGCGCATGTCTGTAATCCCAGCACTCGGGAGGCTGAGGCAGGATTGCTATGAGCTTGAGGCCAGCCTTAGCTACTTAGTGAGTTCAAGGCCAGCATGGACTACATAGCAAGATCCTGTCAAAAAAATAGAAAGAAAAAAAAGTTAGTATGCACTCAGAGAGAGACTGAGCCTTCAAGGCAACCAGCATGAAAGAGAAAGACATCAAAATTGTGGGTGGAGGCAAATCTGAAGAGATCCAGGCCTCAAGATGGAGATGCAAGAGCCAGGCCTTTGAACCTCCTTAGAGATAGACAGCAAGTTGCGATTATACTGTAATTAGCACTACTTGGTCCAGTAAGCCCGGACGGGAATCACATGCAAGATAGATGACAACATCTGGACCCATACTTCTCTCTTGTTCCAGGAATACCTTTGTTCTTTCCATGTACTCTTGCTATGTGATTAATATTAGCTAAGCATAGTTTGACCCACACTGTACCCACATTGTGATTCTGCTGTTATGAATGACCCTTGGCAGCCTCAGCGATGACTCACTCAGCACCCCTTCTGGAAATCCAGGTCTTTCTCTTAAAAAGACTATAAAACTATCTTAACCTGATTTGGTTTGCTACTTTATCCCTTAATGTTGTGAGACCACAAACTTGGAACATCTGACATCTAATTAGTTGGGAATTATTTTCCTGTCACAATATAATTATCCTGTTTTTTTTTTGCCAATTTTCTCTGCTGATGTTGGAATCTAGCTTCTATGGGAATCCAGGATCATATCATGTCTGGAGTCAGCAACTGGTCACTATTTTGCCAAAGGCCCTTGTGGTAAAGAATGTGAAAGTAGGAAAGTTGATTTGAGAAGTTTTCTTTCTAGATCCTGGTTAGGCATATTTTAGAGAAAGGAAGTTGCCAGGAAAAATATCTTTACAGAGGCAAGATAGCTAAAAAGTAATTGTTATGAAAGAGAGAAAATGGAGCCAGATTTTTTGTTGGTTTACAAACAAATATAATGTTAACTACTTGAAAGTCTCTGGGTAGCTTTACTGTTTTAATCAGCCTTGAGTCACTTGTAGATTTTCAAATGAGCAAATCTACCATGGACAAAAAACAGAGAGCAGACATACATTGGGTAGAGACCTGACTTTCCTCTGAAAGTCGTCAGATGAATTTGCTTATTAAATTGTTAGGTGTTGTTTTATCAGCTGAGGGTAGAGCTGTGAGGAAGGAAAGGCTACTTTCTTTTTGACTTTAACTGAGTCTGCTGAGACTCAAACATGAGTGGTAAACTGCTGGGCTGTGAACTTCCAAGGCAGGGTAAGTCAGGCAAGCACATTATACACAGAAGAATGATCATTAAGTTATAAAAAGGTTGAAGTGATTCAGAACAAAGCACAGATGCATGTTTGGACTTTACTTTCAGACCAGCTTTTGAGTGTCTAAGTTCAGTTTGTGGAAGGAAGGCTCCAGAATCTCTGCTTTTCTTCAGTGACAGACTTTTGTATTTAGAAAAAAAATGTAGGATAGTTTTGATACAAACTTGCAATTTGTCTTTCCCAAATAAGGTCATTTAAAAATCACAAATGCTATATCGTATTGTTTCAGAAAAGAGACTTATAAAGGAGATACAATATGGCAATATAAAATTGGTACAAAATAGAATTCACTTAGTCCTCGTTAAAAAAAAAAAAAACCCAGAAAGAAACTTTAGTACAGGGTTGGGGATTTAGTTCAGTGGTGTAAGGGCCTGCCTGACAAGTGTGAGGTTGTAAGTTTGATCTCCGAGAAACAAAACAAAACAAAACTTTAGAACAGTTTCTAGGGAAAAATGATCCTCCGTCATGATGTTTCTACTTTACCTAATTCCACTTTCATTTCATCATCTTTTACTGCTTGCCTTTGGCCTTTAATCCAAGCCTCCAAAGCCCCAATATTTCAACCACACTTCCTTTCTCTTTCATACATCAATTTATTAGGAACTTGGTTTAGCCTAGGGAAGAGAGATGGGAGAAGCATGTAAGAAAATATTCAAGTAAAGTCCAGGAGGACAGAAGATTTGCCTTATTTTCAAGTACACATGTTCACAAACTTGAAAGCAGGTGTCAGCAACCAATATTCATTGAATGAATGAAAGAAAACAGGCAAGGTATATACAGGTTTCACTGTAACACATCATAAGTTACAAAGTAGTAATCTTTGCTCTTGTTATAATTAATGACATTTCAAAAATCATTGCAGAAATAGTCTCTCTCACCTTTCCCCCTAGGCACCACCAGCCCCAAAGCATAACATTTTCTTCTGGTTCCTACTCTAAGGATTTCAATGTTCCTATCTATAAAATGAGAGGACTCGAGATCCATAATCTCAAAACTCTTCTTTTTTTTTTTTTTTTTGGTATGGAGAATTGAACTCACAACCTCATGCTTGCCAGACAGGCGCTTATGCCGCTGAACTAAGTCCCTGGTCCTCAAGGCCCTCTTAAAGCCTGAAATTTCATACTTCCAAAAAACGATTTTGGCTCCTTCAGTGAAATAAATGTTAGAAATGTACATCAAGAAATCATTTCGGATTTTTCAGGAATGTTTTACGTGGAGGAACTGGAGTAAGTAGTTTCACTTGCTAAATAAACTGATCATTAATTATTTAAATCCCCAAAGAAAAATCTTTATCTTTACAAACCCACAAAAGATAAAATTAATTTAAAATAAAATGACTACAGGAAAGCAGGAGTAATCTGAGCGGAAGAGTGAGGATAAACCAAATCGGTTTATTAACAGGCACTGACCACTTGCCAGGGTAACGGGGGAATCCCCAGCTCTGCTTCACTCTCCCAAAATCTCCAAAACCCACGCAGTTTTTCGCGTCCTTGCATTCACAGCGGTCTCCTGTCACCCCCTGCTGGCCATCTCACATATGGCGACTGACGACCGACGCATCGCTGCCTGGGTCGCCGAGTCGATGACGTTATCTATATGGGTCGCCGGAGACCGGAAGTTAGTTGTCTTCACTTCCGCTCCTCGGTCCTAGTTAGGATACCGTAGGCTGAAGGCGGAAGCATCTTTGCGAGCATAGGTACTGTGTGTGCTTAGAGTCTTGGCTGTCGTGCTGTTTTATTTTTTGTTTCAAAGCTGGTCTGAATATTTGAGTTGTACAGCGTAGCCTCTTACAGAAATACAGTTTGAGGAAGAAGAGGGAGAGGAGAGTTTATGATGTGGAATTACTGTGGCTTTGATTTTATGAAAACCTACCTGATTCGGATCTTCCACTCTTCACCTAGCTCAGATAAGCTAGTAAGGGAGCTCGGCACTGTTGCAGATTTTATTTTAGCACTTAGCTCACATATTCGTGGTTCACTACCTTTTCTCAGGCATTTACTTGCCATTTTTTCCCAGTATGACCGAGAAATGTTTAGTTTGCAGGAGGAAATGCATCTCACGAAGATATTATGCTGGAATCGATCCTTTATTCCCTTTTACGAATTCCTGATAGTATTTTGCTTTTTCTATTACGGGGACTGTTTAGAAACAACAATTTTTCAACTTTTCTGGAGGGCGGCAAAGTCCTCTTTCAATAAGAGAAATAAGGTGAGAAATCCGTTACAATATAGACCCCCTTACTTGTTTTGCTTTGACAGAATACCCGTTGGAATGTGCTATCGAAGGGCCAGTGATTAATCATTCCATGAAAAGTCCTTTAATAAGAAAGTTGTATAGCAGAGGAAAACCAATCATCTTTTTATTCCTTAGATGTAATAAGTTACTAGTACAGCGATTTTCAGGTTTGTTTAACCCTTAAAGTAATGGCTTCAGTATGTAGTGATATCATAAGTGTACTTTTTCATAACAAATTATGTTTTACCGTTTATTTCCTTTGGATAATTTCCAGGAAGTGGAACAGCTGGATTAATTGATAATGTACATTTAAAATTGTGACGGGGTGCCAGATTCCTTTGCACAATATTTAGAGGTTTCTGTTATGTTCACCAATTGTCAATATTGTTAGGTATCATTGATGTTAAAGTTTTGCTGGCACTGCTCTGCCATTTTGGGAGTCAGTTTTTCATTTTAGTATTATCAAGATCAAATTTTAGTTGCCAGTTCTAAGTATTTCAGTTTTTTTTCTGATAAATAATATTTAGTTTTAATTTCCTTAGGTATAAATTTTATAAAACAAATGATTCTTTGTACTATTTTAAGTTAAAGATTTCAGGGAAGATTGTATTTATATGGATCCTTGTTCATGATGGTAACCAGTAGGATGGGCTGTTCTGAAGGAAAGCAGAGTTTAAGCAAAGACCAAGAGATTGGCATGGGAAAGAATATTTAGGATCAGAAATTTGAGAGCTGATGCTCCTAGGGAGTAAGGATGATCAAAGTAAAGAGTCAGCTGAGAAAGTGGTTGGAACTAAAGGCCAGTCTGAAAGTTCTGTTTTCAGGGAGCTAGAGAAAGACTTTAATGAGTAAGTCAGGGACATGTCATATCTTTGTTTTGTAAGTACCTGGATGGTGGCGGTTTTCTGGTGTTAAAGAGGCAAGATAGGCAGATGGTACAGACAGAGTTAGAGAATGTGAAGAGTTGTAGAAATTTGAGATTAACAAAGAGTGGAGAGATTTCCACATGATATGATGAATGGCAGCTTGAGTAAGAGGAAGAAGGCAAAACTCAGGTTTTTTTTTAATCACGAGTGATTTTTAGGATAGTGCTATTAATCAGGAAAGTCTATTTAGGGCTCTGTGAAAGATGCTCAAGTTACATTTTTAGCGTGGTAATTTATGTGGAAGATATTTGTGTAAGTTAAACACAAAGATGTAAAATTTACTTGTAATAGCTTCAGGAGAAACCTTTATAGATATATTTTCACTTATTTTTGAATTATCTTTAGTAAACTGTTGGATGCTCTGTCATTTGCTCAGCTAATCTCAAGATTGTCTAGAGTAGTAGTACTTCAAGCTTGTATACACTATTTTCAAACACATTCATAAATGTACGTCCAGTATATGTGTATGTAGTGATTGATTAGTTGTATACATATCTTATGGCATGATTATATTGTGTACATTACAAATATGTAAAAAGTAGAATTTTTCAAATACAGGAAATGGGGTTTTACAATTTTTTTGCTACATTCTCTTTAGAAAATGTTACAAATATGTAAAAATAGAACTTTTCAAAGACAAGAATGGGATTTTACAGTTTTTTTTGCTATGTCCTCTTTAGAAAACACTGAATCCTGAGCTGACATAAGGTTCTGTCCCATTTTCCAGTAGAGGTCATACTTGAGCCTGAAAAGGAGAACACATGCTATACAAAGTAGAACCTTCATTGTTCAGTTTAGAGGAGGATCTTTTTTTTTTTTTAATCTCCAAATGTATGCAATTTTGGAGCAGCATGTAATGATAGTGTGTGGTATTAGGGAAAAGTGAAGAAGAGGAAGCTCAGTAGAATGTGAATCAATCTAAAATGTGCTTTTATCTTTGTTTCTGACATTTGCTTTGTGAGTGCCTTGCATTTGAGTTGAATGTTATTTGAATGTATAGTTGATTGTATAGTTTGAAAAACTTTCCCCAATTCTTTGAAACTTTTTAGTCTCTACAAGCCACAGGAATGTTCCCACCTGTGGGCAGCATCCAAATTTTTGTCAAAATCATAGTAATCAAAAGGATATAGGCAAAAGGGGCTTTTTTGATCTTGATCTTGAAAGCAGTATCTTCAACCCTAAAATATTTAGTGGTGAGTTTGAATCATCTATATTTTTTAATTAAGAGAGGAGGATAAGGGATATGTCCCCTTAAGAGCCTGTTTCAAGCAATTAGAAATCAAGAAGTTGTGTATTCTGTTGTGTATTCTAACAAAGAGAAAGTTTTTTTTAAACTCCATGTGTTACGTGATTCAGACCATAGTAGCTGGGATGACAGGTTAAATTAGCATAAATTATCTAATAGTGGACTGAATAATGGAAGAACATTTTTTTATTGCTTTCTCATAAAATAAATGGGGTTGCTCATTTCAGTAGTGACCTGTGATTGTAATTATATAAGTTCATACATTTTATGCCTCATTTCTAAATGATCAGAAAAATGAGTTATTCAGTTACTTCCAGAAGCTGAAATTGTGTCATGCTACAAGTGCAAATAGCATTGAATTAATCTCGTATAATAAGGTGTTGGGGTAGAGGAGAATGGTAAAAGTAAAATGATTATGTAACTCTGGATGTAGTGGCACTTAACCTGTCATCCCAGCTACTCGGAAGGCTGAGGCTGGAGGATCACTTGTACATAAGAGTTCAAGCCAACCTGGGCAGTGTAGTTCTTGATTGTGTGAATTAATATCTCAACTAAATCTTTTCCCTTCCCTCCCCTCTTCTCTCTTCTTGCTTCCCCTTTACTCCCCATCTCTCCCCAACTCATCTTTCCTCTCCCCTTCTCTCCCTTGTGCCAGGATCACACATGCTAATCACATGCTGTATCACTGAGCTACACTCGAGGCCCCCAGCTAGATCATTTTGAAGATGAAAATTTCTTTGGAATTACTGCATTATAATCAAGGAGACAGTAGGATAAACTGAGTGATATGGGGGTTGTTGACCAGATGTCTAAGTAAAATAAGAATTAAAGCTGTAATGCTAGCATAGTTAAATGGCACCATAAATGTAGAAAAGGATACTTAAGATGGAAATTAGATAGTCTGAGGTTTTGTTTTTCAATACTAGATTTAGAGTTTGAAAACGGGAAGCTAGAGGCAAGGAAGTCTGCTATCTATGGGCAGGGCAAGGCCAAACATCTAGGAAGTTGGAAGACAACATGGAAAGGAAGGTGTGACTTAACTGAGAATAAGCCAAAGGTTTGAAAAGCAGGAAGAAACAGCAGGACCACCACGATTTGGAGTGGCAAAGACATGCAAGGTCAAATTAAAATGAAACAAATATAAGCCTGAATAATTCTTTTACAGCCGTGGTGCTTCCTGCTTTTAGTAATGTTAAAAGTGAAAGGAGCCCTGGGTCTCCATGTAACCAATGGAAGCAGTGAGCTTCTACTGAGGAATAGTTGTTTCCTATAGAAAGGACTGGGATGCTTATAGAATCAGAATGTGGTCATTTAATTATTTAACACAGGCACTTATATATGTGTTGTTTTATGCAGCATTCTGAAAGATCTGGGCTACCTGACCATTATGGCATCAAGAAGTCTCTGGCATATGAGATGTAACTTTCTATTGGGTTCAAGATGTTGGATGATTCAATATTCAACAGAAATCCTCCTCAAATCCATTTCACTTAGGCTTTTTGGTGTGAAATGTGATAATGCAGACAGTGAGCCTTCAGAACATGAGGACCTGCTGAACAACTTATTTACTATGGGAGTTGATATTGACATGGCTAAGAAACGACAACCTGGAGTGTTTAATAGGACAGTTACTAATGAGCAGGACCTGCAGATGTTTCTTTTATCCAAAGGAGCTAGCAAAGAAGTGATTGCGAGTATCATATCAAGATATCCACGTGCCATAACACGTACTACTGAAAGTCTTTCAAAACGGTGGGATCTGTGGAGAAAGGTGATCACATCAGACCTTGAAATTGTAAATATTCTGGAACGTTCTCCTGAATCCTTTTTTCGGTCCAGGAACAATGAAAATTTGGAGAAAAATATTAATTTCCTCTGTTCAATCGGATTGACCAGTAAATGCCTTTGTCGATTATTGACCAGTGCCCCTCGTACCTTCTCTAATAGTCTTGATTTGAATAAGAAGATGGTTGAATGTTTGCATGAAGTTGGTTTGTCTTTGGGTTGTAATGACCCCACAGATTTTGTCAGAAAGATAATTTTCAAAAACCCTTTCATCTTAATTCAGAGCACCAAGCGAGTGAAAGCTAACATTGAGTTTTTGCAATCAGCTTTCACCTTGAACAAGGAAGAATTGCTTGTTCTGATAGGTGGTTTAGGAGCTGGAATCCTAGACCTTTCCAATGACTATGTGAGAAAGAACTACAAAAATATCAAAGAGAAGCTGTTTTCCTTTGGATGTACTGAAGAAGAGATACAGAAGTTTGTCTTAAGCTATCCAGATGTGATTTTCTTGGCAGCAAAAAAGTTTAATGATAAAATAGATTACCTCATAGAAGAAAAAATTAGTATATCACAAATAATTGAAAATCCTCGAGTTCTAGATTCAAGTATGAATACTTTAAAAAGTCGAATCAAAGAATTGGTACATGCTGGTTATAACTTGAGTACATCAAACATTGCTGTTCTGTCTTGGAGTAAAACAAGATATCAAGCTAAACTGAAAAAAATTAAAACAGTACTTGGGGCTTAAGTCTTAAAACATGCTGATATTACTGATTTTGAGCTGTCAAAGGAGAATTTTGATTTCTTAACTCCAGATACAAGTGTAATGATTCTTTGGGTATTTTGGCTTAAAGGTTTATAAAAACTCATCGTTTGTATGTGTCATGGTTTATGTCAGTGGCTCCAAAGCCTCATGAAATTATGCACTTGTGATTGGTTCCTTGTCTACACTTGGATTGGTGGTGTGAGTGTTTCACCTGCCCAGGGGTGGAACCAGGATATGATGTAATGGTGGGAAGAAGGTTTATCTCTTGATGGTTCAGCCTGTTGTTTGCAGCCATCATGAACTGTGGCCAGCCATGCCACCCTGCCTTGGAGCCAACTGAGTAGGGACTGAAACATCCAAGAACTGTAAGAAATAAACCTTTCCTTCCTTCATTTTAGGTGTTGGGTATTTTGTACTAGCAAAGTATGAGGTAACTAAGAGAGTGTGCTTCAGTTACTTCTCCCAGCTACTGCTTCTCCAGTTTGAATTAATGCAGCATCTCACTGAATGCAGGTTTTGACTGCTGTACAGTATTGTGGTTCCTGAATGCTATGCAGAGCAGTGCATAGAAAGATGGTACAAAATAAGCTTTTGTGGTTTCTGCTCAAATTTAGAAATTGACAGATTTGAGTTGGATATATAGCTTAGCAGTGACAGCACTTGCCTAGCATGTGAAAGGCTCTGAATTTGATCCTCAGCACAGCCAAAATAAAAATAGAAGACAAAAAACAAATTTACAGATTCATTTGGGTTGCCATTTTATTCTTCCAACATGTCAAATTAGGGTTCATCCTGAAAATAGAATGCCAGTAAAGATAATAAAAATCTGACAGAAAGGAGGAATTTTTTCATTCCATGTTCCACATTTTGTGTTTAAACTGTGACTGTGATGTTAAACTACCACCCAAAACCCCCATAATTTACTAATGGTATGTTCATATTTCTGTGAAGAGAAAGACACCTGTGGCAGGTATAAGAATGGGCACCTAAAAATGTTAATGTTTAATTCTCAGAAGCTGTGAATGTGTTGTTGCATTGCATTGGGCTTTACAGAAGTGATTAAGTTAAAATGTGATTAAATGAAGGCCCTTGAGATGGGAAAATTATCCTGAATTATTTGAGTGGGCCCAGTATAGTCATAGAATCCTTTAAAGTGAGGAGGGAGGCAAAAGGAGATGCCATAGAGATGTTATATAAGAATGACTTGGCTACTTTTGCTGGCTATGGAGGACATGGCCATGAAGCAAGGAATGCAGGTGGCTTATAAAAGGCAAAGAACAGATAGTCCCCTAAGCCCTCCCAAAATGAGTGCAGCCTCGCTGGGACCTTAATGTTAGCCCAGTATCAAACTTCTGAGCTATCGAATCATAAGAATAAATTTATGTTGTTTTAAACCACTGAGTTTGTGATAATTTGTGATAGCAGCAAGTAGATTGGGATAGCGATTGAATAGATAATTTGTCTCATTACAGATGAAGAAATCACAAAATCCTTATTGCATCATTTTTCTATTTCTGTATTGAGTTTCTTATATGAGTAATTACATTTTTAAAAGAAATCACCCATTCAGGATTTGCTAACAAATTAGTATTTATGAAGTTGTTTAAAGATGAATAAAAAACCAAGTGTAAATAGTAACATTAAATAATGCAGTTTTTTTTCCTATTGGGTATTACTTAAGGAAATACTGGTCTTTTCCGTGCATTTATATTTTTCTGGCATTTCATCCCAATGTAAATAAAATTGAGGAATTTTAGAGACATTCAATTGGCTGAGATCACAGCTACATCATATATCAGTTTGTATCCTTGATAAAAACAAAGTGCTTGTTTTTTCCAAGACCATTTATGCATATCCAGTGGTACTTTTATAATTATTTCCAGTGAACTATTTGATGGCAAGGATGACATACTTTAGAAAATGTGGGCTTTATAGAAACATTTTCTGGAGTGCTGGGCACCATTTCTGATTGTGTTTTGTGTAAATATTTTAAATTCATTGAATTGTTTTCAATGGTATTTAATGAATGGTAGTTTAAGAAAAAATATAGGAGTGTTTTAAAAGACATTTTTATGGCTATATAGTTCACATAACTATACAATTTATTCAAATACAACTGACTTTTTAAAAATATAAGGTATGGCAACCATTGCTATAACCTAGTTTTAGAATAATATGCCCCCTAAAATAAGTCCTGTAACCATTAGCATCCAGTTCCCATTATTCTTTTTCTATCCCTGCAACCCTAAGCAAAAATTAATCTTTTTTGCCTCTTAAGTTTTATTCTGGATATTTCATAGAAATGATAACAATATATGGTTTTTTGACTGACCCCTTTCATTTAGCCCTTTCATTTAATGTTTTCAAGGTGTTATTCACGTAGCACATACCAGCATTCCTTTTTATTGTTAAATAATATTCCATTGTATGGATACAGTGGGGTTATTGGGAATATATTTTGTTGTTTTGTCTTGAAACACAAAGTATTAATTCTCTAAACCTTCTGAATTGTATGGAAATACCAGGATTCTGCTTTGGATTCTAACAAGTTATGGAACTTGATAGGAATGGGCAGAAGAGACAAAAGTTGGTTGGCATCAGCAGATCATCAGAATTTTCCCTGGATTGACATAAATGACATAGCAGTCACAGTTGCATTTGCCCAAAGAGAATGCAGGAAGAAGTACAATACAGTGTTTGTTCACTGGGCAGTAGAATGTGGAGCAAATCTAACTTTATAGGAGAAATGAGTAGATAATACTTGTCAGGCAAGATTAACATGAAATACTTTCAAGTTTGAATCTAATTGAGGGAAGAATTAATTTTTAAAACACTGGTTTCTAAAAATTTTAAGTTTCTGTGATAAGTGAAAGATCCATGTTTTCTGTGGAGGGAAGGAAAATAATGAAAAAGCCTGATCATCTGCCAGACATAATGAACATTTTGATAACTTCCTATTGTTTTTCTATGCATGGTATATCCATACGGAGATGTAATATGAGTAGGTGTGTTATATATGTAAGTTGAGGTCTAACTAAAATTTATAAGTTGCTTTTCTTTACAGATCCTAAACATATATTTTCAGTATATAATTATGAATCAATTATTCAATACATGATTTTTTAATGGTTGCATGGAATTCTGTTGTTTGGATAAGCCATAATTTCTCTAATCAATCTCCCATCATTGGGCAGAGCAACCAAAATATTTAGTAAAATATTTAGTAATCTTTTGAATATTCCACTTGGACTATTTCAGTATTCCCCAGAATTATATATACTAGCCTGTTGATATGTCTTATAATTAAAAAGTTTGCTATAGATAATATAAATAATAAGAGTATTGTATTTTGCTGTTCTTTATATGTCAGAAGGATCTGAAACATTTTTTTTAAAGAAATGGAAACTATTTGTAAATTCTCAATTATTGGGATAAATTTGAGAACTTTTCAAGTAACTACAGAAATTGGAGCTGTATCGAAGAGTAGAAAGAAAGGAATTTTTTTCATTAGGCAATTGGAACAAAAATGATGTATGAAAGAGTTTATTGTGTTATTTAACTTGTCATTTCTCTCAATTTCTAAATTTTGGGTGAACACATGGTATATAGCTTGTATGTGAAATACCTGACTATTGGCTACTTTGTGAGACTGTAAGTCGCACAGTTCATACTCAGATGTATCCTCTGATGGAGACCTGGGGGAGAATCTGTTGATGGCAGAACCTAACTTTGATAACAGTCCATTGTTATGTAGTTGAGGAAAAACTCTGTGCTGTGTGGGATGTATTATTAGATTTGGGAAAGGAATCATAACAGAAGCTCCTCTGGAGGGACAAGGTCCTGGGTCTGGTTGGTTGTCAGATGACTTAGGAGACAGGTCCCACCTGGCCAGTATGTCCCTGGACTGTGAATGTTTCCATTTACTCCTCGGTTTGTGTCTTGTTACCTCAGGAACCTGGCTTAGGATTGAACTGTGATAAAACCAGTTTTGAGGAGTTAGGGAAGGCACTTCCCAACTGACTGTAACTAACCAGGTTGATGTCATAATGAGGCCTTCTGCATCTTTTTATTTTAACTTTTCTGTTACTCTCAAATGATGGTCTTGCCTCTACTTTCACAGAGATTGGTGAAATAAAAGAGGAAAACCCCCAACATATACAGTTCTTTTTTTTTTTGGGGGGGGTGTCATTATTAAACCATATTCTTGGCAGGGACTTTAAACTTTTTGATTAATTTCTGAATGGAATTTGTTATAAAGATAGAAGACATGCAGGTGCAAGCTCATTCTGGCTCAGTTTCACTATTCATCAGGTAAGTATTTTAAATTTGTTTCTCACTAATAGCAATATTATCTAAAGATTAATGATTTATGTACATGAATTGCTTTGTGTTAATTATGAAAAATTTTAATACAATGTTACACTGGTTCTTCCATCTCCATTTTGAATATTCAGTCCCACCTTTATCAGCTTTCAAGATACCTTCAGTTTATGTCCACTGGATTGTTTTTCTTTTTTTCATTTTACAATGGAAAATAATTTATTCTCTGCTAATACCTAATTTTTGTAAAAGCCTTTGAACAATACAAAGAACCAAAATTCTCAGCTAATCTATTTATCACGAAGTTGAGAAAATATCTTCTTAGTTCACAAAGAGCTTTATATAAATCGAAGATGAATGAATAATGGTTTTTGAGAAAATTCTTTAAAAATCTCTCAATCTGTAATAGAGTGGCATAAGTGGATTACTTGGTATCATTTTTTTACTGACATGCAGCCTATGCCATATTTAATGTACTGATACTGTACTTAGAAGTTTTCATTAGTACTCATAGGGGATTTGGTGGCAGCCTATCTCATGTTACGAATGTTTGGTGAGTAGGTTCTTTGTATTTTAAAGGTAAGGAAGTTGCTACTTTGCCAGCTTTTTGGCCCAGGGTTCTGTTAGCCTCATAAAATAAATTTGAAAGCTTACTGTTTTCTTTCTGTGCTTTGTAACTGTTTGAAAACTGGGAATTACCCATTTCTTTAAAGCTTGACATAACTCAGCAGTAAAATCATTTGAGCCTGCTATTTTTTTTTTCCAGGATAGATCCTTGACAACAATAGAAAGTTGTTGACAAGGCTTATATAAAAGCTTTTGACCTATACCTTTTTAGTAAATATCAGTATAAAGTATAGCTTTCCCCTATTTAAGGGATTTTGATGCATGCAACAACATGGGCAAATCCCAAAATACTCTGCTGAATGAAAGAAAGCAAAGAGTACAATCTGTATAATTCAATTTATATGAGAGTCTGAAAAAGGCTCACCAATTTGTATTGACAGCATATTATAGGCTAGTGAGCTTGTGGTGTTTGGATGGAGAAGGTTATCATGGAGGAACCACAAAGGAGCATATGTATTCATCATGGTTGTCCATGGTTTTGTGAGTGTGTATGTATGTTAAAATGTATCTAATTATGTGTTTTAAAAATGTGCAGTTTAGTATCTTTCAATTATACCTCAGTAAAATAGAACAATTCATTTGACGCTGATTTAAAATGTCATCTTTATCTGATAATAAATTCTCTATGTATGTTTCAAGATTCAACTCTCCCAACAGATGTCTTTGACTTTATATTTTTATATCCTTATCAAGAATTAAATAATTTTTCTCTTCACTAACAGTCCTGGGAAACTATCTGGAAAATATACTGATATATTCATACTCACAACAGGATAAACTCCAGATGGAATAGTCTCTCTTAATATCATTTTGGAGATTAGGTTTTGATATGTGAATTTTGGAAGGATGCAATATTCGGACCTTAGCATTAATAGACATGCCAGCAGTGAATAATGTACTATACTTTTTATGAACTTAGCTGTACAAATTTTTCACTGTGTTGCTAAATTTTGCCTGGTAATAATTTGCTGGTAGAAGATATTTGTAATGATGTATAGTTTTCTTTTGTTCAGTGTATGCATTATGGTATCAGTGGTGGATTTTATATCAGACCAGGGTTGTTTTGTCTATTTTTTTATGTATACATATTTCAAGTATTTCTTTATAAGTAATTCATATTTATATAAAACTATAATACCTTAGATAATATTTTAGATGCTTTGATGGTTTTACCTATGAAACTACCTGAATTTGGTGATTTTTGATAGGAGATCTCCAATAATTTTTGTTCAATGTTATTTGGTTATTTCTGGAATCAATTTTAACAATGTGATGTTATTCTAAACATTCATGCATTTTCATGATCTAATTTTGACCACCTGGTAACTCCCAGTTGGCTTTATGTATTTTTTCCTCTCAGCATAGGGCAGCAGAGGCTACAACCAACCTACAAAGCTAGTCAATGCTGAGGCCAACACTTGGGACGATAAGAAAAGCCCAGAGGGTCAGCAGATCCAAGGAGAAATTACAGATGTTGCCAGCAGTTCTAGCCCCAAATATTATAAACTACAAAATCAGCATGGAGCCTAACTCCACAAATGACTCTTTCACAGCTGGCTAGATTTGGAGAAGAAACCCAGTGTAGCACCTGCCATATTGCCAGTGTTTAATTGGATGTCATTTTGGAAAGGAGTTAGTTGTTTTAAAATTGAGTCACAGAATCACTAAAACAACTCCATGTCTTTTATTGTTACCCTTCCTTAGTGACTGAATATGAGACAAGCATGGGAGATAGTGGTTGAAAGGATGCAAGTTGGACATAGATTTCCTGAGAAGTTTAAACTCAGGCTGGGAAGGACATGGGCCCCACCCTCCATGGTGAGAAATGAGGCTCAGGAAGTGTGGCTTTCAGAGGTAGCTGGACCTGAAAGTTCTGGCATAGAGTTCAGCTGTCTGCTTGAACCCCTACTCACTGCCTACATGCACCAGAGATCTATGGTCTGATTGTTTTTCCCATCCACCAGTAGGAGCAAGAACACAGCTTGGACATTTGCCACAGTCTGGAGTGTACAGACAGGCCTTTGGAATAAGGGATACTTCAAAAACCCACAGGCTCTAAAGCTAGGTAGAAAAAACTTGTGACTTCCTCAATACCAAGATTGCAGATCCTGGAAAGAAGCCATCCAAAAACATAGAATTTTTTTTTCCTTTTTTTCTTTTTCCTTCATTATTTTTTGAGAGTTTGGGGGTTTTAACTCCTTTGTTTCTTCTTTTAACTTGCTTTTCCTTATTTTTAATTTTCCCTTTATTTTGCTCTTTTTTCTTTTTATTATTTTGTTACTTTTATCTAATACTGTTAACATCCTTTTACTCTTTAATGAGATCCTTTATCTCAACTTCCCTTTTCTTTTTTTTCCAGTGTCATCTTCCATTGAATACTTTTTAAGTTACCTTTTTTTCACTCTCCAGTTCCCTACCTACTCTGTCCTAACTAGTATAACCATTAAGTTGTATGAACCTTTAGATAGTTAACTGTAAGTTATTACTATTGAATACTATTCCATGGTTTGTGGAGATATAGTTGTTGCATTAAGTAGATATTTACTATATGTCAATATTTGGTTTGTCTTAGTTTTTATCATATAATCTCTTTTTCTATGTTAAGAATGATCCATTATTCATTCATAGGGTGTATCAGTATCCTTTGTCTGGTACTGTTATTGTTGCTGATTTTTTTGCTATTGCTAAGGTGGTGCTGTTGTTGTTATTAATTAGTTTTCTATAATCTCTTTTTCTATGTTAAGAATGATCCATTATTCATTCATAGGGTGTATCAGTAT